>OZ023316.1:61064599-61174599 GCA_964007375.1 Ophion obscuratus | reverse complement strand
GAGAAAATTCGTTGGGGCAGCATCGTTGAGTGGAACAGCCGTCCAGATCACAGTCGTCTCACCATCGTTTTCGACGTTTTAAGTGTTTGACTATGTAATGTATGAGAAGGAGAAATACAAAACAATTTTCATCATAGAATAAATGAATAATACAAATAGTATATATTTTCATCGAAATGTTTTTTATTCATTTTAAAAAAATCCCTCGCTCACACAACGCTTCGTATACAGTCAACCAGCTTTTCAGCGATTTTACATTATCATGGGCGCAGTTGTATTTCGTGTTGAAGGAATGATGGGGGCATTTGGAGTTTGTGATTTTCGGCAAGTTCTGCAGCGATGGACAGTCCAGAGTCTCCAAGTCGATGACGTTTGTCGCAGGATCCGTGAATCTTGATAGGCATGCGCATTTCTCGAATCCCTTCGCATAGATGGTGGGGGCTCCTTGCAAGATTTCTCGAACTGTCTTTCTAGCTGCCTCGTATGGTATGCCGCTGTGATCCCATCGTATTCCATGGAAATTTCGTTCCAACCACTTATTTGTCATTTTGTACTTGGCCGGTAAAGAGTCCCATGCATATGGTGCGTCGAAGGCGAGCGTCAGCGGTTCAGCATCCTTGTCGTGGAGTTTGATGATTGACATCTCCTTTAGGACAAATTTGTTGATGGGGCTCTTGAAGCCCTGTACATCGACGATAAGCTCCATGTTAACTGACGTGGACGCGAATTATCGGCATGATTTTATACCAATTTTTTAACCCCACCACTGATTGGATTGTACTCGACAATACGATCATGGAGGATCATGCAGTACGCTGAAGTTTATGGCGGAATATTATTTTTCAATTCGAACTCAAGGCGCACGTCTACAGGACCGGACTTGAGAGAATCATTTTGCTTTGAGCAGTCAATGACAACGAGGGGGGCTTTTTCTAAAAATTCAATCCTGCTCAGCCATGGTTCGGCCTCTTTGTTGTAATAGGTCGGTTGAAAGTTTGCGTACATCTCGTAGAGTAGAGTATATTGATTTTGATCAATGTTCAAATTCAAATTTCCATATGGATAACATTGTGAGTTGAGGTAAAGTTTGACGTCGCTCAGGTTACAATGATCAAAGTGGCTCGCATTTTGATCTTTCTTATTTTTCCGTCCCGTCTGCAGCGCGAGTATGACATATCGTGGCTTCTCCAGCTGATTCGAGGTTTTTACAGACCACACGTGCTTAGAGGTGACAGGCAGCAATGGATATTCATACAGTTCCCATGTTCGGAAACTCATGGAGATTGGTGCGTCTTTGGCGAGAAACTTTAATAGTTGAATTTTTCGCTGATCCGAGACTGTTACATACGGCACGAGCCATTCTATTTTATGCAATACGAGTTTGTAGTCTTCGGGGGCTGTTTGTACCATGGCATTGTCGTCGATCTTTGATCTCGTGAGAATCGACTCGTGCTTGGCATTTACGACAATTTTACGATAATCTTCGGCAAACCCGAGGAGCATGCTGAGCGGTATACAGACAGCAAAGTTTCCCGATACATCTACAATCTGCTTGGTCTCTTCGACATCGAGCCATCCAGTGTTCTCGAGCATAGAACTTTTGGCCGGTGAGAGAGATGAGTATCCCTTAATTACACTCGTAATGCCAACATTCTTATTACGATCGATTTCTATGGCATTCAATTCATATCGCACTTCCTCGAACAAATGACAAATGGCATTGTTGACGAGACTTGTAGCAGTGGTCGGCGTCCCATCACGCTTGGATAATTTCCCACATATGTGTAGAGAACTCTTGCTTGGCAGGATGGAAAGGTCTTGATGTTGGATGGCAATACGGATTGCATCGCTGTTATTGAAGGTTGAAGATGCATATGGCTGATGAGCGTGAATCTCACAATGGATGATGGATTCATCAAAAACCACGGGTGTCTGAATGTTTACGATTTCTTCTTCCATTTCACACAACAGATGCACAGAGCACAGGCTAAATAATTTTTTACACGCTTTCGCCACGCACTTTGAGACCCAAACTCTTCAAGAGTAGCACGTTTTAAGGTGTTAGCACTTTAGGCGCTGGCCGACGACTGATTTTCTTTATCCATGTCCGTTTATTGTTATTGGAAGATCTATTGAAAACTATACCCATCACGACTTTATATGAAGGCGTATGGTGATCACTTCACCGCGGAAATTTACCAAATCACCGTCCTGATCCACTATGCGAAGCTGTATCGCGTCAATCGTTCGGCTCGTGATTGGTAGATAAATTACGTGGAAGGGAACTTCAATGATCTTATAGCCCGGGGGCACAGATGGAAAAAATTCATGAATTGTGTGTATTTTTTGTCCGTTAATATAGGCGCCAGCGGTAATGTTGCACTCAACGCGTAGGGCGTTCACTTTGAGAATGGCTACAGGAAGGTCCGATTCGTGCCTTTTATTGGCCTCCAATTTGCGTGCCGTGAAGCCTAGTAGATGCCCAATAGAATCTTTCGGCTCAAAATTTACATCACGATCACACTCGATCTCACTGCGTAGCGTATTATTATTGGGTTTAATGCTGATTTTGATGTTTTTACGTGAGAGCTCTGCTCGTACGAACGTCTCAATATCCTCTATTTCATAACTGCCCGTAGGTATCGTCAACACCTCATCTCCCACGTAAAGTTTATCGTGGTCAACGTCGATGTTGGGAATAGAGTTGACGGTTAACACGAGACCGAGAGTATAATTTTTGTGTGGCGAGAGTTCGATGGGGGGAAAGTATTGCGCCTCGAGTATGGACGATGAGCCAGATATGGTCAATGTTAAACTTTCATCCATGATGCTGGTAAATTAACAAGAGAATTCTCCACGTCATTCCCCCCTATATATAGTGTATATTTATCTTTGTGCCGCAATTGTTGACAAAGAAATTTGAGACACAAATGCCCACATTCAATCGTATCATATTCCTGATATCCCTTATAATTATAATGAACGCTACCGACACGGAAATATCTCATGAGCTCGGATGGTGGTGGAAGATTGCCGAAACTATCAAAGTACATGACTTTCGATCCGGTCTTTTTGTAAGCGACCCAGTGTGTTCCAGGACCGACATTTTCATCCAAATTTACAATTGCTGCTTCACATTTGAGGGGTCCGCTCGCTGGCAATGTATCGCGCTTGTAAACTCCACGAAAATGTGGAATCTTTAGGATTTTTGCATATTTGAGCAGGGCGCGGTCGGTGAGGGGTTGGTGTGGTAGCGTTACTTCTAGTTTTTTGGCTCAATATGAAGGCCCAATCCCTGCTTATATGGTTTCAGATGTAGACCGCGGCCTAATGCAATTGCTTCAATTGTTCGATTATGACGCTTACTTTCATCCAATTCAGGCTTAGCACCCGACAAAGCACCCGCAGCGCTAAGACCCGCAAAAATGGGCACGAGGAAGGGCAATAAGCCACCAATTTTATGGGGTACACGTAGAACCCTAGGTGTGCGCACTTTACCACATTGCAACTTTACGGCTGCGCGAGCACCCTTCAGAGCTGATTTGATAATCTTATGCGGATCATCACTTTGAATCATTGTCTTCTTTGCAGCGCCAATTATCCTTTTCAAACAAACGCCACCCTTGCGGGCCTTCATTCCCATACCAAATTTTCTCTTTGTCTTCATAATATTTGCCACACCCCAAGCACTGGCTTTTTCACTGATAATAGCGTCTCTCGCGGTACCACGTTGCCTAGCCTGTTCAGCCAACACTTTATCCGCCAAATGTCTCGCCTCAAGATTATCCGGATTTTTCGAATACGCAATATCGTGTTGTTTGCAAGCCGTATCCAATGGATTAATGCCCGGATCACCACGAGCAAGGCGCTTGGTCAACTTTGTGCCTGGTCCACAATACTGATAGCCAGGCAAATGTAGTTCAACGGGGAGTTTGTTGATTAGGCGGTTGACCAAACCTTTACCACTCTTCCCATGCACAATCATGTCTAAAGACAATACGCGACTGATGGATAATCCCTATAAGAAGCCTATTTATATGATTTCGCCGTTAGTCGTGTGTGAGATGACGTCCAGGAAGCAAACTATCGGAGGCGGACTTCCCGTGATAAATTTCGACGAGTTTGTTGATGACCGTGGAGGGAAAAAGAAACACAAACGTCATGGGAATTTATTGCCGGACAGCATACGTGCACTGTTTTGCGGTCCATCCAATTGTGGGAAAACCAACGCTTTGCTCACTCTCATCATCCATCCGAATGGTTTGAGATTTGAGAATATTTACTTGTATTCCAAATCGTTGAAGCAGCCAAAGTATAAGTTGCTCGAACACCTACTCGAACCTGTGAGTGGAGTTGAATATCATCCATTCGAGGCGCATGAACAAGTGATAGCACCAAGTGATGCACGATCCAACTCTATATTCATCTTTGATGATATAGCATGCGAAAAGCAGGATAATGTTCGGGCCTTCTTTTCTATGGGAAGACACGAGATTGTTGACAGTTTTTATCTTTGTCAGACGTACATACACTCGTATTCCCAAACATCTCGTGAGGGATAATGCAAATTTCGTGGTGCTTTTCAAGCAGGATTATATGAATCTCAAACACGTGTACAATGACCATGTTAATACGGATATGACTTATACGTGCTTTAAAAATATGTGTATGAAATGCTGGAATTCTGGCAAGTATGCATTTATCACGATTGACAAGGACAGCGGTTTTAATGATGATCGCTATAGACAAGGTTTTGATTATTTTCTCACCATTGATAAATGACTCATCGTTGGTAGTTGAAGAGACAGTATTGCGCATGCCGTGGTAGTGACAACATGAAGAGCGAACAATTGTTGCATGAAAAGGATGTATTGCGTGAAATTGCCAAGGCGAGCGATGCAATAAGACGAAAGCATCGAATAATGAAACTCGGGAAAGATAGTGATCAAAAGAGAATACAGGATGTCTTTAAGCCTATAGTGGGGCCATTGGAAAATTTAGTGTCGTATAAGAACGGTGAGGTGGTGAAGGAAGAAATTAAGGATGAAAAAGTGGGAGATAATGTTGAAAAAGAAGATGCGTTAAATAGTGTGAAAAATCAAAATGCGGCACATGATTCCTCGAAGAGTGAAACACAAGATTTGTTTAAATTGATATATGAGGATGATGATGACTCGCAAAATGTGGATGAGTTGATCAGCGAATATCTCCTGCTATTACAAACAAATAGAAGGGCAAGCTTGGATGTATTATATGGTGTACGGAATCTCGCAAACAACAAGTTAATGATTGGCAATTCTCCGATAATTTTCGACTCTCAACATATTCGTGTGGGAGATGCGTGTTATGTGAAAACTGTCGGATTATCGGAGCTGTTGTTTAAAAAGGTGCCCAATGTTGAAACTCTCACACCGGATGATTTGAAAAACTACGAAAAGATTGTAATCTCGACGAATGCTCACAAAAAATTTTATAAGCCTAGTGAGGCTATACGACGTAACACCAGCCACAAATTTAACACATATATCGCAAATATAGTCGATCATCATGTGGGACAGGGTATGCCAAAGTATAAGCTAGCTAGAAAAAACACCCAATTGGACTATATTTATTGGGATAATCCAAACGCGCTAGTGGATCGTCTTCGCTTACTTCTGGCATCACAAGCAGCCGGAAATTCATCACATGCGAATGAAATTATATCGATTATCGAGGAATTGCGTGAAGCTGAAATCATTTATTAACTCAACATCGGGGAATTTACGCATTCTCATCATGAGTGTCGATGTGTTTGGACGTTATTCAAGTAGGAGTGTACTCCACAGTAAGCAAGGTCCTCCAGGTCGACCAGGGATTGGCTTTAGAATTACCGCAGATGGTCATTATGACTTGGGGCAGAAACGATTGTGTAACATTGCAAATCCGGAAGGAGAAGCTGACGCCATCACTCTAAGTGCGTTATAAAAGAAATCCCGAACTATCATTAAGAACATACGCAAAGAAATGAATGAGAGTCAATCAGTTGTTGGTTAGTCAGTTGTTGGTTAATGGACTGGAAGCTACGATACGAGACATTGCGAGGACACTCGAGGCCGATATAAAAACTCTACAAGATTTGGTGATTCGTAATTCAAACGTCATTGTTGAATTGGATGCCCGACTGAGTGGATTGGAAAATGAACGAAAAAAGGGGCGCTCTCGTGCTGGAGCTACATAAGCCTGCTCGACAAAATTATCCGCGTCGACATGTGGACATCCGTGGCTTGGACGAGACCTGGCAAGCTGATCACGTCGATATGTCATCATACGCGCGTCACAACTCCAAACACAAATATCTCCTCACCGTCATCGATACGTTCTCAAAATTCGCCTGGGCCGTGCCAATGCTGAGTAAGAGTGGTAAAGATGCAGCAGCCGCAATGAAGTCGATCCTCGTTAAGGGGCGCATCCCACAGAACTTACACGTTGATCGGGGAAAAGAATTTTACAATTGTGACTTTAAGGCCATCATGAAAAAGTACAATATTCACATGTATTCAACATATAGCAACTTGAAGGCATCCATTTGCGAGCGTTTCAATCGTACATTGAAGAATAAGATGTGGATGCAATTTAGTCTTCGTGGTAATTATAAGTGGATCGATATTCTTGATAATCTAGTAGCCGAATATAACGATTCAGTACACCGCACCATTAAGATGAAGCCGAGAAATGTCACCGCGGCAAATGAGAAGCAATTGCAGCAGATTTTCAATAAGCCTCGAATGAAAAGACCACCGAAATTCGCCGTTGGTGATAAAGTGAGAATCAGCAAATTTAAGACTGTTTTCGAAAAGGGTTACACCCCAAACTGGACAACAGAAATATTTACAATCTATCGTGTGAAAAAAACTCATCCTGTGATGTACCACTTGAAGGACCATAGAGATGAACCGATCGCCGGTGGTTTCTACGAACAAGAGCTTCTCAGTGTCAAGCACCCCGATATCTATCTCATTGAAACGGTATTGAAGAAGCGCGGTAATCGAATGTTTGTAAAATGGCTAGGGTTCGACAATAGCCACAATAGTTGGATAAGTAAATCCGATTTGTAGTCGATAATAAAGAAAATGGAAAAATATATATGTTTTATGACTCTTGACCTGCTGGTCGTCTCCGCATCCCTCCAAGGCCTCCGACCGACTCCACAGCAGGCATCCCGAGATTGCTTTTTTTCATTCTCGCCTTCAGTAATCCCTTTTTTTCGTGGAACGTGGCTACGAGGAGATGGACAAAATAGGGTTATAAACACACACACACACACACACACACACACACACAAATCACATAGGATTACGAAAAAAGTCCTTTTCTTTATTTACAAAAATAATCATCTCTTTACAAAGACTATTATTATTTATGAAAAAATTGACATTAAAAAAAAAAAATTTACATCGGTATTCTATAATGCCCCCATGGTAGGGTTTTGGAGGAGCCGGGTATAATATATCGCTTATCGTCATGTGGGCTTAGAGCAATTTTTGTCTCACGGATTGTGTAGACTTTGTGCAATTTAGATCTGATGCATGTTTGCGTACGCATCATTTCAATGTCCTCATTCAAACACCGAACATAGTCTTCGAATTGTATCGTCCTCGTTACAACGCTATTGCGAACACCTTTAACTTTTTTGTGTCCTTTTTTCCTTCGACCTGTGTCGCGTACATTTTCGAATGAAGTCCGATGAATGTCATCATAATGGCATTCATCTTTCATAAGACCGGGTACCTTTTTGTTCACTAGCGGCATACCATACTTATTATCCGCACCGTAATCGCTCGTATCGAATTTTGCAATGTCACGCTTCATGTCGGCATATACATCATCGCTCTCAATGTCATCGATAAGACTATCCGTATCGGTATACATGATTTCACACTTATTTCGATACAGAGGTGCCATATACTCATGATGAAATCCATACAAGCACGTTTTGGATATGTCGAGTATGCACATACCCACATATATCGGCTTGTTGAATTTCACCTCGAGTTTGTGCAATTCCACAGCGATTTGCAATTCCACAGCGAATTTTCGGAAAAGACGCTTCGACTGTGGAAGTTTGGCTTCGCAATCATTGCCTCTGCGCCAAACCTGCCCTCCCATTTTGTCAAAAGTTTTACATCTACATGATTGCGCACATACTCCATCGTTTTGCCAAACACCGCGTTATTCATCAATTTGAATAAGTTTTTCTCAAAATCATTTTTGGCTACTGTCCGAAACTGAGTATTTAGCTCGATATATGAACGTAGCCATGTTGATTGAGTAAATTGTAAAATTTTATGGATTTTCGTAAGGGGAAGCCCATGCCGTAAACACTGTTGTAAATTTCGATAATGAATGACATAGCGTATCTTATCATAAACGGTTGCGAGCGGCTTCTCCTGCCGCTTACCCGGTGGTTTTTCGTGTGTTGGACAAAACGGCAAATCTTTGTGCACATCATGTAGAGTTTGTGGATATTCTAAGTCAACCTCAAGGATGTAGCCTGTAGGTGAATCTAGCGGAATCCATGATGGATCAAACTGGGAGACGTGGTCGACCCATCGAAAATTTGCATATGGCAAAGGTTGGCACATTGCCCAACCATACAAATTGTTAACATCAAAATACATCAAGCATGATGATGCTTTCGATGGATCAAATGACTCCATGTACTTATTATTAGCGCGGGCATACCGGTTTGAGCATTGGCTAAGACCACCGTGTAAGTCCGTGAGTAATTCGAATTTAACGTTCGTATGCTTTAGCATTGCATCCCAGGTGTATCCGGGCAATGTGTAATAATACGCGGGATCCAGCCCTTAACTCTCAATACATGTGCCCCGAAAGTTTTCAAAAATATCTCCCAATAATAAGGCATCTGTCTTCAAGTACAAATCGCTGTATTCACCCAGCGTTCGAATGGAAAATCGCTCCCAAACGTTCTGAGCATGTGCGTACTCGCTCTCGGAAATCGTGTCATCTGTCAGGGAACTATAAAATGCTTCACGTGGCGGTAAGCAAGTGTCGTCCAACTTATTTACATTATCTGCAGGGTGCGCCAGAGAAACTTACTTATTTGAAAAAATTCCCGCGCGGTGAGTTGGGCGGGTAGAGGGGCGAGAGGGGGCGCATCTGGAGGGGGAAGTTCCCAAGTTTGTTTCTCCCTCCAGTCAGTTGCCATCATGCTCTGGTCTAGAGAGCAGCGGGCCTTCGCAGTCGAGAGCTTCTTTTCTAACGGTCGCTCACTTGTTGCTACGCAACGTGCCTTCCGCGCTCGCTTTGAAATTCCTCCTCACAGACTCGTTCCTGGCCGTAATTCGATTCTGTCGTGGGTTAACTCATTTCGGCAGTGTGGAAGTGTCGCTAAACCCAGAAATGGACTTCAACGGACCATCAGAACTCCGGAAAATGTCGAAAGAGTGAGGCAGTCAGTTGTGCGTTCTCCCCGGCGTTCGGCTCGCAAACACGCAGCTGCTATGGGAATTTCTGACACCACTGTTCGACGAATTCTCCATGAAGACCTTCAATTTCATCCCTATAAATTGGCTGTTGTGCAAGAATTAACTGAACGCGATTTTGTTGCCCGTCAAAATGCATGTGAAATGCTGGTTGACAACCTGCCTGAAGACGCGGTCGTTTTTTTCAGTGACGAGGCTCACTTCCACATTTCCGGCTGCGTCAACAAGCAAAACATGCGTTATTGGTGTGGTGTAAATCCACGTGAGCTTCACCAGAAGCCACTTAATTGTGAGCGAGTTACTGTCTGGTGTGCGATGTCGGTAATGGGAATAATTGGGCCTTATTTTTTTTGAAGAAAACGAACGCGCAGTTACCGTGAATGGAGCTCGTTACAGGAACATGATCGAGGAATTTTTTCTTCCAAGACTCGAAGAAATGAACGTTAGGAACGTGTGGTTTCAGCAAGATGGAGCCACAGCACACACAGCACGAGACTCAATGAATTTGTTGCGACAACATTTCCCCGACCGCCTCATCTCTCTGAGAGGCGATCTCCAATGGCCGGCACGCTCTCCAGATTTGACTCCATGCGATTTCTTTTTATGGGGTTATTTGAAATCTCTGGTTTATGTCGATCGACCACGGACCATAGCACACCTCAAGAACAACATTCGCGACGCCATTGCCAACATACCGATTGATATGCTGCAAAGAGTGGATACGAATTTCAAAAATCGACTTCATCAGTGTATGCGCAATGGGGGTCGCCATTTATCCGATGTCATTTTCAAGACTGCATGAAAAAAAAATTGGGATATTGTATGCTCAAATAAAAAAAAATTTTAAACAATAATTGAAGTACTTTTGTTTTTATTGACCTTTCAAATAAGTAAGTTTCTCTGGCGCACCCTGTATATATTCGTATGGGAAAACCCCTTTTCGCGTCAACAAGTTGAAGTCGTCTCTCGATATGTCTGTGAATTGCCTTCGTAAGATTTTGAATTTGTCCTCGGTCAAAAATGATGCTAACTTGTCAATACTAGTGTTGAGAAATTTGTACGAATCAATGAAGCGTAATTGAATCTTGTGCTTTGAATCTTCTACAATTTGAATGTGTTTGGTGAATGAGATGTACTTCTCTTTCGTTATCGGGAGTACATCGATTTTCCCTTCGAACGCTGTGGCTACTTCCTTGATTATAAAATGTGCATCATAACCTGATAAATTGTGGAAAACCACTGGAATGAAAACTGACTGCTTGTAATTCAAGTTGCAATTAGAATGGGCAGGGCCTCTATAGCGCCCCGTCAGGTGGCAATGATCTCGAACGCGTACATCGTCTTGTGCAAATGCTTTCTTACATATGTGACATTGAGTAGCGTTTCGAAAACTTGTCCATTCGCCCGGTGTTAGATGGACCATTGGCACATTGTCACAAAAATTTTCTTTTATGCGCAGTGCAAGATTTTTAAGCTCTTCAACGAACCACTTTATGGGATTGGTACTGCGACTTGAGTGATACGAAGAAAGCGATTCGTCGTATGAACAGATATATGAACAGATACGTAGTACCCAATACTGAATACTTCGTACCGTTGATGATACGTTGTCGCGGTCTCCTCACTAGTCCTCGCTAAGACGCACTCCAAATCAGCATACACGATAAATGGATGTCGCTCTTTCCGGTTGAAGTTCGTGAATTGGAGCCATTTGTTCGCTTCGTTTGGGAGTCGGATGGCACAATCATTGATCGCTCCACAATCAATCTCGTGCGATTTCAATGTATCCTCTGATGAGAAGTAATGCAAACACCTGCAAAAAAAGATTGAGGACTTTTTTATTTATTTATTTGTCCGAGCGTCTATACATATTAGATATATTAACTTGCTACATGCCGATCGCATATATATTTTTTACGATTGGTTCTGCTCAGTTGTCCGCTGACGAGCCTCGACAGGTTCTTGATGCATGCGAAATGCCCCACATTGTTGTCCTCAGTATCGTGAATATATAGCAAATTTATATGTCTTTCCTTCTTCTGCAGAGTCACACGGATGGGAACAATGTCTTTTTTTATGGTGGTAGTATATACATTGGTCGAAAGATTGTTTTGAAGTTCAAATTTCTTGATTTGGTTAATCGTCATTGGGAATTCAATGTCTCCTAGATTTAGCACTGTTGAATAATGTGGGTATGATATAGGGCGGTCACTGTGTCGTTCGGCGGGATATAAAGCTGCGACCACGGACCATGCAAAACACGCATTGTCATTAGACTTTATATTGACAACTGCACGTTTCGTTATTACTTCCCGTAGCAATTTCAAATTGCAACCAGCGCACATTGGATTAAACTTGTTTACATTTATTGTAAGATTGAGTATTTTCCGGAGCGCCCAACCACTTTCACGGTCTTGAAACTCATCGAGTATGGTTAAAGTAGGCTCCATAACACATTGCTCATACCACTCATTTAAGTCAGTTGTATTGAATAGTTCACTATTTCGCGTGTTGATACTTTTATTGTCATGTTTGTCACCACTCACAAATTCACCATTCAAGATAGTATTAACTTTGACACTATTGTGCATGTAGATAGAGTTTTGCACATGTTGGAGCACTATGTCGCGAGCATCTTGGAGAAATTGTCGCGGCTCGATATGGTTGCGATTGATTATGGCGCCGATCAATATCCGACTGTTGAATGAGGTATCAATCTGTCGCCAAATCAATCCATGCTCACTGTGCCCTGCACCCGTGTGTATAAAGCGACTGCGCACAGAATTTTTCAATCCTTCCAGCCGCGCTATTTGGGCTATCAATGACTGTTGATGGCCAATTAACCGTCGCGGGCGCTTAATTCGGCTTTGTGTTTCCAATTCGTCGATGAACTCGACGCACCGTTGCTCCCACGTAGCAAAATCTTCGAATGAACTTAGCAGCGTGGCTTGCTCATGCAAGATTTGTTCAATGCTGTTCTCCATAGTAATGCATGGGAAAGAATTCGAAGATGTTAACTGACTGACTGCTTGGTTCAAAGTGCAACCAGCTTCGAACGCAGCAGATCATTAAGAATGGCTCTCCGTTCGGGAAAAATATTTTTTGGGCTATCCCTATATGTCTTGGGAAAAAAACATGAGTGTTTTCCGACGACGTGTTGGTATAGATTGCCCGAGGAAAAAAACGAGACAGAAAACAACAAGTGGGGATGCATCGGGTTTGAAGATGTATTTTATGGGTTCTGTGCTCAAGTGATCCATCGGCGCCAACGGTCTTTTGACGATAGACCCCTAAAGTTGATAGCTTTTTCCAAGAAAAATACGTCGTTTTCTTCTATGTTTTGGAGGAAAGTTGTGCATGCATGGCAATCTGAAAACACTGGGATGCTCTTTATAATAAGCCAGTTCAGTCCTCATGACCCAGACACTGTTCTGGGGAAGATCATAAAAGTCAATGCTTGACGAGTCTGGCCAGCTTTCACCTCTACGATGGTGTGCCTCTTTTCTGGACAACACATGTTCATCAGATCATCTCCACAGATAGTTGAGAAAAAAATATTTAATCCTTGGCCAGGATGGTCCATCTTGGAAGGTCAATTTTTTTCTACATGCTTCGACTAATGTTGAAAAGGAGAAAAAAAACTATTTACACATCCTACTGACAATCCCCACCATACTGCAATCCAATGGAGTGCAGACGTTGAAAAGGGCTTTGGACGACAGTTTTCACCATTCCAGTTTTCGTCCTCCGGCGTACAGTTTTTCGAAGAAGAAAATCTCCAACCAAACGTGGAAAAGTGTATCATGGCTGACCAAATCCATGAAGTTATTGAAATCTTTGATGGTGAAGTGGATGAAATCGTCGACCATGGAGTTATTGTGATCAACGATCAAGTGGGTGAAGGTGGTGAAATTGTCAACGAGGTTGATGACATCGAGGTGATTGACATCGCCAGCGATGACGACGACGATGATGACGATAATGAGGAGGAGGAGGATATGGATTTTGATTAATTGGATCGTGATAGTAGTGAAGGTGGTTACTTCAGCGACTCGGATGATGAACATCACGATGAGCGAAGAATAAAATTGGATTTGCAATACATACACAACTTTAACTGGGAAACCATCCTATGCATCACGGCGCAGTACTACAATCCATATCCTGGGGTGATGTATTGCATTTCATGCATGCTGGATATGGATGGCATGTTTGGACCGGTGAATCGAGTAAGTTGCCACTATCGAGAACGCTATGGTGCCATGAGGGGGCAGTACTGTGGGAAATGCTAAAATTCACTGCAGCACATCATCCTGAGTAGCGTATGTTCAGCCTGCTTAGCATTGTTTCCGGCCGTAGATCATCAAGCCCATAATGTGCAAGGAAACCATATGGTCGATGACTACAATGAACAAATGGGAAACAATGGCATGATCGACGGCGACGACAACGACGACGATAGTGATGAAGACCGCGACGAAGAAATTATGGACATCAATATTCCGGACGATGACCTCCAGTTCGTCGATTCTGCATACGAGAGTGACGACGCTGGTGAAAGTCGCGAGGCGCGAGAAGATGTGTTGGGAGTGCGACATCTTCATCGTACCCTTCATGTGCAAAACGTGTATTGTGTGAATTACACATACATAACTGCAGACGACCGAGCGAAATATTGTACCACATGCTTCCTCGAGGATAGACATATTTATGTGGATGCAACAGCAGTCACCGGCCATTATCGAGAACGGTATTCTGCGATAAGGGGGATATTCTGCAGCCACTGTCGAGATCCGCTTTATCAAGTTGTCGAACGCTGTGTATGTTTGACCTGCCGGAATGGGACACTCAGCTGATGGTATGTATTATTGTTGAATGTTGGCATCATAAATTTTGAATAATTAAAAAATATATATATGGAGCTATATAGATTAATGAGGAAAATTTGTCTGTTGTTTTGTTTCAGAATAATGCCGTTGGGTGCGCGCGTTTTCGAAAACCCACTCACACTCGACCACACACACACACACACACACACACACACACAGCACTCATCGACGCCGGCTTCCCCCTCCCGCCAATCGCTTCACGGACCACATGGCCCCCCCTCCACAGAAAAAAACGGTATGTAAAGAAATCAACGGTATGTGGACAAAAATATTATCAGAAGTTAAACAATCGGGATTAAAAAGATTTCAACCAGCTCGAAGGCTTTCGGAGGTTCGCTGCTCGACCCAGCGCTCACTGTTTACATGTACGGCCTTCGATTGTAGTTCGTCTTTCGTTGTTCACCATGAATGCAACGTATAATTTGTACGAATTGTCCTCTATTTTAAATCATACTAAGACCCTTCAATGGCTCCGGGACGTAGGGTTGATAACAGCGATGCGGTTTTGCTTGAAGCACACATCAGTGTTCCATGCAGAGGTTCCCAGTGCACATCCGATTTGCACGCACAGCACAGTTCTATGACATGAACACACTCTTCAAATAGTTCAGTCAAAAGTGGTCAAAGTTGAACATTTTTGCGACCGCTTAGTGAAACATGTACTCCTACGTTAATCGACCCGGGCAATCCGAATTTCTAGGAATTTTAACTATTAACAGTGACCGAAAGGGTTAAAAACCGAAAAATATGCATTATTTCGAGAACGAAGAGGAAATCGCAAAAAAAATCGAACAAAAGTTGTAGAATGGAGGATTTTACCTCGTAGGTGTCTACGATTATTTTCTCTATCTCCAATAGTTTAGCTGTAAATTTAAAAAAAAAAACAAATTCACACCAATACTATAAACGCGCGCGTGACGAAATCGAGGAGATTGAAGACCATTGGTACCTGAACGCCCCTTACTCTCTCACCGGCGCACTGCACATGCTTGTATTAGGCCGACGGTCTCTGAAAGCGGAACGGGTATCTTCGGCAGCTTAGTATATATAGCTAAGCTGTCGGATTGTAAAGACTCTGCTACCGGCTATATTTCCTTTCGCACGAAATCCATTGGGACTATGTTTTTCACCTAACAGCTCTCCGGCTCTTCGCCACGGACTGAACCAGAAAATGAGCGATAGGATAGGTTTTTTATTTTCCTGATCTTCAATTAACATTTTAATTAACAATACATTACATTTATTATCTTATTAATTTTAATAATGATATCATTCTTATTTTTATTTTATACACGTATTATTCTTTCTTTAGGCTTATGAAAAAATGAACTTAAAAACTAATCTATTTTATAAAGTTTTAACATTAACAATATACATCATTTATTCATAACTTTATTTATCACTTCATTAAATTTATGAATGTTAAATCATTGAATTATTCAACATTTTTAGTTAAAAAAAAACTATTAATCTTCAAAATAAAAAACAAAAATTTACTTTTAAATCTTAATAATGTTATAGCAAAGAATTAATCTTTTAAATGAATTTACAATTTATTACTTAAATCGGACACATTACTTCAAATTTTATAACTAATATATCTTCAAATTTGCAATAACTATTTTGTAACTAAAAATTCATCGAAAATGATTTTTTTCTACTAATCATAATAATATTGTAATTCTTTATTTTATTTTGGGAATATTATCTGGTATAATAAAATCTTCAATAAGTTTATCAATTCGTATAGAATTCGCCAATCCTGGTTACTTAATTAATAATGATCAATTATATAATTCCATCATTACACGTCATGCATACATTATATTTTTTTATAATTATACCTATTATAATTGGAGAATTTGGCACTTGAATAATTCCCTTAATATTAGCAACCCCAGATATATAATTTCCACGCATAAATTATTTGCGATTTTGACTTTTACCTCCTTCTATTAATTTATTAATTATAAGAAACCTCTTTCATTTAATTTATATCATAAAGGAATATCATTAGATATAGCAATTTTCTCTCTTAATCTCGCAGGATTATCCTCAATTATAGGAGCAATTAATTTTATTACCACAATCATAAATGTAAAAAAATGTTATAATGTTATTTGTTAAATGTTATTTTTGAACAAATTATTGTATTTTCATGATATATACAAATTTTTTTCAACAAATTATTGTGTTTTCATGATTAATATATTTTTTTTCAAGTTTTACTTGCACAGCCTTTTGGGCCTTTTACACAGCCCCACTACTTATATGTCCACCGCTCAACACTTGTTCTTTCTCTCCATTATCGCCCGCCCCCTCCCCCTTGCGGCCGCAGCCGACTTCCTCGTCCGTATCGTATTCACCATGCATATCTCATGTTTTCGCCAGTCATGGGCATAGGACAACTGCCGAAAACCTATACCGATACAGTCGATCCCAAGTTCGCCTCCCAGTCACGGAACTAGTCGCCTTTTGCCGAGAAAATGGCGAAGAAAAACATTTCGTGACGAAAGTACGCGACTGGGATTCGAACCCGCGACCGCCCGACCCGCTGGCCCGCAACGCTAACCGCCGAACCAACGCATCGGTTTTTTTCATGATTAATATTAATCACAACAATTTTATTTTTATGAGCTGTTTCTGTATTAGCTGGGGTGATCACTTTACTTTTAACAGACAGAGATTTAAATACAATTTTTAATCCATCAGGTGGAGGAGATCCAATTCTATACCAACATTTATTTTGGTTTTGGACATCCTGAAGTTTATATTTTAATTTTACCAGGATTTGGTTTCCCATATCATTTTTAACCAAAATGAAAAACAAATAAACTTTTTGTTTTATTCGTATAATTTATGCGATATTGGCTATTCGATTTTTATTTGTAATTGGAGGATTAACTGGAGAAATTCTAGGTAATTCATTAAGTGATATTACCTTACATGATACTTATTATGTAGTAGCTCATTTTCATGATGTATTATCTCTAGGAGCCGTATTTACTATGATAGGAGGTTTGATTTATCGATATCCATTAAAAAACGGCCTAAGATTACATACAAAATTATAACAAATTCAATTGTATAGAATATTCTTCGAGTTAATTTAACTTTCTTCCCCCAACGATTTTTGGGTCTAAATGGAATACCTCGACGATATTTTGATTATCCTGATTCATATTTAACTTAAAATATTTTTTCGTTTATAGGATCTTTAATTTCCATATTAAAAATTATATGTTTTATTTTTCTAACATAAGAACGAATATCACCTCAATGATAAATTTTTTTTTCAATGTATACAATGTCTTCAATTGAATGATTAAGAATATTTTACCCCCCATTAAATCATAGATTTAATTAAATTCCTTTAATATATCATAATTAATTCACTCTAAATTAATGAAATTTCTACCTACTCAATCATTAATATACAAGATGCTAATGCACCATGTATAGAAAAATTAAAACAAATTTATGATCATTCATTAATAAAATTGTTGCTAATTACCTTTATAATTATTGATATTATTTTTTCCTCATTAATTAATAATTTGAATAATAAGTTTATTCAATTAAATCAAAATATTGAAATTGTTTGAACATTAATCCCGATATTAATTTTAATTTATCTAGCAATTCTTTCATTAAACGTTTTATATTTAACAGATGAAATTTATATATCAACTCTAACAATTAAATCTATTGGACATCAATGTTACTCATCTTATGAATATGCAGATTTTAATAAAATTAAATTTTATTTATTTATAATTAAAAATAATGATATGAACATCAATAACTTCTGTTTATTAGATGTAGATAATAATATAATTATTCCATATAAAAATCAAATTCGTATATTAATTAATTCTTCAGATGTAATTCATGCCTGAACTGTTCCATCATTAGGTGTAAAAATTGATTCTATCCCTGGCCGAAGTAATCAAACTAATTAATATAAATCTATCTGGATTATATCATGGACAATGTTCTGAAATGTGTGGTATAACTCATACATTTATACCTATTGCAATTGAAAGAACTAATCCTGAAAATTGTATACAATGAGTTATTTCGTATCCATTTTCATTGGATGACTGAATTTAAAGTTTTGATCTCTAAAAGCAATATATAGTGATTAAAATTACCTCTAATGAAAGAAATGAGTTGAAGTATAACATTAAAATGTAATTTTTAAATTATTAAAATTAATATTTTTTATATTCCACAAGTATGACTATACAATTGATTAACTTTGAATATAATTTTATTTAGATTGAAAAAAATATTAATTCGTATACTAATAAAAATTAGAAAAAATGTATCTTAAAATGATAAGAAATTTATTTTCTATTTTTTATTCTAATACCAATTCAATAGTTGATTTTAATTGAATTTCTTCTATTCAAATTTTGTTATTATTCCTATATTATTTCGAATAGTTTATTCTCGATTAATTATTTTTTAAATTTTACTTGAATAAATTTATTTGTTTTAATATAATTGAGTTCACCATTTTATTTATATTAATTTTAAGAGTTAAATTTTATATATTTTTTCACGGGTCCCATATATTTTTTACAGGGTCTAGACATTTAATTTATTTAATTTATATTTCCCTCCCATTTTGAATTGGTTTAATAGTTTTCCTTTGATAAAACAATACAAACTTTGCATTTGCGCATGTAATCCCCTAAAAGACCCCGTTTCTTTTAATACCTTTTATAATTTTAATTGAAACTAGAAATATTTTTTGTCCTTTAAGGTATTCCTGTCGCGGAGGGCCGTATTTTGTGGGGGCATAAGCAGGGCCTTTTGAATCGTCGGTAAATTATAATTGCGCTTAATAAAAAAAACAAGTTATAATGGATTATTATACACAACGATAAACTAGAATAAAAAATTTCGCGCAAATTTAGTTGATTGAGACATTTTTACATTTATTTGAAACGTCACGGCTACAAAAATTCTTCTGCTAACCACATTTTTCCAAGTTATTAATATTTAACTTTAATATTAATAGTTAACATTAATATTTTCTTTAAACGTTCGGTGACCCTCTGTTTTTATTGTCGTTACTGAATCTTTAGACTTTTTTACACCTGTGAGCAGTTTGTATTAGGCATCTAGAGTTAGTTAGTGTATAAATTATTAGAAAGAAATGTGGCCAGCGTGACATGTCCATAAAGCGCCGTATAAGTAAGACGATTTTTAGGACCGTAATTTTTCGTTAAAGGTTCGGTAACTTGGCTTGAAATTTTAGCAGTATACTGGGATTTATTTTTACTTCATTATAGACGAAAATCAGTTAAGTGTAAAATATTTGGGTTCGTGAAAGGAATACCTTAACTTGATAAATTCGATGAACAGCAAATATATTTGCAGGATATATACTTTTAACTCGAATAAAAGAATCAGCTATTTCATCAATAATAATTTTATGAAATATTATTTTAACACAAATTATATTATCAATATTAGAATTTACAGTTTCTATCATTCAATCATATGTTTTTACTGTATAAAAAACTTTATACACAAAGAAAATAAATTTTGTTAAAATCATTATTAAACAAAATTTCTCATAACCATCCTTTCCATATAGGTGTTTCCACTAATAGAGCTTGACCTTTAAAAAAGGTACTTTTCTGTACGTCGTTTCAACGAAATACTCTATTCTCGCTCTTTTTATTTCAGTCTACGAAATATTAGCAGGTCATTTTAAATGCCCTACCTAACCCCTTCGAAGTCACCCGATTGGTCCCGGGGACTCTCGAGCCGAGCTGCCGGTTGGCGCGCCGCGCCGGCGAGAGGTGAAGCCGCTGACGTACCTCTGGGCTGCCGAAAATACCCGATCGAACGTGGGGACCCCCGAACCAAGCGCCGTAGCGGCCGTGCGAGAGCGAGAGAGAGAGGAGGTACCAGCGATGCTCATACCTCTCGATTTCGTCACGTCCGTGAGTCTCGCGCGTTGTTAGTATTGGTGTGAATTTGTTTTTCAATTTGACGGCTAAACTATTCAAGATAGAGAAAAAAACATCATATACACCTACGAGGTAAAATCTTCCATTCTATAAGTTTTGTTCTAAACTTTTTTGCGATTTCCTTTTCGTTCTCGAAATATTGCATATTTTACGGTTTTTAACCCTTTTCTTTACTCTTAATAGTAAAAATTTCTAGAAATTCGGATTGCCCGGGTCGATTAACATAGGAATATATGTTACACTAAGTGGTCGCAAAAATGTTCGACTTTGGCCGCTTTGGACTGGACTAGTGCCGACCGGTGTTTCCGACCGTGCACCCAACTGGCTGCCAGCGCCATCTGTCAGCTTCACTCTGAAGCGCAAGGAACGTATTGCTCGATCATAAGTTTTCGCTATTCGGACCGTTCGCCTTTTCGGCCTATCGCATTTTAACTGATCGACTTTTTAGCCCTTCGCTTTAATGAATTCGAAATTGTAAACGATCATAATATTGACAATTCGATGATTTGTCGTCTCGAATTGTTTGGTGTATTTATACCGGGCGGTCGATATTGTATCTCTTATTACTTTTTTAACATCTTATATTTATTTTCGCTATAAATCACTTTCGAAATATTTCTATTCACAATTTGGTATTAACTATTTTACAGACTATCGTAAGATTGATCTATTTATATTGGAACGGTTCGTCAATAATGAATTCGAACTTTCGGCGCTTCAGAATATTGATCGTTCAAACTTTTGACCCCCACCCCGATCATCGACTCCGAAAACGAGTGAGCCCTGATCGTCCATCCGCCTCATCGGTCGTTGACGTCTCGCCTTTTGCCCGAAACGAGAGCAATCGAGCATAAAGAAGTGAGGGTCGGCGAAGCGCCGGAACAACGGGTGACGTGAGTAATGTCGAACCAAAAAACACAAAACGAACTCGGAAAAACTAAGTGACCGGTGCTGTGAAAGAGGTGCTCGATCGTGAGCGTCAAAAATGATGTCGTAACAGACAATTTCGCCCGCCATTTCCCACGCGACGAGAAACGTGGCGACGACGGCCATGACATCCATATGCGTGACGGGACTGTGGAGGAAATTCGTAATGAACATTTCGTCGTGAATTATGTTTAGTTGTATGTCGAATATAATATATTTGCGTGTCAGAAAAGTCGTTGATACCCATTCAAGGGCGTGCATGAAATGGTCGGATTCGGGGATTATGCGAGGCCAACGAAGGCGATTTTATAAATAAAGATTTTGATATTTTTATAATGATTTTTAGGAAGCCAAAGTGTAATGAAATGCATGAGCGTAGCGAACCGCGTCGCAGTTGAATGGATTCGCGGATATTTTTGATGAATTTGTAATATATGTGAATGGTAAAATAGTTGAATGCTAGCGAAGAGGCGAATTAACTGAAAAGAACAAATTTTACATGTTTATATGAATTTATGGGAAAGTCTAAGTCGAAAGGAGGCGTGGTATTTATTATAAATGTTATGAAATGTCGGAGGACGGTGAAGAATAGCGGAAGGCAATAAAAGATGTGATTTAGGCGTAACAAAAATCGTCAATTGAAAGTAAGTGTAGCACATTCGCGAATGCGAGGATTGGGACTGATATAGATATATGTAAAACATGCGATGCAAATTTTGTTGTTAGATTTGTAAGGAAGGATGCGTCAACCGTGCCAAATGTGAGCCGATGTGAACGTCGACGAATAATAAATAATACAAAAGCAAATTTGTTACAATAGATTATGATACCGGTGCTAACTCAATTCTGAAAAAAATGTAAACATGTAAGGTTTTAAAAGTCACTAATTCAATTGTTGTTGGACAAGGTAGAAGAATCTTCCAGCTATATTTCAAAATTGTATAACTGGAATTGTGTGTGTAAAACCCAGTTGATAATAGTTTTTTAAAAAGATTAACCCAGTTGATAATAGCCTTTCTGTTTCTGTTAAAACAGCTTGTGTCATAGGTAAAGAATAAGTAATATAGTTTCATTGTTTTAGCTATGTCGCAACTACCACAACACCATCAGAGTGGAGCAGCAAAACGGAAGAAAAAGAAGGAAAGAGAGGAAGACGCTAAGCGGAGCCAAGGAGCGATGCTAAAGTTCCTGAATCAGCAGCCAAGTAGTTCTACCACCACTAGTCAGGATATCGATGTAGACTGTTCCGAAGGCTCCAGTAGAAGTCTTCTACGAACTATAGGTCAAGCGGAGGTCGCTACGGCCGACTCTTTCAAGCACAACGCTGACATTGTAAAAGATTTTTCGGTCAGCGAGACAAAGGTGGATTTTTCAGCGTGTGAGGATGCGGAAACAGCGGCTGAATCTGAAACCCAAAACGCCAGTGGTGTTCCAATTGAATCTGGAGAAACCAACGTTACCAGTGAACGCGATCACAACAAGAACGAAATGCTAGATTGTACGGATATAGGCAACTGGCCTTCAGTTCTGACGGACTCAATGAGGTTACACATTGTCCAACGAGAATTCGCCGCTGTGCAAAATCTCAACAGTTCGTTCACTAGCACATCTCGAAGTCGTCCAGGCGAAAGCACAAAAGGCAGTACCCGGAATTTGATAAAATATTGGTTTTATCGGACGATGCCTAATAGAGAAAAAATTATCAGAACATGGATGTGCTTTTCTCCTTCAAAAGCAGCTTTATACTGCTTTTGCTGCAGAATGTTCAACGATAAGGGCGAAAAAGACACTAGTTCATTCTCTTCCACGAATGGATTCAACATTTGGTGGAAACTGAATCCCCGTGTTGCTGATCATGAATCCAGCCTAGTTCATATTCGAAACTTCAGCAATTGGAAAGAACTTGGTATCAGATGCCAACGAGATATGCTACTGGACAATCAAGTACAAAAAGCGATTAAGAAAAAAAAATGAAATGGAGGGAGACGCTGACGAGAATTTTGGATATAATTCGATTCCTTGCGAAGCAAAACGTAGCTTTTCGAGGTAATAGAGAAGATGAGTTGAGCGAAAACAAGGGCAATTTCTTGAAGCTGGTTGAGCTGATGTCCAAGTATGATCCAGTTCTGAAGGAACACGTTCTGAAACTCAACTCCGGAGCCAACAAATATTCGTATTTCTCCAAAGAAATCCAGAACGAATATATTGAAATGTTGGGAAATCACGTCAGAAACGTAATAATATCAGAGGTAAAACAAGCCAAGTACTACTCAATAATGTTCGATAGTACACCAGATCTTTCAAATATTGATCAAACGTCTCAAGTCCTCCGGTACGTAGTACTCAAACCCAAATCAGTCGAAGTCCAGGAATCGTTGATTGAATTCATCGATACGAAAAACAAAAATGTTGAAGACATTGCGCAAATGATTCTGGACAAACTCAAACCTGATGATCTCGATGTTATGAACATGCGGGGACAAGGATACGAGAATGCTGCTGTGATGAGCGACATTTCCGACATCAACCCGAAGGCCAAGTTCATCGCTTGCTCTAACCATAATCTCAATCTTGCTGGCATGCATGCTGCTCATGCTGAAGTAAATTCGGTGACTTTTTTCGGTACCTTGGAACGTTTATACGCATTCTTCTCAGCTTCGACACATCGGTGGGAAGTTCTGACTTCGGTAACTGTAGTAGGCCTTAAGCGCATCGCCGAAACGCGCTGGAGTGCTAGAGCAGATGCCGTAAAAATGGTAAAAACACACTTCTCCAAAATCTTGGAAGTTTTGGAGCAACTCACTGGGTGCGATGAAAACTCAAGCACGAGATCTGACGCTGGCTTACTTCTCATAGATTAGATTTAGATTTTGGGCTACGGTTCTGACAGAACATAATTATGCTCAAATCTATCTGCAAAAAAAGGCTGAATATAAGGAACTGCGCTCAAAAAGTTAATGCTTTGACAACATATCTGCAAACCAACAGGAAGCACTTGTTGATGGTGGAATCAGTGACGCTGAGCAAATGTGTGTCGAAAATGGCCTCACCGATGAGCCGCAGAAACGAGTCCGGAGGAAAAGAATGGCTGGTGAAAACGCGGAGGACGCAGGATTGAGCTTCAATGAAGAGCTATGACGAGCAATGATGGCATCAATCGATCGTGTGATTCGGGAAATGATTACACGATTTAAACACCTGGACGAACTGGCAAACGAATATTCGTTTCTGTCACCTGCCATTTTGCTCAATACGGAAGCTGTCCATAACCTCCAACATGTTCAGGAGGATATTAACACAGAAGAATTTGAGAATGAACGAAAGCGCCTAAAGAATTTCGCGGAGTTGTCGAAGGACTTCGTATATGTACAAGATGGTGGACCATTGGAACTGCTGCATTTCATTCAAAGGTTTGATCTCATTGACTCGGTGCCGGACATTTCTATTCTACTACGGATTTTTCTGACTATGGGAGTTAGTATCTTATAAAGACCTACCGTCGATCGACGATGAGCCAAATGAGGCTTTCAAGCCTTTCTGTATTGTGAATTGAACGCGAGATCACTGACGCCATTGATATCGATGAAATCATCTCCGACTTCGCTGCCAGAAAAGCGCGTAATATCTGTGTCTAATTGTAAGCTGTACCTACAATCAACAATTATACTTGTTCTTGTCGTTTTCTTTATTACCAATATATAAATAAAATATGTACGTAAATTATGTGTAATTTTTAGCTCGCTAGAAAAATGTTCAACGCCATTTTTAAGGGGCCCATTTTTTCCATACCGCCCCGGGCCCACCAGACCCTAGATCCGTCACTGGTTCTTTTCAATAACCACGTGTATATATCGTGTGCGCTGATAGAAGGGTTGTGGTCCCAGAATCAACGATTCAAACTCGTAGTTAAACGGACGTTGGGACGCGAGGGCTATCGGGTTGTGAACGACAGAGAGCTAGAGGGTCTATACGGTAAAAGTAGAGGCACACGTATTTGGGGAGACGGCGATGACGTCACAGGTGTGCTGTAGTGGGTATCCCGCGGCGCGTGGTGGGGGTGTCTGGCGGTCGCGGTTGCGTCGCTGTGGCACGTATGGGGAATTAGTGGTGGGGGGAGTCAGCGGTGTCGGAGGGGTGGGGGGGCTTGGGCCCTTTTTCGGGAGCTCGTGGCTAAGTGGGGGTGGTTTCGAGCTGCTTTTCCGAATAGACTGACTGGTGGTGTCTTCTGTATATATCGAGGACCTGTTTCCCGCTAGAGCAAGCGGGTGGGGGCTCCGCCGCGTGGATCGTATGGGGGAGGAAGGTCTTACACCGTGGGGATAGGGAGCTTCGGGTAAAGAAAATACGCGATGATTTATGTGAATACATGTATCGAAGTTTTTATTCAACATATTGTCCGTTCATACATATTGTGTGTGTGTGTGTGTGTGTGTGTGTGTGTGTGTGTGTGTGTGTGTGTGTGTGTGTGTGCGTGTGTGCGCGCGCGTGCGTATGGGTGTTATTAATCGAAGTTTCGTACACTGTGGCAATATGGGTATCCTCGAAGAGGATCGCGTCGTAGGGTTGGTCCACAGGGTACAACACACCGTTGTGGAAATAATATTCCACGCCGCCTATATATATAACGTCCATGCGTGCGTTTTTCACGACGGATAGCCATGACTTCCTAATCATGTTGGAGAGGTTGATCCATTCCGGTGGCACCCAAATATCATCGTGCGCCTCCCAGTACGTGTAGGCGACTTCTTGACCAGGGTTGAGGTGATCGGGGACGCGATTGTATGGGCGAACATCGAGCTCGTAGTAACTGCGTAAATAGGATTCGTCCCCCAAGACCTCATCGCTATCCTCGAAGAGAATCGCGTCGAAGGGTTGATCCACGGGGTAGACCACCCCATCCCGTCGATGGTAGTTGACCCCACCTAGGTAGAGTACATCACTGGGTACAGTCTTCACAATCTGTAGCCATGCTTTCCGTATCCTGTTGGGGAGGTTGATCCACTCCGGTGGTACCCAGATGTCATCATGCGCCTCCCAGTATGCGTAGGCTAGGGCCTCGCTCGGGAGCAATTGATCCGGGTTGTGGTCGTAGGGCAGGACCTCGAGTTGATAATTTATCATTGTGCTCGACAAAGGAGCTTTCCAAGCAGTGGGAAACTTGTAGTTGAACCGCTTAATATCGGGGATGGTGGTCGTGGTTGATTCCTTGATCAGCTATGCAGATGATACGATAGACCCCGTCTACGGGTAGAAATGGATGATAATCTCGGTGATCCGTAACGCGTTGGTAGGTATCAACCTGGATCAACCGATGTTGCTGACTGGCCTCGGATCTGCAGATCGACGTTTGACTCTGACGGTGAAGTAACCTCAACCTAGCGAGGAATAACACGACGTTTGGTGTTCCCAAGCAGTGTTACCCTCGTATTTAAAGGTGGTTTCGGGGGTCTCTCGGATGGTGGTGGTGGAAAGAGTATCGCACTTGTGGTGGTAGTGGTGTTGGTGGTGGTGGTGGCTGTAGAAAGCGGCCGTCCCTATCCGAACACCCTGGGTTGGTGGTTGAGAGTAGATCCCCACGGTAATTAAAATTTTCACAAATAGCAGCACTCGACAGGTATGCACGACTGGATACAGGTTGGGTTTCCTTCACCCAAGAGGCCATCGGCAGAAAGAGGGTGTTTTCCACGCCTCGCTCGTGCTATCTTTTCTCGGAAGAACAGACTCACTGTTCGATCGTTTTTAATTTTATCCGATGAAAAAAGTCTATGGAAACGATCAAGAGTACAACCACGAGCCATGTAATACAGAAACATAATGCAATATTCCCCACAAACTTTCGAGGTCTGTGATTGTAGAGGTTTTCCGCTCCATCGGAGAGTTCTGGCGTTTCTTCGCAGACGATTGTAATGTTGTGGGATAATTGGTGGGAGCCCGTAGCTGTCGAAAAAGATAGCGTGGCCATCCTCGTTCACGTAAATCGCAACCCAATGAGTACCAGGCCGTGTATGTATATCGGTATTGGCGACTATTGCAGCAGGTCTACACCAGACTTTCGGAATGCGGTCTGCAGGGTAGACCCCTTTCGTGGATGCTTTTATCATCTGTAGACCATCGAGCACCTCTAGACTGTTCATTGTTGTAATTCTTGCTCAACGAGTAGCGATTTGGTGGGGGATGTAGCGGTGCTGGTGGGGGTGTCGGTAGACGGGGGGTAACCCGCGACGAATCTTTATACTTTAGGTGAACCACCTCTCCTGTGACGTAAGACGCAGATGTGTTACTCTCTCTACTAAGCGATGTCAATGACCCGTTTGTGTTTGTCTCCAAAGTCTCCGGTGTCTCGTGCAGCGGTGAACAAACACGTGGGGTTTTACACCGTAAATTGCCACTCATGAAATTGAGGTTCGATGGTCGGGGTATAGTTGTGTGGTGAATAGCACTGTTTAACACTCCACCCCAACTACTTTTCTCTGACTGCGGGGATACAGTGATTGGTTCCATATAAATTGGACTATCTGATCCGTCTTTCCGTCCACGTAGCCAAGTCCTTATCTTCATCGCGTTGTTCAAGGCACATTTTGGTTCGTTGTGACGTGCAAGGGAATGATGCATGCAAAAGACATCGCTAGTAGGCATATTCTTCAGAGTAGGCCCAGCGTAATCCTCCAGGTTAACGATATCTCGAGCGAGGACTCTCCGTAACAATTCTGCTTTCTGCAGACCCCGTACATATATCCGCACTGCGTGGCGTACAAAGGCACGTAGCGTCGTCCACACACGTTCCAATTCCGCTTCACCGTCGAACCATTCAAGACCATGGCAAAAGCATGTAATGCGGTTATTACTAGCGGCGAACTTTGGAGGCAGGTCCGAAAAATCGTGCGGAGGGGTGATGATCCAATGCGATGATCCGGACTCTTGGATGCAGACAATTGCCAGCTCTTTCGGCTGAAAGCCGCCGTTTTTATCGTAGAGTGCTTGAATGTCTATGACAAAGTCCATGACGATGGAGACGCGATACTGGTGTATCAGCCGCGGATGTGGAGCGTTTTTTATATCGTGCACAGGCACGCCCCTTCCAAATTTATTTCCTCTGGGTACACGTTTTGATTGGTGAACTATGAGCGGTCGTTCACCTGTACATAAGCTTAGGCGCTGAAGTCTGTTATAACTTGGCGTGAGGAATCTATTTCAATTATATTGTCATATTCCGCGTAGACAATACAATTTATTGTGGAGGGGAGCGGCTCGTCAAAACGCACTTCTACGCGTACGCTTCCATGTCGCACAAGGTTCCAATGTGTAAAACAATTAGCATCGAGGTCTGGCGTTAGGTCGAATGCGAAAAGGCAGTAGCCCTTACCGTAGTCCCTACGCGATATACCCAACCCCTCGTTTCGAAAATGCAGACCCGTACCCGAGAAAAGCGTATGATAGCTTTCTACTGACAGCTCGCCGTGTTGCGTAAAATGTGGTTGTAAAGGGCGACTCGGGACTTGTTGACCATCAACATATAATGAGAGAAAATTTATGGTCTGGTGGTGAAAATTATACGGATTGGATGCTAGGTCGCCGTTGAACGCTTTATTTGAGACAAAACCAAGTATAATTCGTTTCGGTAGTTGTCCTAGTATGACATTGTCCAGGGTATCGCCGAGAATACCGCTATGCATCGTAAAAGCCTTTACTTCGACACGGGTTATAGGGTATTTCGCTGTTGTTTTAGCGAGTGTTTTTGCGTGCGCTATAAGAACACCTGGCGCTATTTTAGCGCGTCGCACAAGAAGAGTTGCTTCGGCGATGTGCACGCGATATGTAACGAGCGGTTGCAAGATGGGCGCCATGATGCAAAAAGCATCCTTTGATCGGACCAGTCGTAGACGCATCTCAACTCCATTGAGTAGAAACTTATCCTGATTGAATACGTCGCAATGAAGGTGACCCAGTAGATCCACGTTCTTTCCATCGAATGTCAGTTTTCGACGTATGTCCAAACCCTGGTTCTCTATCGGGTTTTTCACTCCGGGGAGTGCGTCCAAAGCACCGGGTGTGTCGGCGTACCATAATCCTGATGTGAGGTGCGAATCTTTCGCTGCAGGACCGTAATTTAATAGAGTTTCTATGTAAGCTCTGTAAGGATACGCGTTATTCGGCGGTGCAACGAGCTTTTGGTTAAAGTACACATCCACTTGATTGAATATGGCATGGAGGAAATTATTAACAGGTGCAGCTCGCCCCCCTGGCCCACCATCGGAAGCCAAAATTTTAACGTTGAGGGCTAGCATCGTATGCGCGAGATCCAGATACTCCTCCCCGTGACCTGGTACAACAAACTCGAGCGGTCCATCGTCTGAGAGCGAGGACACGGGTTTATAATGTACCCATTGCGAGGCTTCTATAGACGTCTGCGTCGGTGGTATACTGAACAGATCAAGTTCGCTCTTCATGCACTCGTGAGAATGGGAGTGTAGAAACGACATTTTCAAATTCAGTCGAAAATATCTGGTGGGCTGATGCGCTTTTTACTTTTCCTCGTAGCTGTTTTTCTCCCCGTTTTTTTACACTTTGTACGTTTACAGGATTTCTTTCTTGACCGTTGTCTTTTGCACAGTTTACCACCGCGTCTCTTCTTCGTTACGCGACCCTTAACAGTGCTTCTTTTTTGTACAGCGACACGTCCACTTGCAGGGCCCATTAGCGAATGTATACTCCTTTTTCCGCGCACGGTTTTATATCCCGAACCACTCATGAGTAGATCGATCTTCTCACCAGCTTTGCGTTTCAAGTTTCCACCCGACTCTGCGAGTCGCTCGCGTACAGATGCCCCGAATGGTCTTTTGTATCTGCTTACATCTTCGATAACGTTTATCCCTGCACGTAGTGCTTCTTTTCCTATGGCGCGTGCTCCCATTTTTAGAAGTGGTAGAGCTCTCCGGAAGAGGCCCCCCAGAAAACTTCCGATTCCATGTCCTCGTTGATACGGTGCTCCTACATAGACGCCGTGCAAACCGCGGGCTCCACCGTCCCCAGCCTGACACTCGTAATATGCATAATAATGGGACATCGTTGTCTTAAAAGTTACCCAATGCGCTTAAAATGTAACGTGACGGTCAGTGTTCCGTACTCGAATGCTACAGATTTACCGAGATGGTCTCTTATATCGATAGTGACCACTCGAAAATGATTATTCATAATCGGTAAATAGTTCGCGGGCGAAAAGTATTTCACGCAGGTTGAGCCGTATGTATAACGGGCTGTATCTAAATTAACGATTCGCAATAGTGATGCCTGCACATCCCCCACGGTGTATGGTACGCAGATATCCGTGTATACGAAGAGTTGATCCGGCAGAGCTCTGCTGAGGCAGGCTGGTCTAGCCCCGCTGGTCGTCTGGCCTGCTGGTATATGATGCGTTATGGAAAACGTCACAGGCTCATCAACTCCTGCTTGTGCGTCGAGGCCTAATACACGGGCAATCTTATCCGGTAAAATAATGCTTCCGGCTTGCGTTTTTCCTCTACCCTCTTCAATTGTAGGCATCTCAACGGAAACGTGTCCAATCGCTGAGCGAGATTCGACGAATCTTACACCTTGTTTTTTGAACCGTGGTATGTTATTCAGCTCCCACATGAGTTGACCGTGTGTTTGGTATACACCGTGCGGTATGTTAACAGTGATCTTTCGCGCGTTCACATCATCGATTTTATCCCCGCACGGCTTCCAGAGTATATTACAATCTCCCCGTTGCAAGTGCGTAATGGTGTAAGGAATGTGAATTTCGGTAAGACCCACAACCCATGTGCCATGTAAAGAAATTTCTCGCGGCAGTTGCGTTGTAAAATTCGTCGTCGTGTTATCGGGGAAATACCTCATACTACTATTACTCGGTAGTACGATGAAAAAGTTTTCAGCTTCCATACCGCGGGGAGTGTGTTAGAAACGGCGTTTTATAGACTGATGTTTCGTACGCTGGATGCGGGTATCCAGGAGTTAAATTTCGCTGGGTAGCCTAACCAGCTAACGTAGACTTCTTTCCGTGCACCGCGACCGCGGGATTTTATAACACGCTCGATTTTGAACTCCTTGTCTTCCTCTAGACGTTCAGCGTTGACTTCTGTTAACTCTTGAGGGTAGAAAAATCCATCTATCGCTTCCCCGTGAAGATCGTGCAATTCATAGATCGTGATAGCCTGACGCTTGAGAACCCGCGAGACTTTAAATATTTCGGTGCTCCAATTTTTCTCGTAACCCTTTTCGAATGTGCCCTTAGTCCTACTGATGCGTACATAATCACCGCATTTGTATTTATGGCGACTGCGACGCTTCTTACCATCGCGGACCGTGTTGTTTTTCTCTGTGTTTTCGTAGGCTATCTGCGCATTGTATACCGTTACAGCAGCGGGTTCCATCTTTATCGTTGAGTGTCTTGCATGGTTATACGCGTAGACGAATTGCTGGAGTACATCGATATAACGGTGCGTGTTGCGGTGAGTAAAGAAACGCCACATCCGCTGTTTTAAGGTGCGGTTGAATCGTTCAACTATCGATGCCTTGATGTCCGGATTTCTCGCAACTCTAAAGCGGATGTCTTTTTCAGCGAGAAAATTCTGGAAAACGTTTCCGAGGAATTCTTTACCACGGTCTGTTTGTAGATATATGGGGGATCGACCATCGGCACGGTTAAGGATTCGTTTGAAACCCATCGTGACACGGTGCATGGTCTTGTCGTTAAGTGGTTCAACCCATACATATTTGCTCAAGACATCTATAACAACGAGTAAATACGCTACACCATCATTAGCTGTCTGAATTGAGCGTAAATCAACGAGGTCTGCTTCCCACACGTCGTCTATATTGTCGACATTATAATGAAGCCTATGAAAACGTCGTTGCACGGGTCTATGAATGGTGTATGCATCCTGTTGCGTCAGCCAGTCGTGCACATGTTTATTTTTACCGTTTATAAGGCGATATGCACCTGAATAACCCGCAGGGTTGCCTGGATCGTAGTAAACGTCTTCGAGTGTTAGCTTCCGAGGCATTCTCTCTCTCTCTCTCTCTCTCTCTCTCTCTCTCTCTCTCTCTCTCGCTCTGTCTCAGCCCGACTTAAAACGGTCAAAGCTTTAACCAACACCCCGGCCGTATCTTTTGTCGCTTCGAATGTAGGGGTGTGCTCTCGGATGTATCTCCACTATTTACTGCTTTGCGTTTCACACCTCTACTCCTTTTAACAGGGTCCGCTGTGTGATTTATTATACCCCGGCCCGCACTCGCTTGGGTTATACGTCTGTCCGAAGTGGTATTATTGCTGTCTCTAGCGTAGGATTTCCACAGTTCGTCATTCCCGATAAACTCACGAGGTATCCCTGCTGCCCAAAGAGCGCTAATAAATTCGATACGTCCTTTCGCGCGGAACTTTTTTCTCAAACGTACAGCATCGTTAACAAGATCGATAATGTTACCACCGTTTATGACTGTACCGTATGTATTCACTCGTCCGCGGTCGTCCCAAGTTATATTCGACGGTTCTCCTGTTGTTTTTTGTATATATTCGAGTAAAGATTGTGCTCTTCGCTTATACTTCCCCGGTATACTGTTAACGATATCGTCGACTGACATTATAGCCGTTGTTTCATCATCAACACCTGTGGCGCTGAGTTTAGCGTTTGTTTTTGTTTGTGATAACGTCTGAAAGAGATACCTCTGTAACAACGGTAAAAATTGCTTCCACTTTTCTTGATCATCTTTAAATTTATCCGAACGGAGTATATTCGAAAGTTCCAGATCGAGGCGCGATATCGCATCACCAGGGGTTTTTATGCTCTCTGGTTGGGTTTCAGGCGTGTTCTCGGATGCTCTATCACTCGTAGAGGATGTGTGCGGTGTCGATGGTAGTGTACACCCGCCACCACGTTGTTGATACTCCGCCTCGTCAACCAAAATCATTTTTTTTGCATGCTGCATGGCTATTGAGCGTTTGGATGGCCAGAGAATAATTTCCCGAGTAACGTATCGATGATCGGAGCCAGCAAGAGACCGAGAAAACCACCGCAGCCTTTTTGCAGAATGATACGCTTCTTTGCTTTCCACCCCCACCCCCGACCCCGTTGCACACACTTCGTCGATGCCGCGAGGGTGCGTAGAGTATTTTTGTATTTTTTAAGATGTTTCTTTGCACTTGGTTTTATATTTACGACACCGTGTAAGATATTCAATGCGCATTCGCAGATACACTTGATGACTCCTTTATCGGCTTTTTTAAGCAGCGCCTTGCGTTCGATGGGGGTACCGTGGTATAACGCGTGCAAAAGCGCAAGATGTCGTTTTGTAAACGGGGTGCGTGTCTTTTTCGTTTTACCCTGTTTCACAGAATGCTTCACCGTATCAGCCATGCTCGATACTACCCACAGTGTGGTACAAGATCCACTGACACGATCGCACAAGTACCATGGGTGCTTATACCTATGAGCATATTGCGTCGTGCATTTGTTTTGAATAGCGTATAAGATACAGTGACGCAATACCCTATTTTCGACGGTTATTTTTCGGGATATACACTTCAGAGCGCTCATCATCGGGGAATATTCCTGTGCGGAACCGGTAATCATCCGGCGTTGATTGCTTTAGATCTAAAAGTAAATAGCCGTGGGGTCGTGCCGACGCATCGTGATAAGCTTCAATAAGAAATTTTGGATTTTCAGGAAAAACTTGTCTAGCGAGATGTTGGATTTGTGCGCGATCCCGAGGGTTTTTAAAAACAACGATATAATTAGCATTTAAAGAAATGTCTCGCTGACCCGACCCCTGGTGGAAGATGTTCTGCGTCAAAAACATCACGCTGATGTTTTTATGATGGCTACCTTTCGTGAAGAGGTCGACTATTATGCCGTTGGATGATTCACGCATGAGGTCATCGATTATTATTAATTTTTTACGCTCATTATCGTGCGAGTAAGCGTCCGGGTCCGGTAGACCCTCGTGAAATTCGATTTTCGCTAGCGCAGTGCCCTCTCGACATCCATCGTAAGCGGCACGCGTATCTGCATCAAGAGTATCGCCGTAATAGAAGAGGATCCGATCGAACGTTACGTTACTCATTACCCTAAGATGCCGTAGAAAACGTCTGATAAACACAGTTTTGCCGCATCCCGTGGGTCCGCATATTAACGACGTCCACGGGTGCTTCCACCGGACGTCCAATCGCGCGAAACAGAAAATATACCCGCGTGTAAAAAGTACTTTTCCCCTCTGGTTACGGGGTAAGGATGATGGGGGAAACACTGGGCCATCAGCTTTTATACTCCTCCAGCGCGAGCATACCGTGATTACAGACTGTGTAACCGCTACCACACCATCGTCGTTAGCAGTACGAACCAAAATCTTATTGGGTGGATGAAAAATAAGTTTCGTAGGCTTTTTTTCATAAGACAGTTTTTTATTAATTACACAATGCTGTTACATTTTTTAAAAACTATATTATATACGATAATTTTCATTCACTCCTTAAACCCGAAGGGGTACGATAACCTGCAGCTCACATATCGACGCTTGTGACACACAACGCTGCATGTTTTACGCTCTGTAATCGTGACCACATCGTGCAACGCGGTGCGTCGAATCGCTTTAAAATTTAAATTTATCGCTGAGTCGTTCAAATGTGGTAGCGAGGTTCCTATCAGCCGCTTGATAGAATCAAAATTTACATACTGCGCATTTTCGTAATTTAGCGTTAAGCCCTTTACCTTACAACACTGGGCCACGATTTCGTCAGGCTTTTCTTCGGTGACAACGGAATACCCATAAAATTTTGGTCCACCCGATACAAACGATTAAATGTATGCTGTTTCCCCGTAACATTCGAGCTCATTTGTCATGTTACCGAGAAAATCACCGAGGGGTGGTAACCACTCGCCTGTACGCGTTGAATAAATGACTGAATCTGTGTCGTAATAGAGAACACGGCGGTCAAGTTTTTCCAGATATTTATACTATTCTAAACGCGCTTGAGCAGTTGTGTACGCTGCTATAACAACATTAGATTGCTTGGTCTGGGGGACAGCGTCATCCACATATGACCATGTAACATACATCATACAATCGTTCACGGGTAATACACCGGTAACTTCCTTTTCGGCGTCTGTTACAAGTTTGAGTAATGCTTCCCGTGTTTTGATTATTTCCGTTTGCGGTAAATTATCGCGCTGCCCCATTTTTCCCCAAAGCGTGTTTAGCGCTAGTTTTGCTGTACCGCGAAGACCAGGGTTCTTTACTATCTTCGAGGGTTCTAGTTTTATCCCCTCGACTCGTTCGTACTCTGTTATATATTTATTGCGCGCGGCTTCATCTACACAATACGCGGGCCAACCGCTTGCCTCCTGCTTAATTTTCAAAAATTTGTTCACGTAACCTGCAAAGAGACCCCCATTCCTAGTGGTCTCGTCGTATTTGGTTATTTTATACGACCAAATTACATGGATTTCCATCATAATATAACCCATATCCAGGGCCTTTCTAACCTCCTCGATCACCCAGGTACCCGTGAACGCTCGATCCTCGACCTTTTCATGGTTACATCGTTGTTGGGCCATTTCTTCTGCACACCTTCGACAAAGTGCGAAAAGAAGTTTTCCACGCAAACGCACCGGCAAAACGGGGTGGAAAAGATTTTGCGGGGGCAGGATGGTGCATTTTATCATGCCATGGATACCTGCTCCGAGTAGATCACAGGGTGGCGAATTTTCGAACAACTTGTCACACTCGCTACCTGTATATATCTCGGGGTGTCCTACGGGAAAGCATCCTGTTTTACATATATACGGGTACAACGAGCAGATGTCTATGTATGAGATCTTCTCGTTCGGGGCAGCGTCATACGCGGTGACTGTGTTTCCCGTACGTCCACCGTAAAATCCGTCGCGGGGGTTTAAAACCTGGAGCGTGAGTCGCGGATGCGTCTTTACAAATTCGCGCAGAGCGGGGATATTCTTTTTCATCATCGTGAAATCGCATTCCCAGATTTCGCGAATGATATAGACACCGTACGAGCAAATTTTTTTGGATACAGCTAGCGTCCTCTCGTATCGGGCCTCCAGACTGAACCCACCGAAACTAGCCTCTCTCGTGCGATTGGTTTTAAAGCATTTTGGACACCCGTGCCAGTAACAACCATGAAATTGGAATACGTATTTACCGTCCTCGTTCTCTAAATAACCATCGACTGTGTGCCCCTCAGGTAACCGGTACTCACGCCCCCGCCCCGCGTGGGCTATTACCTGGTGGAACTCAGAGTGTTCAAGCCAGAAAAGCCATTCGAGTGCCACCCGTGAATACTGACCGCTGAGCATGTACCCCTGTGACGGTATAAGGCCCACCATGTTGGGTTTTAAGAAAGTACGCCGGAAAACTTTAGAGCAGGCCGAGGCTATTGTTATCGCTTCGGTGAAGGGGCATACACCGCCTGCTTCGAGAAAAATCCCCCGAAACCGTCGACATGCACGTCTGAGAATATCTACATCTTTGAGACAATATGAAACGATTTCTTTTTTAAAATCGAACTCTCTCCCGCTTTTGATCTCCTCATCGTACCATTCGAGGAAGTCTTTACGCTCTTTGGTTGACATTGAATCCGGGGCGTAATCCGCGATGGGAGGTAAAGGGCCTATATATTCCTGCGTATCGACACGGTTGAACATGTGTGGAAAATACCCTTTGGTTACTTTGTCCTCGAACCCGAATGTTTTCGGTAACGCACTTAGACGCATTTGAAAATAATTTAAACTATCTATAAAGACAGTCTTCCCCACGCGCATACACATAATCGAGGTTCCTGTGAGCAAAACGTTGGGCTTCTTTACCCTTCCAACCCCATGTTCTATAAGATAGCGTAAAATGAACTGCGCATCGAACCCCTTTGCATTGTGTGCTATACAGATAATCTGTTTGAATTCTGTTTTATCACGGATTGCTAAATCAACTAAAGAGGCCACGGGGTCTTTCCGGAAAACATACGTGTGTACTCCGCACCATCGACAGTGTGGTGTCTGCCCATCGACGCTGTCGTGTTCCTTCAAACAGAACTCGCATACCTGTTGTGCCACACAAAGGGTAACGATATGCTCTTGACCGTCCGCTCCACCACTTCGAAAGTCAGCATCCTGGCGGGTTTCAAAATCGTAAAATATGAAAAGCACACCAGGACGCCCACCAGCCTCTGTGGGTTCGCGAGGTGGTAACGGTTGCATAAAACATTGCTCGTTGAAACCATGCAGAGCTTTACACGTCCGGCAATAGCACTTTCCGCATCGATGTACCCCACTAGTTGAATCTACAACTCGCGAGCAGATTTTACAGCTACGTACCGCTTCACAGGTTGTCTTTAGAGTTGTGTTGCCGCGTCTACGATATTTAAGTACGGTATGGTTTTGAAAACATACAGGACCTCGGAATTGTCTCCCGCATTCGTCACACCCGATAGTTATTTCAGCCGCTGTACCTTCTTCGGTATAATTAATAGGGCATGCGGGTGTAGAAAAGCACCGAGGACAAACGCTTTTACATTTATGACCGGTTTTCATTCTGTAACCCTTGTTACACGCTGCGCAATAAAAACGAGAAGACGAAGCCCCTAAGAGGTTCACAATTACGGCGTAATGATTTCGTGTCTCGATATAGGCAATATGTAAAACTGCAGTAGGGTCGATGTCAAGACAACTGCGTCCATCGAAAATCGGCGGTGCGCCACTTCCATATTCGGCATAATCGAAAACAACAATTGCTATACCTCTCGTTTTGTAGTACTCCTGAAATAACTGGAGCTCGGGTATACCGCACCCTGCATCGGGTACGGTAACCCCGGCAGCTACGACCAACTCGCGAGCCCTCACGCATTGCAGCCTAGATTTTTTATGCCGTATATTATCCCATATTCTTTTAGACTCCCTATTTTTACACCGTTCGTAAACGTTATGGGCTTCTGCGACAGCTAAACTTCTAGGGAGACATAGAGAATCGGCGTTTGAAATTTCGATCATCGACTTCTTCCGCAGCACCAGAGCACTAAGACTTCGATCATCACCACGACCCAGAGGAACTTTTATATATGCAATGTTAAAGTATAGCGATTCAGTAGTGTCTAATATACGCCTACTCTGATTTACGCTCTCTATTAGACCCCAGAGATCGGTGAAGTTGAATCGTGCTACAGGCCGTACAGATAGCCCCGCAGCACCCGTCTCCATTGATTGAGATGTGAACGAAACGCCAATCAGGTCCGCTGGATCGCGGTTGGCAACGAAATATGCATGGATATCACGTAACGCGTCGTTGCACCAAACTACGGGGTTGACGTTTAACGGTGGGGGCCGCAGTCTTACACGTGTCTGTCTACAGCTAGTACGGAAGCGTTCATAAAAGCGATCATGTTGAGATTCTACGATAAACCGTTTCCCCGGTGTGCCAATTTCGTTATCATCTTGAACCGCCGCCGGTTCATTACCGCGAATGTCGTTTTGTTCAGCGCCAGACTCGATTTCCGAACACCCGCTGGTACTAGGCCCTGCTATCTCAATTATTTTTCCCCTCTTGCGACCACAGCCTATCTGACAACACTGGTCTTCACGGTTGTTTTGTACACCTAACAAGTTAGAACTATTTGGGCTATCGCAAAACATACGCCTGGTCGATTCGGCGGTGGTTGAGGCCTTCTCTGCAGTCCCATCCAAAGCTGGATCCTGCGATGCTACCACTGCCTGGAGGAGTGTTACCCCCATTGGATGATCCGGCGATGTTCCATTTAAGCGATTCGACTATGATTATTCAATGACCTGGGGGCACGTATCGTTTTGGGTAATCCGTTTTTACTCTCGAATACGTGCGCTATAATTTAAACTCCTCCAGAAACCGTCACCAAAATTTATATCGTGAACAACCGAGCGACGCGCGCGAGTGCGAAATTTGGAGAGAGAGATCGTTTTAAATATACTAACCATTGGCCACCTCATTCTGCGTGTAGGGTTGGAAGTCCAGAGGAATTGCACTCGCCCCTTCGTGTTCCCACCAATATATACCGTTTATAATGTCCGGATCGGCCATACTTTCCTCTTCGACTTCTTCCACCCGTACTTCTCCTTCTAAAGCCATAGGAGTTCGACTCTCGTCCTCCCCCTCAGATATCTCCTCATCGCTGCTACAGCGGTATTGTAAATATGCTGCAGAAATGCGGCTTTATTACAAACGCTGTCTTATCACTGAGTTTGAATGGTGCGACGATGTATGTTAATACTTACGATCATTGGATGCTGCAGAATCTAAAAGTGCTGCGATTTCGGGTGTACACCGCTGTCTGGTTGACCCGCGTCTTAAAACGATATCCCGCGCTAACGATTCGGCATGTCGCGAGTTATTTAGAAAACCATCCGTGAATAGTCTGCCAATAGCACGTCTCGGCAGATTGTACAAAATTGAGGAAAGCTCATCCACAAGGTTTTCGTGATTAAAAGTCGCGATGTACGACATACGAGCGTCGTCATAAACCGTAGAAACAAAACGATTAGTATGACGCACTCTTTCCACTATGTCTCGTATGCACGTCAACAGTGCCACACGATCGTTTCTCCGGATTTCAACAATAGACAAATCAGCCATTTCGAAATTCGCTGTCTTTTTACGAAAACTCAAACACTGGGTTATGAAATCGCACGCTTCTCAAACACGTATCTTTCACAGAGGTGTCTGCAAACACTATCACTATCCACGATGCATCTACGTCTAAGATAAATTGGAACGTGGTCCAGCAACACCGGTAACACCTATCGTGATAATATTCGAAGCGGCTTGATGCCGTCTTTTTATATTCAGCACCCCTCCACTTTTTTGGTGTAGGTGTTACTTGTTTATAAAAAACGGGGGCGTTGCTAACAGCTCCTGGGTCATGGTATTTTCGAGATACGAGGTATATATTCGAGAAGCGCAGGAGGGTGTTGTTAAAAACCCACCGTAGTATACAAATGTAAATGCGTCGAGAAAACTTTTTAACATATCACTGGCCAAAACGGAAAGAAAATAGGAGATAGGCGAGTGGCATTTTGGCGCATTATAAGTAGCTAATATATATTCTCCGTGGCGACTTTCTAATAATCGTAAATTACAACTAAATTATGCGTTAGCAAACAGCTACAGTTCTACTGGACCATCACCGTTAAACCGCCCCCTAAAAATGCAAGGATGAAAAGATCCACACCCTCCGACCTCGTACGCGTTGTGTGACACGGTCGAAATTTCGACCCGTAAGAATCAACTTCACAGTTTTACATACGACACCATTGTCTCAAAATTTCTCCAATACGTTGTGTCGAGAGTAAGACCCTGTAGTTCTATTTTCCAAGGGTCTGGCACGTGCACAACGCATTACCTGTGACGCCAAGTTTCAACTCTAAGAATTGTAAATTAGTACAAGCGCCGAGGCGTTTATTTTACTACCACACCTTACCTTCATCAAACAGCACGCTATGTGGTAAATACTTCCTAAACCTGGAGGGCTATTGGAATCCCTTGGTGTATATAGAGCGCATCGCTCGAAAATATATATACACCCGCAGTGACTCAGTTCTTGATCTTTTGTTCTTTATACAATACAGCTGTTTTAAAGCCATCGTAGAAAGTGGGGACCGGCGATACACGTATTTTGGAGTAATATTGACAATAAACCTTCGCGCACATCCTGTGTACATCTAGAACGTTGACCCATGGATTCTTTATAGCAAAGTGCACCAACCGAGTGTTCGTGCACCTGTATAAATAATGAGTCATAGCTTCGCGAGGCTAGAAAATGAATTGAAACCCTTTCCATGGTCCTATTTCCCCCACTTAGAGATCTCCTCCTGTATAAAAACCCTTTCACCACTACCGCTCTCTTATCATAATCACCCCCCACTTAAATCTTCGATCACCTTATAAACCGCTGTATCTTCGCTTCAAGCCACCATTTCTGTTCGTAATACTGGCGAACTGGGCAGCCGGCTGCAAAGAAAACTCTTTTTATTACGCGTGTTCGGAAATACCGTTGAAAAATGACTCAAGCGGCGTTAAATACAAATTTGCTACCGGTGCGATACCTCGAAGCGAAGCCAACGGAACCAGCCAAACAGAATCTGCCCGTGCTATTGTCAACGACGTACCCACTTAATAATTCGGGTAGTAAAAAGATCACGGTGGGTTTGCAGCCGCAGTACAGCAACCATTTTGAACCTGTTGTAAAGCTGTCTGGTAATTATTCACATCGTACGGTTATCTTCAACCAGAGTGAGTGGGTGGGATTTCAAACCCACGTAGCCACGATTCGTCAATACTTCGCAACGAAACAAGCTGGTCCTACTCAGACCATACAACTCGGAAATTATATGATTTCTTTCTCCACATCGTATGGGATGAAATCTATAACCATAGCCCTGGCAAATCAACCAACATCTGCTGAGCCAGCCCTAGGTACAGCGGTGCAGCGGGGACTCGTAACGCCTAAGAAACGGGAAAGTTCTTTCAACGCTATAGTCATGCAAAAACCGTCGTTTGATGGTCTTCTTAATATGATGACGTGTGTGGATGAACGGTTTCGACGACTGCAGCGATTCTCCGGCGATGTGATAAAATGTCTCTCGGATATAGCCATATCGTTACACACACAAATACCCGGCCAACAATCAACCAGTTTCACCGATGCCGATGCTGAACGATACATTGTCGAGAACGTTCATAAATTCAAAGACACCACACGTGCAAGCTGCGTCAACTCTGTCTTCGCGGAGCATTATTTCGACATCGTCTTCTTCGAAGTCGTCAGTATGTGCAAGAAAACCATCCTGGCCGAAATACGAAACCTCGACCAAATGCTACGCATGGGATCAGCGCTGCAATACAATTCGGGGTAGATTTCTGCATAAATTCTCCGAACGAAGCCTGAAAGTTTCGACTCTGGGGAACGGACCGCTTGACCAACAGACCTACAAAACCATCGACAACCAACACCACTACGCAGCGAAAGAATCATCCGATGGAACCCAAATACGAGCAACGAGTGCTTCGTGTGCTAGACAACAGTGTGAACTATCCGCAGAGAGAGAGACGAACACAATTAAGCGATAAACAAATGGACGCTCTGAGAATCATTCTAGAATAACGTGGTTTTTTTTATTATTCGATACTTTATTCCATACTCTTATAAGTAATTAGTATGTGTAATTCCTAGCTTATGAGTTTCGTGTACACCTTCGACTATCACGCCCTCGAACCCGCCCCCGTTTTGTTAAGTAGACACTCTTAGCATGTAATTATACTTTAAAACCATGTAGTATTTTCGCTTCTCTGTAATAAAAAAAAAAATATGCTTCTGCAGTCGAATTTTCGCTCCATCATTTACAGCCCTAGACACATACTCGGATCCGCAACAAAACACCGATAATAATAATATTAACATGCTTAAGGGACAGGAGTTTGGGAAATAAAACCTTTGAAATATCGAGGTTTCGATCACTATAAACTTATATTCTGCATGATTACATTTTCACACGTCGAAAAAATCACACGTCACGATCTCGTGAAATTCGTTCCATAATATTATACGCGCTCGATCTTGCCCCACTGGGTAAACCACCAGCCCATCCTTCCGGTATCGCACGCCCCCAAGGATGATGCTCTGTGTTGTGCTCGACCGCACTGTGTAGGCCCACCTACGCCGTGTCCCGATGTCCAACGAGGCCCATTCCGGTGGTGCATATACCCCGAAATCCAGGGGTATGTACACTGGCGCAACCAAATTTCCTCGCTCGTCCACCGCGTTGAGCTCGACAGGTAGAATGATGCCAGCCATTGTCGAATCCCACAATAAGGTTATCAGGCGAGTAGTCGGAAACGTCTGGTTACTGCGATCTTCTGTGGCGAGTCAGCGATTTGGTGGTTGATCGTAGCGCTGCTGGTGCACACAAACTGGATTCCCAGAGCTGATACCGCTTGCAAGACACCGTATTTTTACTCGGTTGATGTAAAAAGGACTCTTGATTTCAGAGCTCCCAGGCGATAATTCCACCGTTGTTGCACGAGCAAGACGATCCCCGCTTTTCCGTTCGAAACTCTTCGAATGCTCACAGTACGAGTTCGAAAAACATTCTGTCGTTCTAAGTAAAGACTCGCCTAAGGAAACGTAGAAACTCCCAAACCCAACGTCGTAAAACAGACCAATCGCAAACTGTTTTCTAATATTTGCATACTTAATTACTGGCGACCACACCCTGCACCTTTTGCAATGCACAAACTCTAAACACCTAAAAAATATAGCTATTCTCTATTTCCCCCACTCTCTCTCACTTAACGAACCAATGTTCACGTGGAAAATATGACCATCCGCCTCCACACCCTAACCTCGCTTTCCCAGCTTTACATTACACTGCACTACACATAATCAGCATATTGCTCCATTCGCCCTACACAACAGAGTCATTCCTTGAAACCACGGAAATCACCTACCACCCGTGGAGAGAGAAAGCGCCACAACAATACCTATGACGTCGAACGCACCTACACACACCCCTATTCTTCTCTCCATTGTCTTATTCACCGCCGCGAATAAGCACTATACCTATATAACAACACCGCCCCCACTTAGCCACGAGCTCCCGAAAAAGGGCCCAAGCCCCCCCACCCCTCCGACGCCGCTGACTCCCCCCACCACTAATTCCCCATACGTGCCACAGCGACGCAACCGCGACCGCCAGACACCCCCACCACGCGCAGCGGGATACCCACTACACCACACCTGTGACGTCATCGCCGTCTCCCCAAATACGTGTGCCTCTACTGGTAAATGATCTCAAATAATAAACAATTCGAGCGTAGCAGGCTATATTTCTAAATGGACTACCATTTACCTTGTTACAAAAAAATAACAATGCCGCGTTTCTGTTACAGTTGCACGCCGGAAACTCCAACATTACCATCTTCTAAATCAACAGGAGAGACTAACGGCAGCCAAAGTACGCGAGTGGTTATCCATCAAATTAAAGAGCAAAAAACACCTAGCGAAGATGCTAAGATCAAAGAACAGAGGCCAAAAAGAGACAAGAAAAAGAAAGAAGTTCCGAGATGGAAACCGACTCCAACGAAGAGGAGGAGGAAGAGGATGAATATTAAATGGATACAAAAATGTTATTGTTGTTTGGTTTATTTCAAGATATAAAAAAAATGTTCAAATTCACTGATGTTTTTGTATACGAGTTTCTATTATTATATTTCCAACAGCGTTTCAGAAGGACCCCCTCTCTGCCCCATGCACTTGGGTTCGCCTTCGGTCACTACTACGGTCAGTGACTGAAACGCCCCAGTGACCGAAAACAGAAAAAAACCGGTCAAGTGACTAACCTTACTTTTATTACAGTGACTGAAAACCGAAAAAAACCAGTCGAGTGACTAACCTAACTTTTATTTCAGTGACTGAAAACAAAAAAAAAGGGTCAAGTGACTAACCTAACTTTATTTCAGTGACCGAAAATCGAGAAAAAAAACGGTCAAGTGACTAACCACAAAAAAACGTTGTTCGGTCGCTACTCGGTCACTTTTTCCGGTTCAAAAAGGGCAGAAAATGACCGTGACCGATGGCCGACGTTTTTTTCGGTCTCCTAATCCGCTAGGGCTGCCACCATTCGTTTGGAGCAGCGTTGCCCGAGCAACGAATTCAGACGTACATTAAGGCCGATTCTTAAGGAAATTATGTGCCGACTTAATTGGGGACATATCCCACGGACTTACATACAGATCTTGAAACGAAGACCGTGGGGATGGCTCATTTCACAGGCGGTAAACTATCTCACCTTGTGACCACCAGGGTAGCGCTGTGATCTGGGGCAGGGGTTGACACTGGTAGATAAATGCTGTTCGCAAAATGTCCTTGCCGCACTGTGACGCTAGTAGTCGTGTGACAGGCATGCATATGTATGTAAGTTGCAACGGTGTTTCGAATATTTTACCTGAATAAAAGTCTAGTGTAAATAACTTTAGGAAAACCATTATTTGCGTGTATAATGGATTCTGTTATCGTTGTAACAGTTCGTACTGTTATCGCAATAACGATAATCGCACGAAACGAAAGTATCGAATCGTTCAGCTGATCGGAATATTTAGAGCCCAAGGCTGTCACATAACAGCCAACGCTAGTGACCAAAGGTAGTGGCGATTTCCAGAATTAAAAAGCCGGGACAAAACGTGTTTTCGTTTATGGTATAGGAATAGTAGGCCAGTGTCAGGGGGCTGATCTAGGGATGGAAAATCAGCGCATCCGCGATGCAGCTCAATAGTGTCAAACAGTACAAAAATCGTGGCTTGTGTTTCATACGTTTAAAGGATTTGAAAGTAACAAAAACCGAGGTAATTCCTTGTACCAAGCATGCCCTTCATTGTAAATGCTATGCCTATTGCGGTTCATGACAATGTAAGGAGTCATAATTGTAGGAAATTATTTTTACATAATGCCTCAGCACAATCGGCATAGCATCAGAGAGGCTATCTAAAAAGACTGATGGATATAATTTATTTAAAAATAAAATATTTTCTCTATCATTATTGATTATTAATTGTTTCATTTTTTTGTTATTTACTTTTTTATTTGTATTTAATTATCCTGACTACTTTCAATCATATTTATTTCATGACGTACCCATAATTCGCAGTCCTTTCACAGCCAGTTTTGTATTCGAAATTTTATCTGTCCCGAATAAAAATGATAAATCGTTGTTCAAATAAGTTTCTCTATCACTTCTTCACATATTTATTTTTTATTGTTGCTTTCTCTTTGTTTTTTATTTTTGTATAACGCCTGGATGTTTTCAGTGCTGCGAGAGCGAGACGCACCGGAAAGTGACATACAATTTATTTTAAGCAATTTTTTTCTTTATCATTATTGATTATTATTTGTTTGGTGTTTTTTACTTAAATTAACTAGACTTGTGTTATACATATTTTTTAAATAACGTAAGCACGCTTCGTAGACAAATCTATATTCGAAATCTAATCTATGTCCCGAATGAAAATGGTAAATAGTTGTTTGGAACGAGTTTTCTTTTTTTTGTTTTACATATTTCGCATATTTTATTTTTTTTCTTTTCTTTTTTGAGTTCTTTCTCTACTTGATGTTCTTTAAATATCCTCCACCTCCTAACGATAGTCCCAGCTAACCTGTGGTTATTTTAGCTAAGTTCATTGCTTAATTAAGGTTCTCAGTTTTTATGTGTAATATTCTTATTTGCCATCTCAACCCGATTCTTGTTCGTTCCAGAACTCATAATTTTCTGAATTGATTTGTTTATACAGTCCCTTGATCAGCCTACAATTAAATAATTGTAGGTAGATCGTAGATTCTTACGTTGAAATGAATACAATAATCAATAATTTTTGTTTTTATAGATAAACGTTCGGCACCTGGACATAAACTTTCTGTACAATCAACAATGTCAGGAATAACGGCTTTCTATTTATTGTAAAGTTCAATATTTGACGGCACTTTATTCACTGAACATTTTTCCGGGACTTCTGTTTTACCGGTTTTGCACTACACATGGCTTCACCATTTTTTGAGACGCAATAGCGTCTCACACGCCAAGTGTCTTCAAATGATTAATTATATATTAAATTTGAAATAAATTACACTCTATAAACTTGAAATAAATTGAATTCTAAATTTTAAAAAGTAACTGAGAGTCAAAAACACTAAACGATTTGTAGCACAGTATCACTCACTGGCAGATCTTAGGTTATGTTTCATTCGAATATGATGGTTAACGCATTTCCATCCCCACCTAGGTCCATCCCTAGATCACAGCGCCGCGCCCCGGTACTAAAAGCCCGGAAAACAAGCGAGCCAAACCACGCTGTAGGAAATTCGCTTCGTTTCAAGCAGCCCCCTGACACTTGCCTGCATTCCTATACCATAAACGAAAACGCGTTTTGTCCCGGCTTTTTAGTTCTTGAAATCGCCACTACTTAGCGTTGGCTGTTATGTGACAGCCTTGGACTCTAAATACTCCGATCAGCCGAACGATTCGATACTTTCGTTTCGTGCTGTTATCGTTATTGCGATAACAGCACGAACTTTTACAACGATAACAGAATCCATTATACACGCGAATAATGGTTTTCCTAAAGTTATTTACACTAGACTTTTATTCATGTAAAATATTCGAACCACCGTTGCAACTTACATATATATGCATGCCTGTCACACGACTACCAGTGCCACAGTGCGGGAAGGACATTTTGCGAACAGCATTTATCTACCAGTGTCAGCCCCCTGGTTTTAAGACCTGTATGTAAGTCCGTGACATGTCCTCACGGTTAGTTCTCGATTGGCGGCGCTGACAGCAGTTTACCCTCTCGCACTCGCTTCCTCTCGTAGGCTTAAACGCTGGGGACATAACTGCGTTCTGCTTACCCTTACATATGTTATGCGCTGAGGACAACGTTGTGTCCTGCTTTCTCTCATAGGTATAATATGCGCTGGGAACACGTGCAGCCGTTCTCGCTGGGGACATGCTCGTTCTCTCGTCCACCTTCTCGTTTCGCAAGCGCTCTCTCTTTGTTCCACTACCGCATAGTTCCATAAGACCCCCTTTCTGCTCTTACATCGAGTAACGTCCGAGTTCGAGTTCATTGTGATAGGTTCCCAGGCTCTTCAACTTTTTGGATTAAATAAGCGTTGAAAATTCCAACTAATGCTTTATATGCCTACTGGGGATGCCTTAATTCAAAGCACAAAAATTCCAATTTGTCATTTCATCGAATTCCAGAACACGATGACACGTAAGTCTTTTACTTTTGTTTAGAGAAATAATGGAACATTGTATGCTGTACGGTGAATTTTCGGATCAAAAACAGCAAATAGCTTGACGAAGCCAAAATATAAAATTGTGCATAAATTCTTTTATAATATTAATTAATCTAAAATAATTAGGTAAATTATTATCAATTTCACGAATGTTGGTTATTGCAGGGATAACCAATATTCGATGATAACGATAAGTGCGAACGGTGATAATTATATTTCATAACCGAAAATGTTGTGCTAAATTATCTAAGTGGTATATAAATTATATATTTTATATTTTATATATTTTAGCTCACGCCTGTTTTTTTTCTATTTTTGTCTGAAGATTGGCAATTTGTGAAACTAATTTTTCCTCTGCTTTAATAATTCTCTTATATAATGAGCACACGTGAACCAAAATTAACTAACAACTAACACCTTACAGGCTGTCACTCACGGATTTTGATAAGTCTCAGATATGTTGTAGAGGGACCTACTCTGAGTACCTGAGTCAAGGGATTTTATACAACGCTTTTTAGTTTTCGAGAAGAAACGTTCGAAAGTGTAGCTCGTAGCTACCATACCGGTACGGTTGCATCTTTGTCGAACCAGCGGGAGTGGCCCAGTGGGCAAGGTTCCCGGCTCTGACGCTCGAGGTCCAGAGTTCGAGTCCCGTGATGGCGTTTTTTTTTTTTTTTTTCAAGAAATATAAATAAATTCGATGGATGATGCAAAACCGTCTAATTATTTATTATTATTGTATTTATTTAAAAAAAAAATTTATTCATTTTTTAAATTTTGTGCTTTCCATTTTTTTTAAATTATTTATTATTATTTTATTTTTCACGCAGAAAAAAAGAGAAGAACAAATTCTAACATCTTTTACAAGAAACTGCAGTGTATTATTTTTAATTACAATATACAGGTTTTTCTTACTCGCTATCACTGTGGTCGCTTGTTACATCAGAATAATATTGCGGGTGGTATTTGTCGTAAAAGCAAGTAAAACACAAGACCAAAGAGCAACGCGCACATTGTATAAAAGCTATGGCCTTGCAGGCGAACGGAGTTTTGAGCAGCGTTATTGGAAAGCATACTTGATTGACATTTAAAAACAGCGGTCTTTCCTCAATTAACTTCGACGCAAACCACGAGGAACGCAGGTAGCGAACCCGGCTGGAGTATTTGAAATAACGGCCCGACCATTTTAAAATTCATATTGTAATGAAAAATAATAAACTGCATTTTCTTGTGAAAGATGTTATAATTTCTTCCTCTCTTTTTTTCTGCGTGAAAAATAAAATAATAATAAATAGTTAAAAAAAATGGAAAGTAAAAAATTTAAAAAATAAATAAAAAATTTAAAAAATAAATAAATTAATAAAATAATAATACCTTGCCGACTGGGCCACGCACGCTGGTTCGACAAAGGTGCAACCGTACCGGTATGGTAGCTACGAGCTAAACTTTTGAAAGTTTCTTCTCGAAAACTAAAGAGCGTTGTATAAAATCCCTTTACTCAGGTACTCAGGGTAGGTCCCTCTACAACATATCTGAGAATTATCAAAATCCGTGAGTGACAGCCTGTAAGGTCCCCTTGTAAGAGTGGGTTGATTGAATATTTGTATACTTGCGTTAATTTAATTTATTAGTTCATGACAAGTTTAATTAATTTTAGCGGACGAAAATGTAAAAAAGTTTCCAGGAAAGAAGGAGAAAGAAAGAGAAGAAATCGTCCGCCATATGTTCCTCATGCTACAGAAAAAAGCGCTCTGTATTTCCTAAATTTGTTTTTTTTTTCAATAAATTGTCTTAATAAACGTCATACTGCGCCAAAATACTTAAAGCTAGGTTTATAAATTAGTTATCTGAAAAAAAATCATACAAGTTGGTTTCAAACCAAGGCTCTTAGCTGAAGCTTGTTCTCGCTCCGCTATGTGTTAGAGAGAGAGTGGTGTCTCATTCCGCTCCCCGCCGCGATAGCTGTGCGCTCGTCACGCCGCCACGCGGCAGTTAGGGTCGCAGAATACTTGTCTTCAGGCCGCCCATAAGAACTGTTCTTCTATGTACGTCTGAATTCGTTGGCCCGGATAATGCAAGGAATCGCACAGCAAGTCGACAAACGGTGCACTTCAGGTTGAAACACGGCGTTTCAGCGTGATGTAATCTCATTATTTCAAGGTTTCTCACGTCCAGTTTGTGAAATGTATTTGCCACTCTCTACATTTGTGCTCTTCACAAGCTGCAGACGAGCTGCCGAGCACCCTTGAATTTTTATTCGGGAAACACGTAATTGGTTTCACGGCAGTGCTCTTCGCCGGCAGTTGTACAGTACTCTCTAACATTCGATCAATCAAGGGGAACTTCCTAGACAGTTCGTCCAGCTCTCAAAAACAAGGTGGCTTGCTTGTCATAAGGCTGTATGTGTCATCATTGATCAGTGGCTTGAACTCAAAACGCGTCTCAATGCAATGGTCTTGAACAACGACGACAAGTGCTGGAAAGCGAGAATCCTAAATGATATGTACAACGATGACTGCAACCTTCTGTACTTGACGTTCTTGGAACCAATAACGGATGAAATGTACCACGCGAATCTTAACTTCCAGAAGGAGTCAGTACAGGTGTAAATGTGTGCGAGGTGACAATAAATGGCAAGGAATCGCCGGTCTGTTTGAACGAAATTAAATGATTTTTTACCTTTTACAGGTAATATTTACAGGGATAGCCAACTTCAACACTTCCGCCGCTTAAGTGCTCGCTATAGTGAAGCAAGCCAAGACTCGCGCGCATTTTGCAAAAACGATCTCTTGGAAGTGACTCCGTCAGTATGTCCGCTCGCTGACAGTCAGTTGGTACATGCATGACCTCAATCTCGCAACTTTCAATTTTTTTCATGAGTGAAATGGTATCGGAGATCGATGTGCTTGGTTCTCTTGTGAAACTCAGGGTTCTTGACAAGACGTATGGCGCTCTGATTGTCTACATATAATCTTGTAGCTTTATCACATTGATGACCGATTCCACTCAATAAACTACGCAACCACAACGCTTCTTTTGCAGCCGCTGCTGCTGCGATATACTCGGACTCGGCCGTACTCATAGATACTAACTTTTGGCGCTGTGACGACCAGGTAACTGTGAGCTATGCTGAAGCCATATCCGGTCGTGCGTGGTCCTGGTTGACATGCGCGTCGCAATATCACTTGCATAATCTGCATCAGAAAATCCGATTAAATCAGACTCTTTTCCGTCTTCTCGATATTCTATACCTACATCTATGGTTTTGACTAGGTACGCTATAATGCGTTTCACAGACTGCCAATGATTCTCGTTGTAATTATTTAAAAACTGGCTCGCGTTATTCACGGAAAACGCGATATCAGGACGAGATACGATGGCGAGGAACATGAGTGAACCGACGGCTTCCCGATATGGTGCATTAAACCTCTTTTCGTTATCCTCGACAGGATATAGAATCGTGTGAGGATCGGCTGGTACTGATACTCCTTTCGCACTTGACATCCCGAATCTCTCGAGAACTTTTGTTGCGTACGCGCTTTGGTGAATGAACATTGTTCCATTGACCCGATCTCGACAGATTTGTAACCCCACGAAATTGCTACAATCACCTAGAGTGATGTCAAAGGACTCTTTTAGCGTTTTTATGATTGAATAGAGAGCTTTCATTGATCTCGCTGCGATAATACCGTCATCAACAAAAAGCCCCAGGTAAACTTCGGAACTCTCGTAGTTACCGACGAATATACACTTATCCACACTTGTCTCTTTCAGATTAAACTTTCTCAAAAACGAGCAGAACTTTACGTTCCAGCACCGAGGTGCTTGTTTGAGCCCGTAGAGAGACTTATTTAACTTGCACACTACATTTGCGCGCGCACTTTCTTCTCGTTGAACGTCGAGACCATGTGGGACCTGCATGTAAACAACTTCATCCAGTACTCCGTGCAGGAACGCCGTACATACATCGAATTGGACGATCTCGTAGTCTTTTTGTGTGACTGTTGCTAACAGTACACGGAGCAAGTCGTATCGCACGACTGGAGAAAACGTCTCGTTGTAGTCCACACCTTCTCTTTGTTGAAAACCTCTTGCACATAGGCGAGCTTTGTACCGGTATATCTTGCCTTTTTGGTCCTGTGGAGCCTTGAAGGCCCATTTGGAGTCTATTGTTTTACCACCAGGTATCCTCGGCACGAGTGACCACGTTTCGTGCTTGTGGTGTGCCTCGAGCTCATTTTGTATTGCTTCTGACCATTTTGAGCCGTCTCGCCCCGATATTGTCTCTTGTACTGTCATTGGTACGTGGTATTCGATGAAGTTCAATTCATACCTTGCAGGTGGACGAATCGTCGACCGATCACGTAATGAGCGTGTTCGATTACCTTGGTGCGTATTTTCCTAGCGGTCGATACGTACATTCTCGACTTGCGCCGCTTCATCACCGACTGCTGCTTGGTTATCGACGACTGCTTAATTATCGACTGCTGCTTGATTATCGACTGCTGCTTGATTATCGACCGCTGGTTGATTACCGACTGCTGTTTGATTATCGACTGCTGCTTGATTATCGACCGCTGGCTCATTTTCCACGTGTCTTCCAATCACTGGTAACATTTATTCTACGTCAAGCGATCCCTGTAGGTCTGGCCCACCAGCTTGTTCATTGAACGACACGTCTCTGGAAACAGATACGTAGTTTGTCTCAGGGTTATACAACATGTAGTTCGATGACTCTCCCTCATATCCCACGAGGACCAGGTTTTTAGCTCGAGCACCGAACTTCCTAGTCAGTTGCTTTGGAATGTTTTGAAACGCCTGTAACCCAAAAATCCGCATGTGGCTAAGATTGGATCGTTTTCCTGTCCACAGCTCATAAGGAGTTTTGCTTCCGTCTGTTCTCGAGTGTCCCGCTCGATTCAGGATGTAGACAGCTGTGTTGACAGCTTTCGCCCACAACGTCGTCGGAAGATTCTTCGCTTGAAGCATCGTTCTTGCGCACTCGACGATCGTACGATTGTCCCTCTCTGCAACCCCGTTCTGTTCGGACGTATACGGAGCTGTGTTTTCCATTGTTATGCCTCGTGACGCTAACAAGGAAACGTGGCGAGGTCGATGTCTCCGATTTCGATGAAATTTGGCATGCTTGTAGAATGGGTAAAAATAGGCGACCCGTATTTTTTTATATCGGCGGGACCGGATTTTTAAGGGTTGAAAAGCACTCTCGAAAATTGGGGTGTTTTTCGTTTTTCGTCGATAACGTTTTATCGGTACGAGATATGCAAAAAACTTCAAATTGCAACAATGTTTATTTTTTCGTGTACTATACATTGGAGATGAGAACGATGCAGACAGCAATAAATTTCATATTGTTTATTGCAAAAATGCAATTTTTTCAACCATATCTCCGAGAATTTTTAATCGATTGGGATGTAAATTTGCGTACATGTGGAGAATGGAAAAGTGCGGATACAGATTTTTTCTTTTTCCGATATCTCACAATTAAGGGGTTGAAACTGCTCGTCGATTTCTTTTGCCGAGAGCATCGTATAATCAGCTAGCCTTTTGGCATTTCGGTCTAAATTGACGTCAATATATGTTCGTGTTATGACGCAATTGCATATTTGTAACATTCCAGCCCCCCCTCCCAACGGTCCCCCTCTCGAAAGGCAAACGTTCAAAGTTCTTACCATGCAGCATGGACGAAAATTTGTAGAAATAAAAATGGGTTACAAAGAAAGTACAATCAGTCAAAATAGTCTATATGGATTTTCTCGTTTTGGCGGAACGATACTCTTAAGGGGTCAATGCACCCTTAAAAACTCTGTTATTTCTATAGCTTGTGAACGGGCCGAAATAAGAATAAAGTTCGAAAGGAAAAAATGTTGTATTCTTCGACTACTAGACGTTCATGCTGATAATGATGAGTACAGCAATAAATGGCGTGTTGTTTATTGCAATAATTCGTGAATTGTGAAAAATCACTCTTCAGTTTTTCACTAATATGGGCAGAGGCAAGGATCGCAATCACGGACTTTACGAAGAAATTTTCCCCCGCCACGTACTGCCTTTGAAGATTACAACACAATCGGAAAAGTGTTCTCACGCTTACTCATTTAGGAAACGTTTCGACTCTATATTTTTTATGGATTATACTTATTACAATAATGATAGTCATGATAAAAGTGTTTGAAACAAAGAGATTTTTTACACCACCCACAAGTGATAATAGCTGCTTCGCCGCATATATCGCATGTCGGTACATTTTGTGAAAAGTAAAATTCTACCGGATTTTCGAAGTTTGGTGGTCTTTCTTCTTCGTACCCGCTTTTGTACCACGCATATTTAAAAAGGTTTTTAAACCGTGGAGAAGAAAACTGGTTGTGTGTAAGAGATTGTAATTTAACAATATTTTCTCTCAAATGCAGATTGACGTCGTAATTGTATAATATTACTGCGTATAGTACACGAAAAGATAAACTTTGTTGCAATTTGAAGTTTTTTCATATCTCGTACCGATAAAACGTTATCGACGAAAAACACCCCAATTTTCGAGGGTGATTTTCAACCCTTAAAAATCGGGTTCCACCGATTTGAAAAAATACGTGTCGCCTATTTTACCCATTCTACAAGCATGCCAAATTTCATCGAAATCAGAGACATCGACCTCGCAACGTTTCCTTGTGAAATGGGAGATGAGAAAAAGAAATGACGCACAAAAGAAAAAGAAAACTCCATTTCGACGAGTCTACCGAACAAACGGAAATGAGTGGTCCGGAAAAACTTCGAGTCTCCACGTTTTTGGTCATCATAGATCAACTTCTTTGCGAGCTACGAAAACGACGAGAAGCATATAGCAATTTCATGATACATTCTCGTTTCTCACAAATCTGACGGTCCTAAACCCAGCTGAAGTAGAAGAGAAAGCAACAGCCGTAAAAAATATTTACTCTTCTGATCTCGAAGAGGGTTTTGTTGAAGAGTGCCAACATTTTCGCTGCCAGTGTTTTTCGAGCCGAAGCCAAACCGACACGCCGATGACATTATTGAAATTGCTTCATGATCAGGATCTACACAGCATTTATCCTAACGTTGATATAGCTCTACGTATGTGTATTTGTATCCCGATTACGAACTGTTCCGGTGAACGCAGCTTCTCGCGTTCGCGGCGGGTAAAAAATTATTTGCGCTCGAAAATGAACGAGGACAGGTTGAACGCTCTGGCTATCCTCTGCATCGAATCACAGTTGCTACGGTCTTTGGATTGTGATGATTTGATTAACAAATTTGCTGCTCAGAAAGCCAGTCAAAAGACAATTTCATTTTATCATTTACTGAGCATTTTATCATTTTATCATTTACTGAGCATCAATGAAACACAAATCCGCATCCTGCCCCGTCCTACTCCTGATCTCCTGCGGGGCGCTGGGTGGATGACGCCACCGGCGATGAATTTGCCGTCCAACGGCCCGTCCTGGATACCTTTTGGGAGATAATAAGCGTTTGATAAGTTAATAGATCTAGATGAATGGAGATTTGATGGCTCAATGGATTTATGGAATAGCTTACCCGCGGTGTGCACACTCTCATGCGAGCGCTGGAGACCCGCGAGATGTCGAGCATACGTGGCACCCGTGGAGAATCAACCCCTGCGTCAGGGCTCGTTGGCCGGGTATGATTGCTTGCGTCTAAAACGGTAAATTTTTTTAAAAGTCAAAACAAAATTCTTTTGAAACCATTTTCTTACAGTTGCCTTCAAAGTACTTGGCTCTTGGTTTACAGTTGTGTTCAAAGTACTCTTGGCTAAAATTCGAAGAAAAATACATTTAATTCATATTGTCTTCCGAACAAGGGGACCTTACAGGCTGTCACTCACGAATTTTGATAAGTCTCAGATATGTTGTAGAGGGACCTACCCTGAGTACCTGAGTAAAGACGGTTTTGCATCATCCGTCGAATTTATTTATATTTTGTGAAAAAAAAACGCCATTACGGGACCGAACCCTGGACCTTGAGCGTCAGAGCTGGGAACCTTGCCCACTGGGTCACGCCCGCTGGCTCGAAAAAGGTGCAACCGTACCGGTATGGTAGCTACGAGCTAAACTTTCGAACGTTTCTTCTCGAAAACTAAAGAGCGTTGTATAAAATCCCTTTACTCAGGTACTCAGGGTAGCTCCCTCTACAACATATCTGAGACTTATCAAAATCCGTGAGTGACAGCCTGTAAGGTCCCCTCGTAAAACTGTTCAAGAATGTTGTACCGAAATTTCTACTACTGCTAGCAATATCAAGCGTCAGTAGAAATTACTCACGATCGGCGGTGTTTGCCGGTTGCATCATACCACTTAGGGTCGTTCTAATGGCCGTTTGTATGTGGATGTTCTGGATCATTGCCTGGAAAGAATAATGAATAACTTTCACAAAAAGTTTTGTTACCACCATTATTGAGCGCCATTATATTGACTCAGTGCGATCAAGAGAAAAATAGTTCGAAGATTTTTTTGTTTCACACTTACTTCGTGTTGTTCAATTGTGTGTTGCTGTTGTTCAATTGTGTGTTGCTGTTGTTCAATTGTGTGTTGCTGTTGTTCAATTGTATGTTGCTGTTGTTCAATTATGTGTTCCTGTTGCAAAATTTTATCTGAGAGTTCCTCGTTTTTTCTTTTTTCTCCCTCCAGTTTCGTCCGAAGGGCCTGTACCTCCATATGATCATGGTGGGCGGCACCTGCGAAAAAAACCATGGAATTAAAGGATTGAACGAAGATTTCCTTATCAAATGGCTGAATTTTTTTTTAACGTCATTTCCTCGTTTGTAGTTATTTTCTCTGCAACTACAAACGATAAATACGGACCTACAAATAACTACAAACGTTTTAGAAGCCCGGGCGTCGTTTGTAGTTACTTAGTTTTTTACTACAAACGGACATATCCTTCCAAAATCGGGGAAAAATTATTTTCAGGTGTTTTCCTCGTTTGTAGTTACTTTCTCTGCAACTACAAACGATAAATACGGACCTTCAAACAACTACGAATGTTTTATAAACCCGGGCGTCGTTTGTAGTTACTTAGTTTTTTTAAAATACAAACGGACATATCCTTCCAAAATTGTGGAAAAATCATTTCCAGGTGATTTTTTCGTTTGTAGTTACTTTCTCTGCAACTACAAACGATAAATACGGAACTACAAACAACTACAAACGTTTTGGAAGAGCGGGCATCGTTTGAGTTACCGACTTTATTACTACAAACGGACATATCCTTAAAAAATCGTTGAAAAATTATTTTCAGGTGATTTCCTCGTTTGTAGTTACTTTCTCTGCAACTATAAACGATAAATACGGAACTATAAACAACTACGAACGCCTTAGAAGCCCGGGCGTCGCTTGTAGTTACTTAGTTTTTTACTACAAACGGACATATCCTTCAAAAATCGTGGAAAAATTATTTTCAGGTGATTTCCCCGTTTGTAGTTACTTTTTCTGCAACGACAAACGATAAATACGGAACTATAAACAACTCCGAACACTTTAGAAGCCCGGGCCTCGTTTGTAGTTACCTACTTCAATACTACAAATGAAAATTTCCTTCTCGAATGGCTGAAAATTTTTTTTCACGTTATGTCCTCGTTCACAGTTGTTTTCTCTGTAACTACAAACGATAAATACGGAACTACAAACAACTACAAATGCTTTAAAGCCCGGGCGTTATTTGTAGTTACTTAGTTTTCTACTACAAACGAACCAATCTTTCTAAAATCGTGAAAAAATCATTGACCTGTGATTTTTTCGTTTGTAGTTACTTTTGTTTGCAACTACAAATGATAAATACGGAACGACAAACATCTACAATCGATTTAACAGCCCGGGCGGCGTTTTTAGTTACTCAGTTTTTTACTCCAAACGAACATATCCTTAAAAAATCGAGGAAAAATCATTTTCAGGTGATTCCCTCGTTTGTAGTTACTTTTTCTTCAACTACAAACGATAAATACGGAACTACAAACATCTACAATCGATTTAACAGCCCGGGCGGCATTCTTAGTTACTCAGTTTTTTACTCCAAACGATCATATCCTTCCAAAATCATAGAAAAATCATTTTCAGGTGATTTCCTCGTTTGTAGTTACTTCTTCTGCAACTACAAACGATAAATACTGAACTACAAACAACTACAAACGTTTTAGAAGTGCGAGCAACCTACTTTATTACTACAAATGAACATTTCCTTATTAGATTGTTGAAAAGTTTTTTACGTCATTTCCTTGTTGGTAGTTATTTTCTCTACAACTGCAAACGATAAATACGGACCTACAAACAACTACAAACGTTTTAGAAGCCCGGGCGTCGTTTGTAGTTACTTAGTTTTTTACTACAAAATGGACATATCCTTCCCAAATGGTGGAAAAATTATTTTCAGGTGATTTCCTCGTTTGTAGCTACTTTCTCTGCAACTACAAACGATAATTACGGACCTACAAAGAACTACGAATGTTTTAGAAGCCCGGGCGTTGTTTGTAGTTACTTAGTTTTTTTTACTACAAACGGACATATCCTTCCAAAATTGTGGAAAACTCATTTTTAGGTGATTTTTTCGTTTGTAGTTACTTTCGTTTTTGAAGCGCGGGCATCGTTTGTAGTTACCTACTTTATTACCACAAACGAACATTTCCTTCTCAAATGACTGAAAAATTCTTTTCACGCCATTTTCTCGTTTGTAGTTATTTTCTCTGCAATTACAAACGATAAATGCGGACCTACAAATAACTGCAAACGTTTTAGAATCCCGTGCGTCGTTTATAGTTACCTAGTTCACGACTACAAACATAGGATAGACGTTTGCTGCTTTTGCGCTCATTGCAAAGAAAAATCTGCTGATGAAAATAGTGAAATATTGCATTTCAGTAATGCTGTTGTTTCATGTTTTTTATGTCAGACATTTGTTAATTTGCATTTAGGACTCACTCCAAAAATTGTTGCCGGCCGTTTGCTTCGATTTTCATTTTTGGGGAAAATAAAAAAAACCTCTCAACTACAAATGAAAATAAATTTACTACAATCAACTACAAACGATTTTGAATGAAAATAAATTATAAATGTTCGTTATTTTTATTTCGGGGGATGCCGTTTTTTTTGGTGGTCTCAATTTTTTTTCTGGGCTACTACAAACGAAAACCTTCGGAAATCACCAAAAAAAATTGAGCACGGAGATACTCGGGTGCCAAGTTCACAGATGTCTGTGTGTGAATTAGGATTTTTCCCGTGCCTTAGAGAGTGGTTGTGAGCATGGGTGTATAAGTGAATGTGCACGTAGTTAAGCCTCGGCAAGGTCCTGTGAGTGTGCTTAGATAGGTGACTGTGTGAGTAACAAGGTGAGTGACTGTGCGTGTTTTCAGTGAGCATTGGTTCTGGTGTGAAAAGTGCTATGGGGCCGTCCATATATTACGTCATCGATTTTTGTTGATTTTTGACCCCCTCCCCCTGAAATAATTATATCGGTCCTATCGTCATAATCCAATTATCGTTACCATCTTCCAACGACCAGACCCCCCCCCCCCCTATTTTAAAATGACGTAATTTATGAACGGCCCCTATGGTCCACTTTGTGTGGGGGGAGGGGGGATACGGGCAAAATGGACATTAGGGCTAAACGGGCCCCTCGGCAGAATACGAATAGAATTGAGGCAGAAACTGGCACCAAGCCTAAATATAATAATTTTATCTTAAGGGGTTGAGTGGGTTTCAAAGTTAAAAAAAAGCATATTTCCTATATTTTTTAAAATATAATATATAAATAATAGGTGTGTGTGGGTAGCAGAAGTGGTCGGATTGGGTCGGGTAATGAGACTATGATTCGAATCGGGTACCCGAGTTTTTCGAGTACTCATCTCATATCGGGTACTCGATAAGTCGTGTTGCCGGAACAAAATTTCGTTTCATAGTATAGATAGCGCCACGGAAACGTACCAAAACGGACGAAATAGACGCCAGCTTTATGTTCTCTACCCTTCGCCGCTAGGTTAGAGTTCATAAGGAATACAAATAATTGATTTAATAATTTTAGTATTTTTGTTATGTATATATCTGGATTTTTTTCCGGCACACTTCTTTTAAACCTTCGCATTCCAGGAAATATCGAGATATTTGAATGTCGAAAAACTGAATAAAAGCAAGATTCTTCGTCGAATTTCCATTAATTCGGCGATTCATTCTTCTTAATTAAATTTTTTCCCATTTTTTAATTTTTTTTCCAGGTAAAACTTGTTCTTCAAACGCTTATATCTCTGAAACGAATCAAGATATTTTAAATTTTAAAACGTCAATTGGAAGCTACATTCTTCTCGCTTCGAATGAACGCAAGGCGTTGGATCTTGGTCTTTTTGAGTTTTTTTCCCATTTAAAAGCCACGTTAAGAAATCTAAAACTTTATGGCGTTTACCGGAACAGAAGATATTTATTGTCATTTTTTTTTCTTTTCGTACACTTTTTAGTGATGCCAAAACGCAACTTTCCCACGCTATTACTATACGATCCGCCACAAGTGACCGTTTTCACTCCACCCTAGCAGACACACACACACACACACACACACACACACACGCGCGCACACGCACACGCACGCACGCACGCACACACACACACACACACACACACACACACACACACACACACACACACAGGGTAGAAAAGTGAGACGTAAAAAGATTTTCTACAGTATTATCATTTATTCGTTTTATCACCTTCTTCGAGTTTTTGTTTTCTCCCATTATTTGGTCGATGAACCTAAATAAAAAATAAATATAAATAATAGATATGGATCTCCGAGTCGTTTACGAATATTCAAATTTAAGAGTACTCGGCATTTACGAGTACTAAAAATTTGAGAGTACCCGATTACCAAATTCGAGTACCCGATAGTGGCGGGTAGCGCAAAAACGTAACTCGTCGGGTACCCCTAATAAATTATTTTATTTAAAATCTTAAACACATAAAAGAGCAACATTGAAATAATATGTTTACAAATTTTCATCTAAAAATCTGGGAAATTCAGCCGCTGGGACCAGGTTTTCGGAGACCCATAAAAAAACGATGGGCATAATTGATCAAAAAGTAATACAGCGATCTAATTGAAATTGTGCACACTTCTTCTACATAGCATTGCCTAGTGATTGAACGAAGGATTAAAAAAAAATGGAAATTTGTATTTTTGGTACAGTTGTATGCAAAATAGTTCAATTTTTCGTACAATTTACGCTACGTATAACCTTGTAAAATTAGTTCTAATCGAAATTTTAAAAAAACCTTCACCTTCAATCACTAGTCAAGGATATTTTGAAGAAATGAGCAAAATTTCAATAAGATCGGTCCATTATTTTTTGAGAAATTGTGGCCACCGAATCGTTTAGGGGTCTCCGGAAACCAGGCCCCACTGGCTGAATTTTCCAAATTTTTTCATAAATTCTTTTTTTTTTGCTGAAATGTTGCTCTTTTATGTGCTTAAGGGGTAAGGCCACTGTAAATTTTTTGAAAAATCGATTTTTTTTTATTGGCTTAAAAAATAGTTTAAACCCTCTAGAATAAAAAAAAAAAGGTCCTGTGCGAAAAAAAATTTGTTGTCCTTAGGAAATGAAGGTCGCCGCCAAGCGTGTCAAAATAAATTATCAACTTTAAACGCGTTTTTCTCGAAACATGGTTTTTCAAAATGGCACGCAGCATAACTCGAACAATTTTCATTTTTTTTTACTTGAAATTTTAACCAGATGTGAACATTTACATTATCTTGAGAATGTCGATCGGAATTTTCAAGAACTTTATTTATTGATTTTTTATTAACAAAAAACTTGCCGTTTTTTTCGTCAAAAATCAATTTTTTTTTTCAAACGCACGCCAAATCCACAAAAATTGATACTTTTTAAAATCCAATCGACATTCTCTAGCTATAGCCCTCTAGATTAATGGTTTTTTTTTTGTTCTAGATTCAAAAGTGCACCAGTGGTGCTGCGTGCCGCGGAGCCCTGGAAGCAAAACATGTCCCGGGAAGATAGCTGTGGAACCGCCATTTTGTTTTTTTTTACTGTAAAAAAATTTTATAATAAAGTTTAATGTATGCCCGATAACACCATTAAAAGTTTTTTTTTCAAATACCTTCAATTTCGGGAGCAAAAAATTAGTGAAAAAACCTTTTTTTTTGGGCCGTTACAGTGGCCTTACCCCTTAACAAATTTAATAAAATAATGCATGTATTATTTTTTTTAATAGAGAAAATATGCTTTTTGGCTTAAAAACCCACGTAACCCCTTCATTGATTTTGTTATGATATTCTGACGTATGTTGTATTAAGAATAACACAAGAAAGGAAAAAGATTAATAAAATTCTAAAAAATAATTATTTTTTAATCGTACCTGAATTTTATTTAATCGTAAATTTATTTAATCGTACCTGAAAATCGTATTGAATTGAACAATGAATACAATTTGAAAATCAATATTTTGATTTTTCTACAATTTCGAAAACAAGTTATCGAATACTATAATCTTTGAAAAAATTTTTCAGAGTTTCTGCAAAGAGATTTTTGCAATCTTCAGATTTTATGAAATTTGAAATATTTTAAATTTTCATGAAAAGACGAAAAAACAAGTGGCAAGTTTAAACTTGCAAATTGCTTCCTCGGGATTCCGCATAATGCTCGAAATTTATTCAATGAGGAGACCAACATTTAAAATAACACTTCCTCTCAGAGACTTTTCGTGCCAAAACTGTGTTGAACATTTTTTTTTCGAAAATACACCAAAATTTTGGGGTCGCTGAATCCAAATCAAACACCAGATTTTAGAAATTCAAAATAACAGATCCAATTTGGCGGTTAAAAAACTAATTTTAACCGATGTGCTGGTCTAGTGGTTAGCGTGCTTGCTTCTGATCAGGACATTGGGAGGTCGCGGGTTCGAATCGCCGTCTCGTAGTTTCGGAGAAAAATAAAAACACGGACGTGACGTAGCTCTAGTTCTACACGGATGTCGCGCACACGAACAGGTACGTGTGTATGTCGTGTGTGAAGGACTGTAGCTGTGAGCTATTTCTCGACGAAACGCGACTAGCTCCGAGACTGGGAAGCGAACTCGTGACCGGCTGTATTGGTATATGTTTTCCGCAGTTTCCCTATACCTAAGGCAGAAAATGTCATGGTGAATGCGATACAGAGGGGGAAGTCGGCTGCGGCCGCAAGGTGGGGATCGTTTAGGGATGTGGAGTGGAGATAAATGGTGGGAAATGTATTAAAGGGAAATACCCCGTACATGGAAGCTATAATAAGCGAAGCGTTCATCGTAGCAGAGACAATAATTTTTTTTTTAAACAAACAAATTTTTTTTTAAATAAAATCCAACACTCGGGGATTTTTGTGGTCACTGAATTCAAATCTCGTATCGAATTTTATAAATTCTAATTGGCGGAGCCAATATGGTGGACCAAAAAAGCTGTGTTATTTTATTGAAAAGAAATCTGTCACCGACAGTGGTTGATATCACTTGATCCCAACTAAATGTAAATATACGAAATTCAAAAGAGCTTTCAAATTTCTGCGAAGAATAGAAAAAAATTGAAAAAAATTGAACAATCGAGACATTGAAGAATTTTTTAAATCTATCGATCGCGCCAAAGTTACTAAACAAAAATATTTGTAGACCCTCGACTTGTCACCTGCTGAGTCGAACCATTTTTTGTTTATTTATTCTAATTTGCCGTGACATAACAAATTAATTAAATGATTAACAATGATTCAATTATTAATTATTATTAAATTATTAACAGATTATTAAAATTTGTGGAAATCTAGTATTCAATTCACATTCCTCCCTTCGCCATTCAAACATGTTTTTCTTTGGCCTCCCAAAAGGGAGGAACTTGCCAAAAAAAAGACGAAAAACCTAAAGGGCTAGTAGTACTGACGTCCGACGAATGGATAAATTATGCAAATGCGAAGAATGAGAAAAAGCGTGCCGAAGAAGAAAACAAAAACGCGAGAAAGGAAAAACGTTTCAGGAAAGCGCAGATCAAAAAGGAGCAACGAGAGATTGCAAAAGCAGCCCGAATGGTAAAGAAAGAACAGTTGAAAACTGCAAATATCGAGAAAAAAAATTAAGAAAGAACAAGGCAAAGTCGCAAAAAACGTAAATGTCGAAGAATTAGAGCGCTCAGAAAATGAGCCAATAAGAAAGAAACAAAAACATAAAAAGTAGTTTTTATAAACAATTCTTTCAATTTATAAACAATTCTTTCAATTTTTAAATTTTATTCACATATGTACAGAAAATAAAATAGTTGTGCACTAATTGAATGTTTTTTACTGTTTATACTTGTTTATATATATATGTGTGTCCGTGAAATTACATATATTTCCATTTAGCCCGTTTTCATGAGGATATTCGGAAGGGTCAGGAAGTGGGTACGCATAGGTATCATGAATTGTGCCAAGGGGGTCATAAATCGGGTACACGTAGAGGTCACAAACTGCGTCAAGGGGGTCATGAATCGGGTATACGTAGGGGTCACAAACTACAACATGGATGTTTCTCTAGTGTCAGGAACCGCGGGAGCAGAGAAGCGATATTAAAACAATTATTATATTAATACAAATTTATTATTTCACTTGTTTAATAGGTGAATCTCATTCAGGGGGCCTTAACGCACGTGTTAAAACCTTTACTTTTCATTTTAGCTATATCACGCGTCAGTGAATAGTAAAAATCCGACACCGCTGCTCTTAAAGTGTCAGTAACTGGGCCGTTTACCTTAGGAATGAATTTACTATTTTTTGAGTGAACTAATAATCGTTGAATTTGAAAAATAAAAACGGTATATACCCACTGTGCGTGTGTGTGTGTGTGTGTGTGTGTGTGTGTGTGTGTGTGTGTGTGTGTGCGCGTGTGTGTGTGTGTGTGTGTGTGCGCGCGCGCGTGCGTGTGCGTGTGCGCGTGTGCGCGTGTGTGTATGTGTGTGTGTGTGCGCGCGCGCTTATTACGCCGCCTAGAAACCGCGGGAATTGGTAACTTCGTCGGCAAGAGAGATGGAGGAATAAAGTAAAGTGAGTATCCAGCTACATTCGTGTAAATAAAATATATAAAATATACATGTGTAGACAAATAATAAGTCGTAAATATATATTTTATAAAAATACGAGAAGTGCAAATCCCCTGAACGATGTACAATTTATAGACGTTCGACGCTTTTCTCACCTAACCTAAAATAAACCAAAAGAAAAATGTATGTACACACGCATTGCAGATGTGCCGCATTAAAAGAATTTACTTTAGAGTGCCTTAAAGAGTGTATTCTATAATGATGATTGTTTGCATTTAAAATACGAAATTTGTGGAAAAGCGTGTGTATTATCAATTCGGTGAAAAAAAACAGCATGAGTGAAAACGTGTGCGGAACGTGTGTGTTTAAAGAAAATTATACATTTTACCGAAAGGTTCTACTGGCGTTCTCACTCACTAACCGGGATAAGACGATACTAATTACCAAAGGATATTATGTGCCAACGAAAGTTGTTACTGGACCCAACCGGAGAAAATTATCTCCGAGGAAGTACAATTGAGAAAAAAGTACGTTGAATATTCCAATCATCTTTAGTAATGAAATATAAAAATCACAAATATTCAAATACAAAAATAACAAATATTAAAGTAATGAATATTTTCATTATTTTCTTTGATATTTTATAATCGTTCGACACTTCTTTTTATCTATAAGAATCCGCCTTTTTCCTTTTTTTACACAATTCGTTACAGCATTAGTGAAAATGTGTGCGCTACGTGTGTTTAACGAAAATTATAAATTTTGCAGAAAAGTTTTACAGGCGTTCTCACTCACTAACGAGGAAAAGACGATACTAATTGCCAAAGGATATTCTGTGCCAACGAAGTTGTTATTGGACTGTAATGAATATTTTCATTTTTTTTTGTTTGATATTTTATAATCGTCGACACTTCTTTTTATCTATAAGAATCCGCCTTTCTCCTTTTTTTACTCAATTCGTTACAGCATGAGTGCAAATGTGGGGAAGAAAAAACAAACATCGGTAGCAAGACGACACATTAGAATTTAGTCGTGCGGCCAGCACGACCCTTTTCACGGAGAACTATTTATTTTTTTAATCAACAAATGCCGTCACCGGGATGAAAAATAGGGGGATCGATTCGGTTAATTATATAGAATAAGCACATAAATAGCAAAAGTCGCTACTGTCATGCATGTTAGCAGCAGACGGCCTTTTTAGAGATTTTTCGTGCGAGTAAGGAGGCGCGATTCGCGAATAACAGTTTTTTAATTAACTTAACAAAGTCGTCACCGGGATAAATCATGGGTCAATCGATTCGTCTCATTATAAAAAATAAGTAGCTGAATTGAAAAAGTAGCTGCTGTCATGCAGGTTGGCAGCAGACGACCTTTTGTGAATTTAGTCGTGCGGCCAGCACGACCCTTTTCGCGGAGAACTATTTCTTTTTGTTAATCAACAAATGCCGTCACCGGGATGAAACATAGGGGGATCGATTCGGTTAATTATATAGAATAAGCGCATAAATAGCAAAAGTCGCTACTGTCATGAGTGTTAGCAGCAGACGGCCTTTTTTGATATTTTTCGTGCGAGTAAGGAGGCGCGATTCGCGAATAACAGTTTTTTAATTAACTTAAAAAAGTCGTCACCGGGATAAATCATGGGTCAATCGATTCGTCTCATTATAAACAATAAGTAGCTGAATTGAAAAAGTAGCTACTGTCATGCAGGTTGGCAGCAGACGACCTTTTGTGAATTTAGTCGTGCGGCCAGCACGACCCTTTTCGCGGAGGACTACATATTTTTGTTAATCAACAAATGGCGTCACCGGGATGAAACGTAGAGGGATTGATTCGGCCAATTACATAGAATGAGCACGTAAATAGAAAAAGTCGCCACTGTCATGCGTGTTGGCTGCAGACGGCTTGTTTTCATATTTTTCGTGCGAGGGAGGCGGCGCGATTCGGGAAAAACAATTTTTTAATTAGTGGAAAAGGTCGTCACCGGGATAAATCCTAGGTCGATCGATCCGTCTCATTATAAAGAAGAAGCAGCTAAATCGAAAAAGTTGCTGCTGTCATGCAGGTTGGCAGCAGACGGTCTTTTATAAGTTTAATCGTGCGAGTAGTGCGTCCCGTTTGCCGGATAACTTTTTTTTAAATTAACAATAGCCGTCAGCGGGACCGAACGTAGGGGGATCGACTCGGCTAATTATATAAAATAAGCACGCGAATATAAAAAGACGCTATTGTCATGCGCGTTGGCGGCAGACGACCTCTTATGAGATTTCTCATGCGAATAGAGAGGCTTCCGTTGCGAATAACAATTTGTTAATTAATTAAGAGAAGTCATCAACGCCACAAATCGTAGATCGATGGATTTGTCCATTCGTAAAGAATAACCTTGTAAATAGTACAAGTCACTAATGCTATTAGCGATGGCAGCGGACGACCTTTTATGAAATATTTCGTGCGAGTAGAGTGGCCCGTTATGCGGATTGATTTTTTTGTATTAATTAATTTGTGTTCATTTTCTTATCATGCTCTCTCTTAAGAAGCATTGTTTACAATGACGAATTCTTAACACAGATACACGTGACAAGTGAAATTTTACGCACAACGCTTGGGATTCTCTCATCGACAATCATACGCGTCACATTTTTCGGGACATTTTTCTCAGAGAGGTGCTACGCTCGCGAGACATGTGCTCGGGTTAACGTGCCGGCCACTCATGGGACGTTTGGACTCAACATGCCACGGGAGCTCGATCAGTACGCAAAGCAGCTTTATCGAATATTTGGTGAGTTTTTCTCAAGAAATCTCTCGGGTCAGTTTCAGTGTCGCGTAATTGACATTCGGGCGTTACGCGTGCACTTGGCCTGTGAATTGGGAGTTCGTTTGGACAATTCTCGGTCATTTTCGTGTGCGCGCAGTGGCTTCGGACATTTTCGGTCATTTTCGTGTGCGCGCAGTGGCTTCGGACATTTTCGGTCATTTTCGGGTGTGCGTAGCGACATTGGACATTTTCGATCACTTTCGGGTTCGCGTAGTGACATTGGACCTTTTCGGTCACGTTCGGGTTTGCGCAGTGACTTCGAACATTTTCGGTCATTTTCGGGTGTGCGTAGCGACATTGGACATATCCGATCACTTTCGGGTTCGCGTAGTGACATTGGACATTTTCGGTCACGTTCGAGTTTGCGCAGTGATTTCAGATATTTTCGGTCACTTTTGGGTTTGCGAAGTCATTCCGGACATTTTTCGGGAATTATACCTCACAAGAAGTCGAACTTTCGCACGCGTTCAGCTCATCAGAGTTTTTTTTATCACTCACCCATCGGGTCTCGGGAAATGTTGGACAGTTCTTGTTTCAAAGAATCATTTTCGATCATTTTCGTGTTTTTTACACATCGAGTGGGTTCGGGAGTTTTTGAACATTATATCAACTGATCGACTTCGAGATTTTTCGGGCGTTACCCATCAGTAGTGCTTCGGAGATTTCGGACAGGTTCTCATCACTATACTCGCGGGTGTTTCGTCTTTTCTCAGTGACGGGAACGCGTAAGCCTCGCGTTTGGTGTCCAGTTCGGATTACCTACGAGTAATTCGGGGACAATATGTCACAGAGCGAAGAATGCGGATTTCCGAGTTTTTCTAACGAATCGGGCTCGGGCTCGTGAGAACGTAGAGACTTCACGTTCTCCGACCAAGCCAACGGGCAAGGACTCATCATCGGGAACTTACGCCTCACGGGTACACGCAGTCTCATCGGGGCCATCCATTTCGCGGCCTCCTACATAGGGACCGGCTTCATCGGGTGCATCCACATCATCATCCGGGTATGCATGCTTACACTGCAAGGGTGCTCACTTCATCGTGGCGTGCCAGAGCTTTCGGCAACTCTCAAACGAGGCAAGACGGGAAGAAGTCACCCGTCAGCGCCTGTGTTTCAATTGTCTGGGGAAACACAGCGTAGCGGTGTGCCAAGGGACGACCAGATGCATGGAGTGTGATCGTAAAATTCGCACGATGATCCACACCGGGTGGTCAAAATCTGGGGACCAACGAGCCACGGGTGCGGCTCAAAGCAAACCACAGTCGTCCTCTGCGGGAACATCGAGCACATTCGGAGCTACTCGATCATCGGACTCAACACAATGAGAGACGGCGGCATTACCTTGCTCAGGTGCTAGCTCATCAACGCTTCCGGGATTTTCAACTCTGCTGGCCACGGGCTTGGCAGATCTCGAATTAGCATTCGGGGCAACTCACCGGGTACGAATGCTAATCGACAACGGATCGGAGCGGTGAAAGTTTAGTGTCACTAATAAAACGCAAAACTTTTTTATAATTATTTATCCATTACAGATAAAAAATCGCCGATAAACGATAATATTTCTATCGGTTGAGTATCTTCGCACCAAACATTATTTACCTCCATAAATAATGTTTTTTTTCGAAATAACCTTCCAAATATGTGCATAAATCCTGAAATATCAACAACATCGAGGTTAGTTATTTCTCATATTTCATATCTTCATAACTCCATAATAAAATAACCCTCTTTCTCACACATCGTACATTTAAAACACCGATACATAAAAATAAGCAACACAATATAAGAAATTATTCAGATTATATATTTATAACCAAAACTGAACTAACATAATTGTTATACAAAATAACACAACATATAACAGAATCATAACATAAAACGCTCATGTATATAACTTTTTCAAACGTGATTGTAAAAAATGTATATCATAATTTATACAGAAAAATATAACTTCTGAAGAGGACCCGAACCAGAGGGCCGAAACGTAAAGAAAACATATTTTATTTCCATCGCTGACCTTGGAAAACCTTCATTGGCCGGACCGAAGCCGAATCCTCAACGATTAACTTGTTATCCACACGGCCGCACACATCCTTGATTCATTAACAGACACCCTTCTCGCCCTTATTTCGCTACCTCCACCATTGCAAATGAACATTGTCTACATTATTTTCCGGCTATGGATGTAGACAGATGAACAGTACATACGCACGTAAAAAAAACGTAACGGAGCAGCCTTTCTCGGTTTTCACGTTTTTTAACCTGGGGCATGGGCCGTACGTCCTTTACATTTGTGGCCCACCGACCATAAATGTATTAATGATTAATCCTTACAGTGGAACACGCACTCTTATATCGATGTACCTCATGGTCCAGATTATACCTCATAGGCGGATTATATTCTGAGCAAACATCGAAACACACACCACCTTTTTTAATCCAAGCCACTGAAAAACAACATGCCGGTTGGATAAAAAAATCCCAATCTGTATCCTGTCATTTCTCCCAAAATATTGCGACGTTTTCTCCGAATATAATCGCCTACGGGAAAAATGTATGATTGGGATCTTTCTGGTATAAAGACAATGTACACGACGTAGGAAATGTTCGTTTGCAGAGGTAGGGATAGAGTTATAAGAGCAATAAAGGCTTCTGTTAATGGTAACAACGTAGTTGAACCAGTCATAGCGAGTTGCTGCCCGTTGTGATTGAAGGTAGTCTTGTCTTTCTTCGTCGAATGCTTCGTGAAAACATGCTGTTTTTGTCGTGCTTAGGTCAAGGATACAATAACTTATCGCATGTCATACATTTTTTAACAAATATTGTTGTGCAGTGAACTTTATAAGTGAGCTACTTTCGGAACTGTTGTATTAAGGCGTTATCCCCACTTGTAGCGCAAAAAAAGGCCTTTTTCATGATTTTTTAAAAAGAAAACTACAAAACTTTTTTAATCGATCAATATACCATCTTAAAGAACACATCTTGAAGAACTTTCAGTAATTTTTTTATTGAAAAATATTACATTGTTTAGTGGCAAATGGCCGTCAATGAAATGTTTTTATATACACGGTTTGCGGTGACCAACATTGTGGCGAAGTGGATCATCTGAAAAAAAAATGCGGATGGATTTAGTGAAATATAAGTATAAACTAGTCTTTAATCGAAGGATTTTAAAAAATATTCATTTTTCACAAAATGGCGGACAGTCAAAGTTAATGGTTCGATTTTAACGAAAAAAAAAATCGAATGATTAAAGACTACATTTTTATGTATTAAATAAGCCTGCAAAATTTCGAAAAGATCGGTTCATTAGTGTTCGAGTAATCTTGGTCACCGACTTCAGAAATGCCATTTTGAGAAAAACGCGTTTAAAGTTTCAATAGCCGGTCGTTTACACAATGGATTCTTCTCTTTCAACGCTCATATCTCAGTAAATTTTGTTCGAATCGACTTGAAATTTTCAGGACATATTCTCAGATACTTATACTACAAAAAAATGCAATAAAAAAAAATCGATTTTTTCAAAATCGCAAGTGGGGGTAACCCCTTAAGGGATTACTTGCAACGTTGATGAGTGAGTAACATTGCATTGAACAATTGTGTATTCACAAAAACAATATATTGATCTTAATTCATCGCGAATCGGGTCGCGTTACGGGTACGATAAAATTCATGCTGCTTATTGTTTATAATAAGACGAATCGATTGACCTATGATTTATCCCGGTGACTTTTTCAAGTTAATTAAAAAATTGTTATTCGCGAATAGCGCCTCCTTACTCGCACGAAAAATCTCAAAAAGGGTCGTCTGCTGCCAACACGCATGACAGTAGCGACTTTTTCTATTTACGTGCTTATTCTATATAATTGGCCGAATCGATCCCCCTTTGTTTCATCCCGGTGACGGCATTTTTTGACTAACAAAAATAAATTGTTATTCGCGAATCGCGCCTCCTCCCTCGCACGAAAAATCTCAAAAAGGGTCGTCTGCTGCCAACACGCATAACAGTAGCGACTTTTTCTATTTACGTGCTGATTCTATATACTTGGCCGAATCGACCCCCCTATGTTTCATCCCGGTGACGGCATTTGTTGATTAACAAAAATAAATAGTTCTCCGTGAAAAGAGTCATGCTGGCCGCACGAATAAATTCACAAAAGGTCGTCTGCTGCCAACCTGCATGACAGCAGCTACTTTTTCAATTCAGCTGCTTATTGTTTATAATAAGACGAATCGATTGACCTATGATTTATCCCGGTGACGACTTTTTTAAATTAATTAAAAAATTGTTATTCGTGAATCGCGCCTCCTTACTCGCACGAAAAATCTCAAAAAGGCCGTCTGCTGATAACACGCATGACAGTAGCGACTTTTGGTATTTATGTGCTGTGACACGATTTCCGGTACTCGCGTCCCAAAATCCGCTCTCGTCAGATTCGTACGGGATAGGGCGCCAGCCGCGCAAATTTTTACGCGACAAATTTATTTTTCCCGACGGGTCGACGAGATGTCTTTTGCCCGACTGCCGCAGCCCTGAATTTGGTAGAGGGGCGGGGTTGATTCACGACAACGACACAAAATGAGTTTTTACGAACACTCCGAGATTTGGTGACAATCGTAATAAGTTTTTATTTTCTATCGACTCTCGCATACGGCGGGATCGATTCAGGATACGCGCAATTCGCGATCCTTTTATTCTTTCAAATTTGTACAGTTTTCTTTCTCAAACGGAATTTTATCGATATTTGACGACGACAGACAAATAATATTTTAAGTCTAACTTATCCTAATTGACTTTGGTTCTGGTACTTGGAAAGTGAACCCCTCTCGGCGGCTCTACATTAATTTAATCCAAGCGAGGTCTTCGCGAATGACGGTATCGCGCAGGGTGACTCGATCTTTCCCGTCCGTTAGTGATCCGCCGCGATAATATCGCTCGTGACTTTAATGTTATCAATAATTTCAAATTCAGTACTTTACCCAACGGGCCACAGCGCGCGCATTACAACGGGTTTGACGAGCGAAACGACGGCCTCACCGCTACGGTTTCAGAAGATCTCGATCTGGTAAAACGTCGGTCTCGATCTACGAGTTTTCAGGTGGCGTCGCTTTCTTGGGTGGCGGGAACGGCTACGGCTTGGGAAGTGCACCTCTCCTCGCTCCAGACCAGAACTCAAGTGATGAAATTTTTGCGAGGCGCCTTTCCGCGGACCTAGGTCCCGACCCCCACTCCTTGCCTAGTCACAGCCTTTTTGATTTTGCAGAGTTGACCTTGCCGATAACGTTCGCATTTTCATAATTCCTAAACGTAAAAATTGCCTTAAGCTCCCGTCCCGGGACCTGATTGGGTCACGGACTCATCGGGATGATGACCGGCGGTAGAGGTAGACGGACAGCCCAGAGTGGGGCTTCGAGCCGGCGACCCAACCTTGGAATTTGCGATTTTCCATTGTCGCTCATCGATACCCAACGGAATCCATTGTCGCGAGGTGCGGAGGGCCGTTATTAGGCGAGACCCCCCCCTTCCTTCTTATTGGGATCCGCTGGTATTGAGTGTAGATGAGCGACGCTTCGTCGCGAGACCGTATGCGCTAGGGTCGGTAACTCCGTTGCCGTTTGATACTCGACTCGTTCCTCAGTGCTGTCCTATGTAACGGCGAAAACACGCCGTTCGCTCACGAAGTACAACAAAAAAATAATAACAAGAGAGTTAATGAAATAATATTGCGCTAAGCTGGGCCCTGGAAATCGCTTGAGGGGGTTCTTGGACGGCGGAAGGCTTCCCTGCGCCGAGCCTGAGCCATCTTTAACCTATTGAGACGTGCGAAATTTCCACGTCACAGTGCTTATTCTATATAATTGGCCGAATCGATCCCCCAATGTTTCATCACGGTGACGGCATTAACAAAAGTTGATTAACAAAAATAAATAGTTCTCTGCGAAAAGGGTCGTGCTGGCCGCACGGCTAAATTCACAAAAGGTCGTCTGCTGCCAACCTGCATGACAGCAGCTACTTTTTCTATTCAGCTACTGATTGTTTATAATGAGACGAATCGATTGAACTATGATTTATACCGGTGACGACTTTGTTAAGTTAATTAAAAAATTGTTATTCGCGAATCGCGCCTCCTTACTCGCACGAAAAATCTCAAAAAAAGGCCGCCTGCTGCTAACACGCATGACAGTAGCGGCTTTTTCTATTTACGTGCTTATTGTATATACTTGGCCGAATCGATCCCCCTATATTTCATCCTGGTGATGGCTTTTCTTAATTAAGAACAAAAAAAGTTATCAGCCATTCGGGTCTCCGTACTCGAATAAAATTTTTGTTTAAAGTCGTCTGCCGTCAACATGCATGACAATTGCGACTTGACGATTTACATACTTAATCTATATGAATAGACGAAGCGATCGACTTATGATTCATCCCGGTGACGGTTGTTGTTAAGCAAAAAAAACATCATTTCCGCCAGAGGGATATATTCGGCTCATTCACGAGCGGCTTTGCTGCCTCGCTACGCTACGACCCAAGCGTGTACAGTCACGATAAAAATGTACTGGATTCGGACGGCGCGCGTCTGCTAGGTCTGTCTGCCAGCTTCAGCGTCATTTAGAAGAGATTTCCGGCCAAAGAAATTGTGAATATAATCGAGCACAGAATATGGTTGCACATTGTTCCCAGCAATATCCCGAAATCTCGAGAGTTAGCTATAGCCCCATTAATATTGAAAGAGATACTGAAAATACTGGAGACGAACATTTTTTTCCAGATGCGTTTGAAAACATTTATAGTAACAGTAATTCTGAAAATAGAATGTTACAGTCGGTAAATAGCGTGAGTTCAAATGTGGCAGCAAGTGATGAGCACTCAGAAAATGATCGATTCAAAAAATGTATTGCTCATTGGGCAGTAGAAACAAATACGCCACAAGCTTCTTGTCATAAATTATTAGCAGGACTGCGAAAATTTACAAACTGTGATTTCCCTAAGGATATCAGGACGCTCATAAAAACTCCTCGATCATGTCATGTTGTTACTGTCGGAGATGGTCAATATTGCGAATTTGGCTTAAAAGCCGCCCTGGAGCAAATGGCGCGAGCTCTTCCTGCTGCATCGGAGCATATTAACTTATTAGTAAATATCAACGGCTTACCTTTGTCAAGATCCTCTAGAGCATCGTTATGGCCAATATTGTGTTCAAATTCTGAAAATACTGATGTGTATATTGTCGGTGCTTACTTCGGATACACAAAACCCGAAAGCTGCGAAGTATTTTTGCGTGAATTTGTTAATGAATTGACAGAACTTATCCAGAATGGTTATCGATATAATAATAGAACCATAGCGATTCGCCTGTATGGATTAGTTTGCGACACGCCAACTTTGAGCAACGATTAGTTGCTCAAAGTGCAAAATTGAAGGGATCCGTCTCAAAAATAGAACATGTTTTCCGCGTTCGGTAGAGCCCGATATCTTTTCAAAAAGCGATGAAGAATTTAGGAACATGATATATGACGATTATCAAACCATCGTGAGTATTTCAACAGAAATATCTGAATTAAATCTAATTGGCAATGTACCGCTAGATTACATGCATCTAGTCTGTTTAGGCGTGGTGAAAAAATTAATTGCGTTGTGGCTCGAGGTAGGCCCACTATTTGTCCGATTACGGGGAAGATATATATGGTGTATTTCGAAAATGTTGAAAAAATTGCAAAGAAGAACGCTACGTAATTTTGGTCGCAGACCTCGACCTCTCTCCGAGTACTAACAATGGAAAGGCATTGAATTCCGGAACTTTTTACTATACACGGGTCCAATACTACTTAAAAGATTTCTTACAACATGTTTATCACCATTTTTTGTCTCTTTACGTCGCTATAACAATACTAATCAGCCCTAGTATGAGCAAAGTTCCGAGTTCGTTTCAGACGCTGAAGCTTTGTTAATTCATTTCGTAAACTCATTCGAAACTTTGTACGGTAAGCATTTTGTTTCACACAACGTCCACTATCTATTACATCTTTGCAATGATATTAGAGTGTACGGATCGTTAGATTCATTTAGTGCTTTCCGTTTCGAAAACTATTTAGCCTCTGTAAAACGACAGCTCAGAAAAAGTGAAAAGCTGTTGCAACAGTTGTAGAATCTATATAAAGAAATTGAATCGAATATGGACAATGACATGCATTACAAAGTAGCAGTTCGTATTTCAAAAAAACATGCTGACGGACCGATGATCGATAGCTTGACTATAATAGAACAACATAAAGTTTTTAATGCTCATCCTCTGAATATTCGATGTGACACTGCCAATGATTGCTTTTGTATTTTAAAAATTGGTAAATGCGTTCATACTGAAAATATTGTTGAAACGGTCGACGGTAATATTTACATGATAGGCAAGATACTGAACTCAGTTGGAAATTTATATACGTCACCATGCCGTTCGCAGGAACTAAGTATTAACGTAGTCACTAAAAACGGTTTTAGGCAAGATTACTGGAGTGTTGAAGAAATAATGTATAAGGCATGGGGAATCCCGAATGGCGATTGTTTTGTTCTTTTTTCTATTCTACATACAGCGGATATTCTACATTTACATCCATAAATTTTTCTATCCTTACTCTATTAGCTTTTTTTCCTGTTTTCTTGTATTGATATTATTCGACATTTTTCTATATAATTTGTTCTATTAATTTTTTAGAAAATATGACGAAATACACAGTGGTCGAATTCAAAGAGGGATTGAGCGTTGTTCCGGTAGATTGGCTAAAAGATACAGATGAAGGATTAGCATGCATCTGGCCAGAACATCTAAAAAATCAATGGGATTTAAACAAAACCATTAAAAATCGTTACATGCCGCGGAAAGGTATTGAATGGTCCACCGTACCCGTCGTCAGAAAATTTGCGGAATGGGATATGTATTTTCTACTATACTTTAACAGAGACAAATATAGTCTATTAACAAGTACAGTTTATGAAAAAAAATAGCTCACGATCATTTCACTTCTACTCACATCAAATAATTGAAGTAATTACAAGTAAATTTATATTGTGAATAGAACAAAGTGATTTTTGTTTTTCAGATTCTTATGACGCAGCTATAATAAAATGTTCTCGAGCTGAAGAAACGTCCAATCTCGATGAAACTGAAGTCGACGATGAAGCAAATGAATCGAGTAATTCACAGATAAAAAAAAACGAATGCGACGTCGCAACGCCAAAAGAGAGTGGTCGACCGATGAAGAAGAAGAAAGTGCCGAAAAAGAGACTATTTCACACGAAGTAACTAAAAAATCAAAGACGTTGACAAAATACCCTGTATTTCCGTCGAAGAGTTTTACGTCAAGCCCTCGACCGTTGAAAAATACTGGCAAAGAATATCATGCACTAAGAGTGTTTAAGGCAGAACACCACTGTGACCCCCTGTTTTTTTGCCATATTTCAAGAATTTCTTTTTGTGGGAAAAAAAGAGATATTCGAAAAAAAAAATTTGTTTTGTTCGTTGTTTATTGAAGACACATAAAAAAAAATTTTCAAATTTTTCACGCCCCATGGTGACGCTGGGGAAGCTCCCGCGTCAGGTACTGTTGCCTCTGCAGTGGTTCGCGGCACGCAGCAGAACTCTCTTCAAAGTCGATCTGAAAAAAAATACCGAGTGTTTTCGTTAATAATATGATATTTTGAAGAGAAGTACACAGGGATTTGAAAAAATTTTGATTTAAAAAAAATAGGCACGCTTTTGAAATTAAAGGACGATTTTCGAGCAAAATTTCTCGTCGAAAATAGGCTATAACTTTTTTTATTATTGAGATATAGAAAAACTCCTATGCACTTCTTTTGATAATCTAGTTTTATTGATGCAGTCCAAATTTGAAGTCGATCGGATAAAAATTGCTTGAGTTCTGCTGCGTGCCGCACTCAAAAAAATGGTTTTGAGAAAAACGCGTTCAAAGTTTTAGGTTTGTTAATTTATGCGATAAATTGGAAAAAAATTTTTTACCTTTAATCAGCGATGCCGGCACCATATAGCTGGCCTTCAAGAAGCAAATTATTGTCCCTAGCATCTTTTTTCGAACTTGTAGAGGCTCTTCTTGCCTCTTTTGCAGCGTCTGTGAGCGAGCGCTCCGCCAGCTCGATCCGCGCTGCCTCGGTTTCAACGCAAAAATTGAAACAATTTGGGCCGATAGTTATCCCAAACGTCTCCGAAACTTTCATGAGGCTTCTCAGGCCATCATTGAATAATAATACCGCAATATCAGCTGCAATATCGACGATTTTTTTGCTCCCGGACTGACACTTGGGGGCTATTGCCCAAACTGATTTGTTGTAGCTTTCGTTGTTGTTTTGCGTGAAGCCGCCCAAACAACGCTGCAGTCTCTGCTCAAATTTTCGAAGACTGGCGCAATTGCCTCCAATACTTCCTCAGGAAGAGGCGGCTTATGGCGATATTCAGAAATGTTACCGCTTGCGACCGCTCGCTGCCACGAACACCACGACTCGGCTCCCTCTGGGCAATCGTCATGTTGTGGCTCACTATCTGTGGATATTTTATGTTTGATAGTTGCCCAAATTGCCTTCCTCATTTTTTCAACATCATCGCTGTTCCTCCGAACAGCCAAGCCGTAATATGTGCTCAACTCGTCAATCAATTTTCCGGTGAGCTTTCCTCTGCCAGACAATCCTTTTTGTCTTTTCACGATTTCGCGGAGGCGCGTCCCCATACGTTTTTGGAAATGATCGATGCACTCTTTTTTTATCTCGTAACCGTCGGATGGATCGCTATTCGATATGCCCAGAAACGTTTTAGAATCCCCGTCACCAATATAATATTTATATTTTATGCCATAGAGCTCTTCAGACTGTTGAAAGCCCTGAGGCGCGCAGCTGCGCGGGACCCCGAGCGTCACGGAGCGCTGCACCGCTCCACAAAATATTCAATATCTCCGAAAGAATTATTTTTTCGACCTGGGTCCAACGGCATCTTAATCTTAAATGTATTTTAGATTTTTCTAGGTGTTTTTAAAAAAATTGGTTCTTTGAAGCCGTCACAGTGGTGTTGTCCCTTAATCAAGACTCCGGTAAATACAAAATCTCTGATGACGAATTATTATTTTATCTTCTTTGTCACATTTTTGCCCAAATTTTTACTTTTTTACATTCCATATCACTGAAATAACTGATTTTTAAACGGCGATGATAATAATGTGAAAATCTGAAACTTCACTTGTGAACTTTGTAAAATTACTATACCATTCTATGTACACATTATATTTTTTCAGTCGAAACACACACGCGAGCTCCGACATACGTTTTTTCAATTATTCCCCAAGTGAAAAGCACTGCACTTCAGATGAACCTTTTACACACCACCCCAATGTCTGGTATTTCTTCGCAGCCAGAGCCAGATAATACTGACACATGGATGGAACTTCGAAGTATTATTACATTATCATTTACGAGATCGTTGAAATTTCGGCTTCGGTCCGGCCAGTGAAGGACTTCCAATATATATATAATTATAATTAAAACAGTACCAACAATATTGTCACACAAAACAACACACATCTAGATATTACGTGATTGTAAAAACATTGTGTATCGCTATTTATACAGAAAGAAATATACATATTCTGAAGAGGACCCGAACCACAGGGCCGAAACGTAAAGAAACACAAATTCTTACTTCCTTCAACAACCTTGGAAGTCCTTCACTGGCCGGACCGAAGCCGAAATTTCAACGATCTCTTATCAACTACACGGCCGCACACTTCTCCGATTCATTATCATTTACGTTGAGATAATGATAATTCAATTCCATTGACCATATATTATTTTACATATATGTCTCCGAATTCTCCAACGACAAAAAACACATTTTTCGCCGCTCAATCAAAAACTGGACGATCTGGCTGAGCGAATGACTGCTTTGGAAGGTCGCAGTGGCAATGTACAGGACCCCAATTTTTATGCTGCCATAGAAAAGGTTAGCCAATGAGGAGGCTCTTGGCAACTTTGAAAGAGAATTGCAGGATGCGGCCTTCTTTTCTTCTACTGTTTGTATTCATTTTTAAGTGGGTTTTGACATTTTTTGTTGGACTATCGAAAATTATATATATATAAGATTATAGGTTTCTTTTTTCTACGCATTTTCGAAAATACTATGGAAAATGATGGTTTGTGAAATAGAGTTTTGGGGTATGTTAAAAAATTAGGTGCTAATTGTCAAAAAAGTTGGCGGTTCCGATTTGAATCGCTCTATAGGCGCGATGATGAAACAGCTAATGACGGATGACGTAGCAGTAAAATATAGCGTTCTAGACCATAAGGGGAAAGGAGCATTTAAGAACCTCACGTTGTGGAGAATTCTTACTCGTAAGTATAGAAAAATATATATATATATTGTGGCGTCCCGCCGCTCTGATTTGCGTACAACGCGCTGCTTCGCCGTTTTAGTAGCGAAAAGCCCCAGAGTATGGTCCTGGTTAGACAGTTGCGAATTTCTCGCCCTGTCTAATCATGATTTTCGTTCACGCTTTTCATGTGAAACGAGCCACACGATTTAAATAATCACACCCCGCTACGCGCGAAGGGTCAGTACCAATGCGCGGAGAAGCGCTAGGCCGCGGTCCTAGGCGCACGCAGTTCACGCACTCCGTTGACCCCACTTATCGATTATGGATTTTCCCCTCGCCTGCGATCGATGCGGAAGGATCGGAACAAGGGATCGAGAGATTCTTTCGCCAGACCTTGAGCGAGATAGACGCCCGAGCATTTTTCCCAGTCGATAGCGTAATATCGATTGCGATGCAGTTTCAAGTCCTCAGTTGGGATTACTTAGAGGCATTGATGCGCTTTGAGCTTATATCGAGTCATTTGGTACCAGCGGAATAGCTGAGTCTTTTGTAATAGCGCTTCCGTCGGAAAAGGTCAAATTGTGCGCAGTAGCGCGACCCTAGACGCCGACAAGGATCCGAATTAGTTTAATTTTGTTCGCGCAAAGACGCATTAAATATTTTATATAAAAAGTACGCATGTGTGCGTGTATTCATTCGTCCCGAACCAAGGACGATCCTGGGAGAGATTCCCCGAGCCGAGGACCGCGACTCAGGCCGAGAGCGTGCGAGAAAGAGACAGAAAGGGGACGTACAAGCTGCGAGACCGAAGCGCATCGTAAAGGTAAGTTTGAAAGCCTTATCAATCCCGGAATATTTCTGTGAAACGCCCTGTACGGTGCTCGCATGTTTGTGGTTGGGTGACGGTTCCCCTGGCTTCGAGTTGCGCAAGCGCGACACGTTTTCCGCGTTCTAAGCCGCATCGGTTAAATTTGGGGAAAATAAATTTTCCTCATGTGTCGCGCTAGCCAGGTTCTTGAGCAAAACCGGGTTATGCGTGACAATATATATATATATATTAGGGTGGCCCTTAATGGGGCTGTTGATGAATTTCGACGAGTGCGCCCCCCAGATAGGTTCGAAATAAATAAATAAAAATGTGTGCGAAACCCCAGCGCTGTAGTCCAATGAGAAGACGTGCCTGTAAGCTCATTTTGTTTTCCATTTGAATAACATGGGATTTTCAGACTAATTCAGTCATTATTTTTTGGATGTGCTTCTAAGCATTGAAAAAAATATTATTCATATAAATCTATTCTTAATTCGTATATCTACCTGTAAAATTTTTGACAAGGCGTTATCACAACCCTTACCCCCCCCCCCCCATATTATACACGACAGTTCATTTAATGGAAGAAAACAACAATATTCTTACACGGAACGAAGATCAGAAGCAGTATATTCTTCAGGTACTCTCGGAATATCGTCAAAGCTTTCCCGATCCAAAAAACAGATGGTGATGAAAACATTTGAATTTTAATTGTTATTTTAAAAAAAATATAAAGTGTAATATATATGTTTTGAAATACGCTAATTGAAATAAATATTTTTTCCTACATGTACAATTATTATTTTTACAAAGTTATGACGCAAATAAGACTGCCTTTTAATAAGCGAAATACTGTAAAGCACCAAGCGGCTAAAAACAGGTAGTCAAGTTGACTAATTTGCCGTCGTGTATAATATGAGGAGGGTGGGGGGTATAAGGGTTGTGATAACGCCTTGTAAAAAAATTTACAGTTAGATATACCAATTAAGAATATATTTATATGAATAATATTTTTTTTCAATGCTTAGGAGCACTTTAAAAAAATAATGACTTAATTAATCTGAAAATCACATGTTATTCAAATGGGAAACAAAACGAGCTTACAGGCACGTCTTCTCATTGGACTACAGCGCTGGGGTTTCGCACACATTTTTATTTATTTATTTCGAACCTATCTGGGGGGCGCACTCGTCGAAATTCATCAACAGCCCCATTAAGGGCCACCCTAATATATATATATATATTGTGACGGGGATATTTTCTCTAACCACGGAAACGGAAACGAGAACTCAAACCGGGAAGTGGTGCGAGAAATCGTCACCTTCGGTCGTTCTTCCCGTGCGCGTGCATCCGCAGGACCGGGGGCGCCAGAGACTTTTTGTCGCCGGACGTCTCAACCGGACTAAACTGGGGTCGGGGGGATCCAACCCGACCCACCAAACGGAGACTGGAGCTCTCCTTAATTTTTGGTTTCCCGGAATTCTAACCGGGTTCGGAGTCTGGAGGTCTCCTCGATTTTTAATCTCCGGAATCGTTTAACCGGACTAATCTGGATGCACTCGCACGGGGGAGAACGGTTGCGGTAAAGCACGGCCGCTCAGGCTGTGGGATATGGTAAAGGGATCGGAATTCACCGGGGAGTAGTGTGAGCGATCACGGGATCTGTCACTTTCGCGACACCGAAAACGTCACGATAAAATAAAACAATGGTTTTATTTTATAGTGCGGGAGCCGGTGGATTATCCACCCGAGAACTTTTCACGTAAACGAAACGCAACGCGAACGCAAACTGCACGCGGAAACGTCACACGAACGGGAACGAGAGAGCACGCCCGAGTCAAAATTTTTAGCCTCCTCAGAACCCTCGCATGACCCATTTCTTTTGTAATACATAAGCCGCCAGCCTCCGTTGAACCGACGAAACCTCATTTGTCGAGTTCAGTGCCATGAAGAGACCTCCTCTTGGTCCAGGGTAGCCTCTGCTAGACCTCCCAAACCTTCTCTCGACCCACAGTTTCAGTGAAACGTGCAGAGCACAGGCCTCCGTAACCTGCTTTCAATCTCAAACTGTTACCTCGACCTCACCTAACCTGCTTTCGGCCCAAATTCGATATCTCCACCATCATCATTCCATTTTGGCCTGATCGGTAATCCGTTCGATGACGAAAATAATACAAAATTAATAAAAATACATCGTCCCCTTATCAAATTATTAATGCAATATTAATATGCGAAACCAATCAAATTTGCTCAATATCGATTTATCATTATTCTATAGGCAATTCATAAAAGAATGCTTGTATATACAGTCTTACTCCAATTCTATCGGATTCATGGGCGTTTTCCTGTGAGAAAAAATCTAAGAGGAAAATTCTTTAAAAAAATGCCAGTCTATCCAGTATAAGCTTACGCGACGTTTTTCGTCCTTGACATTTCTTCTTAAACCCTCTAGTTCTTGAGTTACATTGCATTATCTAGCATTAGTCTTTTTTAGCAAAAAATGAAATAACATTGGGAAAAAAATCTTACAAAACTTTATAAAAAACGCAAATGGAGTTCCTGCTACCTCGTTCAAATTTATCATGGATAAACGTAACAATTTTTTTTTGCATAAGTCATGCGCCCAATTCTCGATGGTCGAAAAAAAGCCGAAAATCAGTCACGTATAAAAGTGCGTACCGGGTCGAAAAGAAAATTATAAAAAAATATTTCAGAAAAGCAATATAAAGCTGAATTTATTCTCGTCAAAACGCCGTTCGGTAAATTTAGTTATCTTTTTTTTACGAAGCTATGTAACTTTTAGTGCAGCAAGAAATATCGACTGGTGTATCTAAACCTTTAAGCGACGGTATATATATATATATATATATATATAGACTTCCGGTACGGTAGCGCAAGGATTAGCACGCGTGCTGTACGGGGGGTAAATAAAAACCGAGTTCAGAGTAATTTGACGGGAGTTGCAAAGAAGAGAAGGTGAAGGTGGACGGAAGAAGGTGGAAGGATCGCGGGGAGATAATAGGAAGAGTGAGAAAAGGGAGTGAGAAAGTACAAGTGTGGTGAAAAGTAGGCCGGGAAGTGAGGTTAGAGAGAAACCTGGAATACAGAAAAGATGGCAGAAGGCAGTAGTGGCAGGCTTAAACGGGGCGACCAGGACGCCACCCGTGTCGAAACGAACGTTTGTGACAACAGGGACGATGGATGGAGTCCAGGCAGCGAGAGCGTTTGGGGGAACGGAGGCACCACTGGCACCACCAGCGGCGAGCCGTTGAAGCCAAGGTGTGGGGGCTTGAGCGGCAAAGCGGGGATCTTCGTTACCGACCGAGTTCTAGAATCGGGAGGAAAAGTAAACACGAAGGCGCTGATTCACGCCGAGCCGAGCACATGGCTGTCAGAAACACCGAAAGCAACGTGGAGTGAGGAGAGAGAGACAACTGAAGAAAGAACAGAGGCAGGGAAGAGAAGAAGAGGAAGACCAGTTGGAACTCTGGGGGTGAAGAAGAGGAAAACGCAATGTGCACGTTCACTGATAGAATGCTGGGGAGGCGGCCAAAAGAAAAAGAGAAGCAGCGGAGGAGAGGAAAGGAGGACGCGGTGCACGGAGGAGGAAGAGAAGGACTGGCGAGAAGACATGGCTAGACAAATAGTCAGTGGAGCGGAGGAGAAAATAATGTCAGGTATGGAAAAATGGGCAATACAATGGGAAAGGAAATGGGGGGCGAAGGCGGTTGCAATGATAAAAATGGCGGTGAATGAAACAATAAGAAGCGTAGAGCAATCCAGTGAAGGCGATGGGGAGGAAAATGGGAAGATCCCTTGGAGCGAAGTACAAAGAATGCTCAGGGAAGAACGAGAAAGTTCGAAGCGGAAGCTGGAGGAACAAGAGGAGCTGATAGCACAGATGGTCCAAGAAAACGAACGGCTGACCAAGAGGCTGGAAAACTTGGAGAAGACGGCGCGAACTCGGGAAGGAAGGGAGCTGGAGCAGGAGCGGGAGAGGAGAGAGGAAAGGAGATATGATGATAACCAGAACACGTGGGCGATGCGGAACATGAACAAAGAGATGGAATCACAGAAACAAATCAACACCGAAGAGCGGGAACCAGGGAGCGGAGAGTGGAAGGAGGTGACAAGAAGGAGAACAAGGCAGGAAAAAGAAGACCGGATAGAAAAGGAACCGGCAAGGAAGCCGAGAGGACTAAACCAGAACGAGTGGGAAAGGGAATGGCGGGAGAGAGGAGAGAAAAAGAGAAACATAATAATACAAGGAGTGCGGAGGTCGGGGAACGGCCTGGACTGGGACATAGAAAAAGAGGTATGGGAGAGAACAGGAGTTAAACCAAGATTTTCGAGATGGAAGGAGACCGAGTGCGGCATAGTAATAAAAACTGTATCAATGGAAAACAAAATAAAGATAATGAAGGGAACAAGAGGAAGAAGGATGGGAATAGAAGACGATAGGACAGAGAGAGAAAGAGAGGTGCAAGGATGGATCGAAGAGTATGCCGAACGGATGAGCTACGAGGGAAGGAAAACAAGAGTAGGATACCTCAAGATGCAAGTAGATGGGAGCTGGAAGACATGGAACGAGAGGAAAGGAGAACTTGAGGCGTCGGGGGACTACGAGCGACTCAGGCAGCAGAGAGGAACGAGAATGGAGAATCGGCAGAGGGAGCAACACTGGCGGAAACACCCGTATATCGGAGGATACGCATAGTTAGCTGGAATATCGCAGGCGTATGGAAGTTGGCGGAGGCTTGGGAATGGCTGAGAGGAATGGATGTGATAGCGGTGCAGGAAACCTGGTTAGAAAAGGAGGCAGAGGAACGAGTCATAGGAAAATTGGAAAAAGACTTCATATGGACCACAAAAGCAGCAACGAGAGAAAGAAGGAAAGGGAGAGCTAAAGGAGGACAGTTGGTAGGAATAAGGAAAGTACTGCTAGAAGGAGGACAAACGAAGGAGTGGGAAGGAGGAATAATTGTGAAGGGGGTACAGCTAGGCAAGGATAGACGGGAGAAAGGGACAATAGTAACAATATACAACAGGAACTTAAGGGAACTGGAGGAAGAGTTGGAAAGAATAATCGAGGAGATAGAGGAAGAAGGAGAGAGTGGGATAATAATCGGAGATTTTAATGCAAGGATTGGAGAAGATCAGGCAGATATACTGGACAGAGAGGAAGGGGGCACCGTAAGAAGATCGAAGGATAAAACAAGAAATGGCGAGGGGACGAGGTTGATAAACTTCTGTATAAAAAATGGAATGACGGTTGGAAATGGAAGATGGGAGGGGGATAGAGAAGGAGAACTGACTTATATTGGAGAACAGGGAGAAGGGGGTTCCGTCATAGACTACGTACTAATTAACTCGCAAGCAGAACGGATAGTCAAGGAAATTAGGATAGACCAGAGAACAGAGTCACATCACCTACCAATAGTCATAACAATGGAGCGATGCGAACAGATACAAAAAGGAGGGGGAAAACAAGGAAGAACAAAACGGAAAAGAGGGGGTACAGAGAAGAGGATAGCATGGAAGGAAGAACACGCAAAAGTGTACGAGGAAAACTTCCGAAATATATGGGAAACGAAAGAGAAAAAAGGAAAGGTGTGGGATAGATGGGACACACTGATAGAGGTGATGCGGGAAGCGGCGAGGGCAGCGGGAATGGTGAGGTGGGTTGGAGACAGTGGTGAAGGAGAGAAGAGACCAAGCAGGGAAATAAGAGAGCAGAAGAGGTTAGTGTGGAAGAAACTAAAGGATTTTTTGGAAAAAAGTGGGGTAGAAGAGAAAGAAAAATTGAGAGAGGCAAGAAGGGAGCTAAAGAAGATGAGGAAAAGGGAAAAGGAGAAACGATGGGAAGAAAAATGGAACGCTGTGAATGGAAGCACAAATCAGACAGAACTATGGAAGGCATTGAGACCCTTCAAGTCGAGGAAAGCAGTTAGGAATAACAAAATAGGGGAAGAGGAATGGACAAAACACTTCAGAGAACTACTAGGAGGAGAAAATGGCGAATTGGAGGGTGCAACAAGCTCAGAAGTCGGGAATACGGAAAGAGGAAGTGCAGAAAAAGGAGGTGAAAGAGAGGAGAGAAACAGGCTGCTAGAAAAAAGGGCAAGCAGAGAAATAGAAACAAAAGAAATAGAAGAAGCGGTAAGAAGAATGAAACGAGGAAAGGCGGCGGGACAAGATGGGCTAGCAGTGGAGTTTTTCCAGGGGCTACCTGGAGAAGGGAGGAACGAACTGCAGGAGATAATAAAAGGACTGTGGGAAGAGGGAAAAATGGCAAGAGGATGGGAAATAGGCAGAATTTTTCCGTTACATAAAGCAGGAGACACAGGGGTAGTTAAGAACTATAGAGGGATAACACTAATGGATGTGGGGTACAAAATACTGACGAGGATAATGAACAAAAGGCTAAGGCAGCTATTAGAAGGGAAGGAGATGTTGACGGAAGGACAAGCGGGGTTTAGACAACGGAGGGGGACACGCGATCACGTATTTGTGCTGAATGCACTTATCAACAAAAACCTAAGCATGAAAGGGGGAAAACTGTACGCAGCATTTGTAGACTTTAAGACAGCGTTTGATTCGGTACACCGGGGGAAAATGATGAAGAAACTGGAGAAGGCGGGAGTCCAAGGTAGACTGATGAAAATGATCCAGGAAATATATAAGGAAACGCAGAACGAAATAATAACGGAAGCAGGAGTAACAGGCAAGTTCAGAACAGGGAGAGGGGTTAGACAGGGATGCGCATTAAGCCCCACACTGTTTAACTGGTACATAGAGGACATGGAGGAGGGATGGAAGCGCAAGAAGGAAGGGGGTACGGTGATAGGAGGGGAGAAAATATACGCACTAAAGTTTGCAGATGATGTGGTGCTGGTAGCGGACACGGGAGAGGGGTTAAGGGGAATGCTGAGGGAACTGGAAAAGTACGTAGCGAAAAACAGTTTAGAAGTGAATATAGAAAAAACGAAGATCGTGATATTTAGGAAAGGGGGTAGGCGAAAGAAAGAGAAGGAGTGGGAGATGAACGGCAAAAGGCTGGAGGTAGTGAGAGAATATAAATACCTGGGAATATGGTTTTCAACAGGTAACACCTTCGAAAAACATATAAGAATGATAGAAGGCAGGATAAGAAAAGCAATCAATGGAGCATGGGGGATAGCAAAAAGAGCAAGGATAGGGAACTTGAAAGACAGATTAAGAATAACGGAGGCGATAGCAAGAAGCGGATTGCTTTATGGGGTGGAAATCTGGGGGTGGAAAAGAAGGGAAAGAATTGAGAGAATGCAAGCAAGATACACAAAAATGGCAATGGGGTTGCGAAAGAACACACCGGACTATATATGGAAGATGGAAGCAGGGTGTAAGGGGATAGATGTGATAATGAAAAAAAGAGCTGCAAAATATATAGGGAACATATTGGAAATGGGAGAGGCCAGATGGCCAAAAAAATGTCTGATGGAAGAAGCAAGAAAGATGCAGAATGGGAACCCGACTAAGTGGGGAAAGGAAGTAATAGACGCAATGAATCAGGCGGGAGAGGGGCAAATAGGAGACGTACTAAGAAGAGGAAATAAAACAGAGTGGGAGAAAAAGGCTAGAAGAGCAGTGCAAAAGATGGTGGACCAAGAGATACAAAAGAATTGGGAAAAAATCAGGGGCTCGAGATATTGTAGAGAATATCAGGATAGGAAGAAGGAGGTCGGAATGGAAGAATATTGGGAGAAACAAAATATAAGAGGAGAAATTAAGGAAATTTGGGCAAGAATGCGATGCGGGAGTGTGGGAAGGGAGGCGGAAAAGGGGTTTTCCCAGACGCGATGTAGAGTGTGTAAGAGGGAGGCGGAAACGTTAGAGCACATAGGGGAATGCGAGGACGCGAAGCTGCAAATAGACCAGAAGGTGGTAAGAGACTTTGAAAGGTGGACGAAACAATACCAGAGCGAACGAGCGGGATGGGTCGAGGCCCTGGAGGGGAAAGAGATAATTGAAGAAATGTGTGAGATGGTGAGTCAGTTTGAAAGGTTAGCTAAGAGGAGGGCAGAGGCGACTGAAAGAGAAGGGGGAGGAGAAATGTGATTTTTAACCTAATGTACTCGTGTGTAAATGTAAATGTAATTTATCGGTCATTCTAATTCTAAGTTTAAGAATAGTGTAAGCGAAGCAAGGTGGGAAGGAACAGAGAATGTAAAAGCCCGAAAGGGTATACAAGTGGAATAAAGCATACACAATTATATATATATATATATATATATATATATATATATATATATATATATATATATATTATACTCGAAATATGTGGTTGCATTAATATATTCGAATATACACTACCAGTCAAAAGTATTCGGACACTTCAGATAACTGCAAAACTTAATATCACTTTGGATCATTGCAAACTTATGGTAGAATAATAATTATTTTACGTATATACTATAAAGCTCTGTATAATTACTTAATTATATAGATCTTTATAGTATCTTCGTGAAATAATAAATGAAATGAATTATATTACTCTAACATTATTTGGCAATTATCCAGCGTTCAAAAGTTTTGCAATTATGTGGAGTGTCTGAAAACTTTTGGCTGGCAGTGTAGATCTAAATAACATATAATGTTGATATCTATATGGAACGTTAGGGTGTTAATTATAGTCTATTTCATGTTGTAAAGGATTGACATTGTCGGTTTAGAATTCAACCTCATTCGATTTTTTCTGTTTGTTTTTGTTCGTTTTGTTTTTTTGTTTATTCAATAATGAGTTGATAAATGGCGACGGCCGATTACCGTCGATTTTAAATAAAATGTTTGATTTTTCTTTGTTTTCATTTTTAGCACGTCGAAAATTTAAAAAATATTTCCACGTCTATGTATGAAGCATATTTTTATTTTTTTCGCTAAACATTATGATATTAACTAACCACGTCTATTTGATTTTTTTAATTTGAATTAAGTAGATTTTTCATAGAACCAAATGTTTCCTATTGCATTCCATTATTAAAATTATTGATTTCAAAAATGTTTATTTATAGAAAATCAATCTATTTAATATCGTCCAATAACTGCATATTTTATTTGATCCTAATAAAATCTGTGATTCGGTTTCATCAGTTCAACGTTTTCATTTGTTCAAAAAAAAACAATTTAGTTAAGTTCACTGAATGGATCTAGTTTTTTTTTAATTTACCTTAAATAGAATTTTCGTAGAGTTAACCATTTTTCTATTTGATTGAACTAATGTTCCATCTTTATTGCAACCCTCATATCAAAGGGGCAGGGTAGAGAAGGTGGCGAGAGAGGAATTTTATATATATATATATATTCGTGTGTTTGTTTGAAAAATCTATAGCATGTTATTCGATGAACTCTCTAATTATCACAATCATATTAACTAATTCATATAACTTATGTGATACAACAAATAGTTAGAGGTATTCATTTGGTCTCTTATGCCATATCAGCGACCAAAATGTTATAAGCACTCGGTAGCATAGGGGCAACGGAGCGTAGCTATCAGTAGGTAGGACTAGGTTCAAGGCGCATATAGGGCAAATATTTTCTTCGAAAAAGATCATTTCTAAAGGCCAGGGAATGACGAATTACGATGAAAAATCCTTGTGGTAAAGCTCTCAATTAAGGAGTTCATTTTATTTTCGATTTATGAAATATTTTATGCATATAGTACACTTAGCTTTACAGTGTACATTGTAAGCAAATAAAGATTAATTTGAATCTCATCTTTATTAATATATATATAAATATCTTTGAAAAATATATGATCGTAGTAGGCTGTGAGACAAGGAAAAAACCTATTTTATTTAAATAGATTCTATATAAATTAATTTTTTTGTTTAGCAATGTACACTAGGTCGAAAGGGGGGGCAGTAGGTTCTGCGGGAGCGCTCGAAGAAGGCCGACCTGAGGTTCCATAGGTTCAATTGTGATCCTCACTGACCTCCTTTGAGTCAAAAAGTCTACTTTCTGCCATGCCAGAGGTTCTTCGGAGGCTCTAACGCATGGTACTTTCAAACATTGTACCCTCCTTTAGATACCCAATAATCCGCTCATGCCGATTTCTGCTCGCCTTCATTTTGTGGGTTGAACGCGACTCGAAAATTTCGACTTGGGCGACGACGTGCCTCTAACGCGAGAACGAGAGCGCGATGTCACGGGCGCGAGAGAGACACGACATGTCTCTCCATCGCGACGTCTGATTGACAACTCTCACAATATCTATAAAATCGGGAGCGATCGCGAATCTGGGAGACAACCGTCTCATGCGAAGGTTCGTTAGCAACTCTGTACCTCGCGCGACCAAGGCCGGCGTGCGAGGGATTATGCGAGAGCGATACAGAGCGCGTTGATAGAAAAAATGTCAACACGCTCGCGGCATTGGACCATGCGAAATCGCCGGTTCAAGCGAGAACTTTATCTTATAATATCGAGAGCTGAAATATTATTTCGGGAACTGGAATATTCTGATAGAATATTCCTTTCGGAATCTATATATTCTGCCCGAGTTACCCCGAAAACGGAACGGTAACAAATCGGGACCTTTTCTCATCGGTAACATGGAGGCTCTCGGAGATCGCATCCCCGGGTCACCGTGCGAAAGCGGGCAAAGCTTCTGTCCAGAAGCGCGGCGCGGAAATCTCCAGCCTCCGCCCGTAACCCAAACGGCCCGCTCTCCAGCACGATGCACCACTACGGTGGGGCTCCGGCGTTTCAGCCGGGCGTGCACCGACTCCCCGAGAGGCCTCACTGGGGGCATCCCTCGGTCGGGATTGCTCAGTACGTTGATCCGGACGCCGTTCGACCGAGTCCGCACGCCAACTTAACCAAAACGAAAGCACGACTCAAAACCTCAAGCATAACAAGACAAACATTCTAGAGAAAAGACCCTTAACACAAACGGATGGGTCGCAACCCGGGCATCGAGAGTATATCTTGATCATCGGTAGCCTATCTGTGACGTGTCTTAAAAAATCACGACACAATATATATATATATATATATATATATATATATATATATATATATATATATATATATATATATATATATATATATATATATACATATACATATATATAGATACACGTAACAATTAATTTTTGTAATATCTTTTTTTCGTTCAGAATCGGTTCGCGCACACCATCCTAATGTCACGGACGACCAAATTGCGAAGTAATTAGGATTATGGTTGGCGCAAGCGAAAATTCGGAAAACTCATCGGAAATAAAAAAATGCCGTGGAATTCGATGAGTAGAACGTCCTAAAGGATTTTTGCATAACATATATTTTAAATATAATTATTTTAAATCATTTTTAACTATATTTCCTACATTCGTTTCTATTATATGTATGGGTAATTCCACCAATTCTGTGTCAAAGTTGTACCGGGTGGTCTGAATTTAGCAAAACTAAGAAGGTCATCTGAAAGGTCATATTAAAACAATCATCCATGATTTTTTTCCAATTTTTTTATCCAATATTTTTTGAGTAATGGCGGGTCACAATTTTCAAATTTTGTAAAACACCAAATTTTCAAATGCCTATAACTTCTTTCCAATTATAGCTAGAACATTTTTTGAAAAACGATTTTTTAGAGAAAAACATGAACACTTTTTGAAAAAAAATATGCCGAAATTCTGGGTTGTTTTAAAAATGACTAAAATCACGTTCAAAGTATAAACATCGATTTTTCGGGCCTTGCCCCATTTTTCCCGGTTTTGAAAGTATTTTTTTCGATAAATTTAGAATTTTTTACATCGAAAAAGATTTTAAACGAGATGGGATCTCTAAAACATCAGCCTCAGAAAAATTAAATAAAATATTTTCCCAATTTTTCAAATATTTTATTTAATTATAAAAATTATTGTTATTATTTTTTAAATAAATTTGTGAGAGATTTTATAACCTCAAAACCAACAGTAGCTATTAAAATTTAATGATATTTTTTTTTATTTGCTTATGTGACATGACATTGCCTTATAAAAACTCTGAATGTTTATTTACGTAATGAAAATGCCATTAAAGATTTAAATCAACCTTTAATCTTTAATGGAAATGATGGAAAATGGAATTCATGTCTATAGATATGAGTTTCATTTTCCATGACATTTATTTAAATCAATGTTAAATTTTTAATGGCATTTTTATTACGTAAATAAACATTCAGAGTTTTTTATAAGGTAATGTCATGTCACATAAGCAAATTTAAAAAAAATATCATTTCATTTTAATAGCTACTGCTGGTTTTGAGGTTATAAAATCTCTCACTTAAAGATTTATAAAACAAAAATAATAATAACAATGATTTTTATTATCAAATAAAATACAAAAAAATTGGGGAAAATTTGTATTTAATTTTTTTGAGGCTGATGTTTTAGAGATCCTACATTGTTTAAAAACTATTTCGATGTAAAAATTCTGAACTTTTCGAAAAAAAATACTTTTAAAACCGGGAAAAATAGGGCAAGGCCCGAAAAATCGATTTTTATACTTTGAACGTGATTTTCGTAATTTTCAAAACAACTCAGAATGTCAGCATATTTTTTTCAAAAAGTTCATGTTTTTCTGTAAAAAATCGTCTCGTATAAATTTTCCTAGCTATAATTGAAAAGAAGTTATGGGCATTTTAAAATTTAATGTTTTGCAAAATTTGAAAACTGTGAGCCGCCATTACTCAAAAACGATTGGATAAAAAAATCATGGACGCTTGTTTTAATATGACCTTTCAGATGACCTTCTTAAGTTTGTTAAATTCAGACCAACCGGTACAACTTTGACACAGAATTGGTGGAATTACCCATATGCATAGTTTATATACGTCTCATATATAATTATACTAAACATGTAAAAAATAAATAACATTCAGCATGTTAATGTATGGAATTTGGTGCTGCTTTAATTAAGTATGTACTCACAATATTTAATTTGGCTATAATGTTCCTGGAATATTTTTGAAAAATATTGCAACAATATTGTATCGTAATATTGCAGCAAGTGGACATTCGGACATTGCTAGAATGTTGCTCCACTATTGCTGCAATAGTTCACAATATTTCAGCAATATTGTTGCAATATTTCTGTGTTGTGTGAATGCTTCTAGAATATTTTCAAAAAATATTGCGACAATATTTCATTGTAATATTGCAGCAAGCGGATATTTAGACATTGCTGCAATATTATAACAACATTGCAGCAATAATGCACAATATTTCAGTAATATTGGAATGTTATCAATAAAATATTTCAGCAATATTGGTGCAATATTCCTGTGCTGTGTGGGATATTAAAGGATATTGAGTTAATTATACATGAAATTATTTTTTAAATAATACATTTAGCTCATAGTACAGGATACAGAATTGGGTTTACATAACCATACTGAAAAAAATCGCTACAGGTGGATTGACATGGGATAGATATGAAAACGACAGAAACATATACTGTAGTAATAAATACACAAATGTAGATTTGTTCTTGGCTAGAGATGATGTTGGCAACGCGGAAATCGGTATTCAAGGTTTCGTCAAGCGACAAAAGATACCACACTACATCTTCGCTCCTTACACTGACTCTGGTCCTGACGCCACACGGTCTCTTCATCTTATGAGTAGATGTAATGCGAGAGCGAGGAGCAGGAGGGTTGAGTGACCATTTGTATCGGTTTTTCCCGTAAAGAAATTTACTCCGAGTACCACTGAGACCGAATTGGGATGTACGACGCATTTTTATTCTCACCATTTCTCGTGCGATCATGTCATCATCGCCGTCTGCACCGTCACGGGCAGAATTCCATCCTCCTTCTGAAGAATCTGCATCACAACCCTCCAAATCTTCTTCATGGTCTGATTCACTTTCAGTCGAGTCGTTGTCCTGAAGTTCCCCTTAATTTTTTTTTGCGCCTGCAGCATCCTCCGGACCTCCTGCGCCTTTCACACTCACGACTTCGTCACCAGGCCTATATTCTAATTTTTTTTAAATGCAGAATAGTATAAAAAGGTTCATAATGTAATTTCTGTTAATAACACACTGATTTTAAACGGATAAATAACAAAAAAAACAATGAAAATAAGTATATACTTACACAGAGCAAAATATCGCAAAAAGAGTGGGGTTACACTAACCCCAGGTTCTCGAAGAATGTTCATTACGTCACATCCAAACTATAACTGATGGTTATTCCTGCTTGAACCTGCTCTAGACAGCCCCCCTCCTAATGCGATCGATATTTTCACGTGACTACCCAAGCTACCGGAACGCCGGGGCCCTAAAAATGATGTGGGGTTTGAAGTACCCATATGTAGAGTCCTAGCGTTAAGCACAAGTGTCTAGTGGAGTCATATTTAACCCTTGACGGGTTTTACATTTAACCCACGCTTCCTCGTGATTCCTCTCCACGCAATTATTGAAATCTTTGTATTATTGAAAGTTCCAATAGTATTAATTCCGTTCAAGTAATTCAGGGTTATTTAAGGAAGATTCCGATATATTTGTTGCAACATTTTTCAGTTCGTCTTTGTGGTAAGACTGTCTTGTGAATATGACGGAGATTACTCCAGAGTCGTTCAGGACCTAATTTTTCAGTCTTTATTAGAACTAGTTTTTGCTCGCAGCCTCGCTCGCGTTGTAGCGGTTGAAATAGGTATTCTGATCACCGAGTCTACAGTTTTTTTATAATTCACATTGGTTATTTTTTTAATTTATATACTATATGTACTGACTTTTGTCCCTTATATCTTTATTATAAATTGTAAAGGCCCGAGTGCCCAGGTGTATGTATTTTGAATTTCACGCATTTTCTCGGGCGATACCCGCCCGACTTCCGCGGAAGTAGAGGGCGGAAGTGACACGGTGCGAGGTGGAAGGACAAGCCGACGCGCAAGGCTAACTCACTTATTCACGGGGGCCAGATTCGATCAGAATCGATCGATGCGATAGATCCGGCCAACACTCAATCAAAATCTCAAGTCGTTCAATTATTACAAGACAATCCAAATAGTGCGTTTGTGCGAAAATCGAATAGTCCGTGGGTCGAGTTGTCCCGCCGGTCGGCGGCACCAGATCAGCACCAATATCGGAGAAAGTTCGTCGCCCGCAACGTCCATTAAGTCCGTGATCCGACGACGAAAGGGCGCGAGGCCAATCGCGAGGATAAGACAGGCAGTTGCCGCAGAAACGTCGAAAAAGAGCAACCAAGGGAACGTCCGAGCATCGGACCTCCCCTATCGGCACGGATCGACCCGTCCGAGCGTTCGATCTTTGTACGTAGCGTCTCATCTCTTCGCTCATCCAAGAACCGAAACGCGTTATAAAGTAAACGAAAGAACATTCCTTCGAGAAATTTGTAAATACATCTGAACGTTATGATATCAAAAGATCCTCCGGGTTGGAGCCAGCCCAGGCGTGAGAAAATGAACAAGGGTAAAAGAAAATCGTACCGCATTGTGGTAAGCGAGCCGTAAAACGCACATCTTTGAATTTATGTCATTAATGAAATATATTGTTGGCCAGCGAGCCATAAGTCGCACATCGTTAAATTTATGTAATTCATGAAACATATTGTTGGCCAGCGAGCTGTAAATCGCACATCGTTAAATTTATGCAATCAATGAACTGTATTGTTGGCCGGCAAGCCGTAAATCGCACATATATCTCTTTGAATTTATTTTCATGAAATCGTCGATCGCAGACCGGAAGTCCGGATTTATGATAATCTAACATGTAATCTAGTTTGCGGTCACCGCCCCGGAATTGCTATACGACAAAAATGAAATAATGTGACCGAGAAGAATCCGTTGCATAGTATAGATAGATTGAGTATTTACACTCAATCGGGAACTGCACTCGCTTGAACTGAACCGGAAAGTCATTGGGAATCAGTGATATCGGCAGTATGAAGACTGCCTCACCCCGTCCGCACCTCGTCAGAACTTCTCCCTCGATGACTTTTTATTGTAAAGCAATCAATTGCTCAACTTATATTCATTCGATTTAAATGAAACATACTCCATTACTTTCGTGGCATTTTAAGCCACACAACAGAGAAACCCACATTTCAATATGTTCAGTAGTTTTTAAGTGATGCAAGGACATACAGACGGACAGACTTCACAGATTTATTATAAGTATAGATTATGCAATAAATAAAACGTTTACCACAAATTTGGCACATTAGAATCGACGATAATATTCAACACAAGTTAACATGAAACAGAACAACTGTGGGTAAAATACATTTAGTCACTTTGTTGACAATGAAAAATTAGTCGTACCGCCTTAACATTGTATTCTACATAGACATTCATAGCTTTGAGCAAAATTTATACCGCCACGCTTTGGCATACTAAAACCCTGCATAATATATGCATATCAGTACGCTGCCCCATCTCTTGATATTCCGTTCTCAAACCGGCAGGCGTCCACCACATTGTGAGTACTTAAACCTGCATTTTCTTGTGTTTCCTCCACCTCCTGAAAGTGTAAAAAGACGAACAGGTACATGTACATAATTTTGACAAAAGTAATTAAATATACAACTTAATAGTTCTTATAATTGTCATTCACTATACACTACGCGCAACAGTCAAACGATCAAGAAACGATCCAACATTTTTGGATCATTTAAGAAGCTGTATCTCCGCAAATAATCATCGTACAGCAAAAATAAAAAAAGCAGATTGAAGCTACAACATTCTAGTTTTGAGGTACGACATTCTTATCATGAGCGGTTTTTTTAGTAACTATAAGTAACCCAACGAAAGAAATAAATTCAAAATTTTTGACTGACTTTCAAACGCCCCACGCACGATAATAATTTTTTTCAGTCTTTTCACCTAAGTGTTCGTTCAGATAGATTTTTCCTCTCCAATTTGAGCGGTCCACGAGCTCTATACGATGATTTTTCGCTGACTTAATGCCGTTCGAAGAAAAAAAAAGGAATTTTTTACTTTGGTAATCAATTACTCGGGAACTAATGCTCGTACAGATAATTTAACGAGGGTTTTGAACGATAACAAAAAATCGTTGCAATAATGGTAATTGAAAAAAATGTACACAATGACGTAATTAGGAGTTTTTGTTTAACATGACGTAACTCAGCAATTAACGAATAGACTAAGGGTGATTTCGGTTTTTTTTTACTTCAGAGTATCCTTGGCAACCCTGTAAAAGACCAAACTCCTGCAATTTTTCTTTCGGTGTGTTCTGCAACATCATAATTTACGTTTTAGTTAGAAATCTATTAAAGGATCATTTCTCCTTGTTTTTGTTTTTCAAAAGTTTAATCTTTTCATTAATTGTTGCATATGTTTAGCGATAAAAAGGTTCAATAATTGGAAGAAAAAAGTTTCTCCATGATTTCTATGAAAACTCTTCTGTTTGGGTGTGGATGAAGGTGAGACCCCACGGCTCGCCACTTCTGCAGTATTTTTTTATTCCAAACTCATACCTCAGTATCGGATAAAAAGGGTCAAGAATTGGAAAAAAAATCTCCGGAAACTCTATAAAAACTTGTCTGTTTGTGTGTGATTGTGTTTGGATAAGGATGAGACCCCGCGGCTCGTCACTTCCGCAGTATTTTGTGACTCCAGACTCAGGATCGGGTATGTAATAACAAGACAGAATTGAGAATCTTGTATTTCCTCCTCTGTTGCGAATCACCTCATTCAAACGGGTCCCCGTATTTATCCATCTCCGGATGTCTGGTTGCGAAACTCCGCGCCAAACTCAGAGAAGTGCATTTGACAAATGTCCGAGATTCTACAAACGGGGATAATCTCGTTACAAGCTCAACCATATCACAAACATGTTCAATTGGATTTAAATCGGGGCTCATTAATGAATGATTAAGAGTTCTTTAAAAAAAAATGCATTTTTTTCTTCCAATTATTGACCATTTTTATCGCTGAACATATGCAATAATTAACGAGAAAAAGTTTAAATCTGAAAAATAAATAAAAACAAGGAAAAATGATTCTTTAATTGATTTTTAACAAAAACGTAAACTATAACGTTGCCGAATACAATGAAAGAAACACTGCAAGAGTTTGGTCTTTTGTGGAGTTATTAAGGATACCCTGAAGTTAAAAAAAATCGAAATGATCCTTAGTCTATCCGTTGTTTGCAGAGTTATGGCAAGTTAAGTAAAAATCCCTAAATACAAAATTGCTTTCAGTTACCACTCTTGCAACGATATTTCTTTATCGTACATCAATAAACAGACCTCGTAGAGTTTTCAAAAACCTCCTCAATTTTTCTGTTGTCACGTCCTTGCGTAACTGCATCCCCGCGAAATAGTTTGCGACACGTTTAAGAGAAACTCTGCTAAAGATGGAAAGAGAGATCTCGATACATATTACTAAGCCAAACCAGACTGCACACACCATATTTCCCCTTACATAAAAAATTATTGAAACAGAGAGTTCAAGATTCCAAGACTGGCCAACACATTGCGACCATGCACAAAGAGAGTATCGCATAAACCAGCCGAAGATCTTGGTCGTAAAATTTGAAACTACGCGACTTCACGGCACAAGACCCGAACGAACGTATCGGCCTAATTCTCTGCATGCACAAAAAATATATTCTTCCAAAAGAAGGGGCTCCGACCCTTGCAGTAATAAAATTAGATGACCTAAGCCACGCGCTTTCCCAGGCTGGCCAACTAGCTCCTTCTCTCTCGCGTGACGCATTCCGTCACGAACAAGGCCCTATTTGTCTCCTCTCGGTTTCCCTATATACTCGATAAGAAAAGCTGCGCTGGGTTCCTGGAAATACAGCGCTGATCTCGATTATATGCGCCCTTACCCAATAATACACCGACAACTCGTTTTCGCTTCCTTCTTCCGGCCAACCACACGAATCAGGTCACGTTTTATGCCTGGACCACCAATGCAAAAAAACTACGTCACCGAAGTTTCACTCTCCCAAAGATTTCTTCCTCCAAAAATTAATCCCACCCTGATTTCTGGTACTACTAAAGAGTTCTCGCATCAGTCTCCGATTAGAATCCAACGAGCTCAGACCTAGAGTTCTATTACCGATATCCATCGCGGTAAACCTTTGTTCTCTTTTGTAACGCGAACGTTGTCATACGATTCAAGCTTAGAACATCTTGTACTTCGAAACTTCTGTAACGTTACGCGAAAATCATAAGAACCTTGACGTTGTATTCCGCGCATTACTTTATTGTAAATTCCATTCTCGATCCGTGAAACTCACAAATATTAGAATCTGTGTCGTCGAACATCTGTATCCGTCTCACTCACACACACATCATCTGCGAGCGCTTCTGGCCCTCCGGCGCAGGGCTCTTAGTTTTACGACCCTTACCTGACACCCAAGCGACTGGGTCATCACCGAGGCGCACCAGTGTAAGCGAATATACTCTTATATTTTGTTTCCGATGTGTATCCCAAAGAAATAATAGAATTAACCCATACGGTTAATTCTAATAAATTACGAGTCAATCGAACACTCGTGTCGCAACCATTATTTCAATAATTGGATTAACCACGGAATCCCTTGGAATTCCCTCTTCCACCAGCACGTCCCCTTTTTAACCCTCATCCCGTGCTATTACGCTAAGCGTAGACAAGAAAGAGGGATACCACACATATATATATGCCCACGTCCCCTCAGGACGTGACATATTAATTTTTGGGGGTTCGTCCGGGATTATTTAAAAAGGAAATGTACCTTTGCAGATCAACCTCATGGATAAGGTATCAACTTGCGAAACACTAAATTTAAATATAACTGAGGACTTGTATACGGAACCAAACGAATCAATTGACCCCAGTAGTTCAGGTTATGCTCTGAAAGGATCGAACGTTCCACTACTTCCTAGTCTTGGACCTCCCCGTAGATCTTCAAAACAACCAGATTTACCCCCAAAAGGCGGAGCCATGAACCCAGAAACCCCAACGTTGAGAATAAACGACTTGATGTTGATAAAAAACGTTGTTAACATAATCCCAGAATTCGAGGGGAAAAATATTCCGTTTTCGGAATTTGTCGCCGGGTGTGAGGACGCAAAGGAAGTGGTTTCCCCTGCGGCCGAAAAATACCTGGTGAAAATGATTCGGAATCGATTGAGAAACCCCGCTAGGGACATGATTCACGCGACAAAATTCGAGAAAGTGCAGGACTTGTTAGGATATCTTAAGGTATTCCTTTCGCGGAGGGCCGTATTTTATGGGGGCATAAGCAGGGCCTTCTGAATCGTCGGTAAATTACAATTGCGATTAATAAAAAAAACAAGTTATAATGGATTATTATACACAACGATAAACTAGAATGACAAAATTCGCGCAAATTTAGTAGATTGAGACATTTTTACATTTATTTGAAACGTCACGGCTACAAAAATTCTTCTGCTAACCACACTTTTCCAAGTTTTAACATTAATATTTTCTTTAAACGTTCGGTGACCCTCTGTTTTTATTGTTGTTACGGAATCTTTAGACTTTTTTACACCTGTGAGCAGTTTGTATTAGGCATCTAGAGTTATTTAGTGTATAAATTATTAGAAAGACACGTGGCCAGCGTGACATGTCCATAAAGCGCCGTATAAGTGAGACGATTTTTAGGGCCGTAATTTTTCGTTAAAGGTTCGGTAACTTGGCTTGAAATTTTACCAGTATACTGGGATGTATTTTTACTTCATTATAGACGAAAATCAGTTAAGTGTAAAATATTTGGGTTCGTGAAAGGAATACCTTAAAAAGCTTTATGCACCCAACAAAACCGAAATGCAACTAGTCGGAGAACTCAGTACCATTTCCCAAAAGAAGAACGAAAACGTAGCTGAATTTTCTATGCGAATTAAAAGGAAAGGAAAAGAAATACTTGATTCACAAAAACCATCAGATAATAGATTAGAAAACGAATATTTCAAGAGAAGGATGGACGATTATTTCCTTTCGTGTTTCAAGCGCGGATTAAGGAAGGAAATCGAGCAGCGACTTCCCCATTGCGATAACATCTCTGTTGCTATCGATCACGCAGTCGGAATTGAACGCGATCTTGAAGCACGACAGGAATTACAATCAGTCTCGAACAAATTAGAAAACTCCCGTCCCCTCAAATCAGCTAAAATCTGTAATATCTGCAAAAAGGATAACCACACGTCGGAAAATTGCCGTTTCTCAATGCTCACTTGCCAATTATGTAAAAACCAGGGCCATAGCGCCGACCAATGCAAAAAAAACAGGACGAATGGGAGGTATTGACCTGCCAGATGTGCAAAGGTGCCGGGCACAGCGCGGACAAATGCCATTTAGGACAACGGCCCCCTACATTATCCTGTCAATTGTGCAAGACCTCAGGCCACATGGCCCCTGATTGCCTTAGTCGTAATAAATCTCTCAACCCTTCAGAAGACCGTCCGCGTTTTGAAAGCATTCCCGAGTGCCAGTATTGCCACAATTGTGGGCATACCGCGGGCAATTGCTTCAAATTAAAAAATAACAACACCTCGAACCTTGAATGTCAATTTTGTCACAACCGCGGACATACCGTGGACCATTGTTTCAAGTTAAAAAAACAGTAGCTTTCCAAACATCGAATGGCAGTTCTGCCGCAATCGCGGCCACACAGCAGAGAATTGCCCCAAGTTGAAAACAAACAGCGCTCCAAGCATTGAGTACCAGGTTTGTTATAATCGCGGACACACCGCTGACAATTGTTTCAAACTAAAGAACAGCAAAGCTTCGAGTCCTGATCAACTTATATGCCGCTATTGCAAACGAGAAGGGCACACCATAGCAAACTGTCACACTCTCGAATATAACAATAAGTTGCGAAGCCAGCCGGGAAACGGGCTGAGCACCACTCGCACGGACGCGCCGAGTGGACCGTCCCCGACAGAGCGTCCGGACCACGCGATAGCCCTAACCGAGCCGAACGGCGGTATCCAACTTATACAATAGAAGCAGACAAATTCGTCAGGCTACCCTCGGTGTGTATCGGAGCACTGCCAGAAAAGGGGAAGATTTCAATGCTATTAGATAATGGTGCCGTTCCAAATTTAATTAAAAAATAATATATAAAAACCGTGACGGGAATCGATGAAAACGATATCATAAGATTAAACGGAATATCTGAACTACCAGTCTTTGCGTTAGGTAGTGTGTGGTTCCGCGTGTTAGGTTTTGCAACGCTTTTTCACATCATTCCAGACGATGTGCCTCTTCCTTACCCAGGTTTGCTGGGATCCAGATATTTTTTTGAAACGAAATCCAAGATTAATTACGAGATAGAATGTTTCGAGTGTGGAAATAACCTATGGCCTTTTGAAAAACCAGATGAACGTGTTGAGGAAATCGAAATCCCCGCACGTTCGAAAACTTCCTTCTATGTGAAGGTGGTGGATAGCACGACGAAAGAGGGATATATTGCCCATTTCAAAATCCGTGAAGTTGTCTATGCCGGCGACTGCCTGGTGACAACCGTCAACGGGAAGGCTCATTTGAAGGTTTATAATACCACTAATGATGCCGTAAAATTAATCGTGCCGGTCGTAAGACTGCAGGCTTTCGATACGGTCGAAACCTTGTCAGCAGACGAGATTGAATCATGTTCTTCGAAAATTTCAAGTCCTTTCAATTCTTCCATTCCCAGCGTAGATTGCATGACGACTACGTTGTTTCAGGGTCCTTCCGTGGCCCATAAAAAACCCTCGACTAACCAAGTCGAGATAAAACCTTGCCATCGCTATAATGAAAGCGATGATCAAGGAAAAAAAACCTCCAGTAGTGAGGAAAAATCTAAACCAAAAACATATAAAAAAGGAAAGAAGAGGTGAAGTAAAAAAGAAAATAAAATTGTCGAATCAAACAACGGTAAAAACGTAAATTCAATTTCCACCTATCAGACAACATCGGATAAAATCGCAAATAACTCCGAGTGTTCCCAAGTAATAAAATCTCTCCTACGATTAGAGCACCTCGCGCAAGACGAATTAGAACACGTCGAAAAAATCATCGAAAAATACTCAGGCAGGTTCCACATAAAGGGTGAGCCTCTCGAAGCAACACATATTCTTCGACACAAGATCCCCACGGTCGACGACCTACCGATCAACACAAAACAGTATAGATTTTCCCAGGCAGTCAAAGGCGAAGTCCAGCGACAAGTGGACGAGCTATTAGGGACGAGGGTAATAAACCATTCGGAGTCTCCAAACAAGAGCCCTGTTTGGATAGTATCGAAAAAACCGGACACCAGCGGAAACAAACGCTGGCGAATGGTAATCGATTTTCGAGCATTGAATGAAAAAACTATTGGCGATTCTTATCCATTGCCGAATATCACAGACATGCTCGATCAACTAGGGAACGCGAATTATTTCTCGATATTTGATTTTGCTTCCGGGTTCCATCAAATCGAAATGAACCCCGAAGACAAACCAAAAACCGCGTTTTCGACCCCACACGGTCATTACGAATTCGCAAGAATGCCTTTTGGGCTTAAAAATGCCTCTGCAACGTTCCAGCGCTCAATGGACATTGTACTCAGCGGACTCCAAGGGGTATCGCTTTTTGTGTACTTAGACGATATCGTGATATACGCCAAAGATTTGGATGAACACGAGAGGAAAGTTCGCGAATTAATGGAACGTCTGCGTAAAGCAAATCTCAAGTTGCAACCGGATAAATGCGAATTCCTTAGGCCAGAGGTCAATTACCTCGGCCACATCATCAGAAAAGACTGCCCGAGACCAGATCCTAATAAACTATTAGCCGTAAAGGATTTTCCAGTGCCCAAAAACGTCAAAAACATAAGCCAATTCCTAGGCCTAACCGGTTACTACCGTCGATTTATCAAAGACTTTTCAAAGATCACAAAACCCTCAACCCATCTTCTAGAAGATAAAGTCGATTTTGAATGGACAGACGAGACCCAGAAAGCTTTCGATATACTCAAGGACAAATTGTGTGAAGCCCCAATCCTCCAATACCCGGATTTTGAAAAACCGTTTATCATAACGACAGATGCTTCGGGCTACGCCCTGGGCGGAGTCCTCTCACAGGGAGAAATAGGCAAGGATAAACCCATTGCCTACACATCTTGTGTACTACGTGGCGCAGCTCTTCGTTACGACACGTATGAAAAGGAAGCAATGGCGATTATTCGCAGCGTGAAAGCTTTCCGTCCATATATCTATGGTAGGAAGTTTACTCTCGTCACCGATCACAAACCTTTAGTTTGGTTTAAAACCACCAAAGGGACCGTCCATATATTACGTCATCGATTTTTGCTGATTTTTACCCCCCCCCCCCCTGAAATCATCCTATCCTTCATATCGTTTTAATCAAATTATCGTTACCGTCATCTAACGACCAGACCCCCCCCCCCCTATTTTAAAATGACGTAATTTATGGACGGCCCCAAAAATGCAAACACACGCTTCCTAAAATGGTGACTCAAGCTCTCCGAGTACGACTACGACGTCGTTTATAAACCTGGAACGTTAAACGCAAATGCTGACGCTTTGTCGCGTAACCCAGTTGAACAATCGGAAGAGATCAAAACCATTCCCCACTGCGATCGGAAACAAAACGAAATGTCGGCCGACGCATGGCGGGAAGCAGTACACTAAATACTCGAAATTTCTGACAGCGATGAAAATCCCACAAGATTTACCACTCAAGTGGAAATCCACCCGCCGCCGCGGTCAAATGAAATAAACGTCGTCACTCGCTCCCGAGCGAAGAACGATGAACCTTCCGTCCCAGATGGAGACGATCGACAAGTGGAAGACACACTTGTCGAGAAAACATCAACAAGGGTCAACGTGCCTGCGCCCAAAGTCACAGATGCACGCACTAGGCCCCACAACCCTCCGCGTCGAACTCTTAGAGTCATAAACTACAAGGAAAGTAGTAGTGAGGAAACGGAGGCCGAAGTAATAAGTCCCGCACGTGTTAGGCGACCCAGTAAGGGCATCAACTCCAAACCAGCTAAGGTCCCTGACCAGCGCAAAACACCTTCTGCTATTTATTCCGAAAACTCTATCCCTAATTCCGATGATCCAACAGATTCAGACTCCAGTTCGATTGACTCAAAACTTTCTGACGAAAATCCTCCAGTCGACGAAACTAAAACGTCAGAATTTGAAAACGCTAATTGTGTCAGTACGAAAGAACAGTTCTAATTTCGAAACGACAATCTAGTCTATTTCATAGACTCGACAGGGAAACCTTGTATGTTAAACTTCCCATCTGGAAGGATTTATCTTTAGGCCGAGCTTACAGCAAAAGGGTTGGAAAGAAATATCATATCGCTTTGGTAATCAAGGAAGAGCAGTCTGCATCGCTCGCTCTAATAATCGAAAGAATTAATCAGAGCATGAAAGAATTGAAGTCGATTTGCGAAACACTCAACCTTCAGTGGATCAGCTTTTGCCATTGCCAACATGTTGAGCACCTAATATGGGCAGATGTGCTGAATATCGTAAAGGACGTATTCAAAGACACCCAAATTAGGATATTGATCTGCCTCGGAACTTTGCTCTACGTACCGGTCGAAAAACGCGATTCCATCTTTTACGAAATGCATAACTCTCCAATCGGGGGTCACAAAGGGGTTTCCAAGACTTACAATAGAATCAAACACGACTATATCTGGGAAGATTTAAAATCAGATATTCAAAGACGAGTGCAACAATGCTTGGAATGCCAGCTAAAGAAGCTGGTCAGAGTCAAGACAAAGCAGCCGATGATAATAAGACATCCCAGGTACGGTTTTCGAGAAAATTTCAATAGATATAGTAGGTCCAATGCAACAGACGTCCAACAAAAACGAATATATCCTCACAATCCAAGACCATCTGTCAAAATATTGCGTTACAATTCCACTCCCGAAAAGGTTCATATGCGTCTTCGGCGCACCAAAAGCACTCCTGGCGAACCAAGGGAGTAACTTCCTCAGCGGTCTCATGCAAAGAGTAGCAAAAAGATTCCGAATTAAGCGATGTCGAACGACCGCATTTCATCCTCAATCGAATGGATCTCTTGAGAGATCTCACCACGCTCTAGCCGAATTCCTTAAGCAATACACGGATAAAGATAACGAATGGGACCAATGGCTCGAATTAGCTATGCTCTCTTACAATACAACTGTCCACGAAAGCACCAAATACATACCCTTCGAGGTAGTTTTCGGTAAATTAGCAAGAATCCTATCAAGCAAGCCGCTTAGAGAATCAGATCAGTTACCTACGTATTGTGGATATTTGATCGAATTGATCACCCGTATAAATGGAATCAGAACCCTCGCGTACGAAAATCTACTCTCGTCAAAACATCGCTCGAAAAGATATTACGACAAAAACGCGAATCCCAAAACTTTCAAAGTCGGAGATTTTGTTTTCCTCCAAAAAGGGCCCAAACCCGGGAAACTCGGAGATCATTACACGGGACCTCATAAGGTCCTGGAAAAAATGGACAAAGATAACGTAAAGATCCAATACCAAGGCAAGCCACGAGTCGTGCATGAAAATAGATTACGATATTCGCACATCAACGCCGAAGTAAAGCCTAAAAGAAAACCCAAACCGACCGGAGTCGACGACTCCGAATTTTAAACTAACAAGTAACCGATTAATCATAATTATTCCCTTGTTTCCAGACGATCGTTAACCATTTAACATGGCTCATTTGTTTAATCAACCCTGTTGTCAGCATGGTGGGATATGACTGTGGATCGAGCTCATCGAACACTTATCATTGCTGGAAGTCCATGATTAATAAATAATCATAATAATTACCCTGTTTTTCTGATGGCCGCAATCATCCTTTTCAGTAACATCTAACGATATCACCCTTGCACTCGCAATGAGATCAAATTTGTAGCTACAGTGTCTTCAGTACAGAACATTCGAACTTCTGTATATCCAAAACTCGCCGAACTAACTGTTTCGTAATTCGACAAAGATTTCCAGTCGCGAACCTAGATATAATAGCTTACGTCAACTCGAAATTCATATACGTAATCACTATATTATATTATAAAATTATTATATTACGATATGCCTACGCAACAGTGTTAAAAGGAGCGCCGAATGCTCCAAATAGTTTATTAATAGCGATTCAAGCCTCAGACAAATTGTATACAATTTAGTAAAGAAGCAGAGTTAAATGGCGGTACTTGCTGGCAAAAGAGTAGACGTTATTCAATGTATAAAGATACAAGAAAATCTGATAAGGTTAAAAGAATTTTACGATCAATTGCCTGTCACTCGTGAGAACGAAATATATCTCCTTATTCCTTGAACGCATATATTACCGAAAAAAACTCAAACAACCTGCAATTCCTTACTACCCCACCTGTAACCTCTTCGGAGAAACCTGGTACAAGCTCATCCCTGTTCCGGTCGAAGCCACGCCACCTACAATCACGAAATCAACGACAGAGTCTAGGTGGCATTACACCAACCCAGGATCACCAGCATCGTGTGAGATCCATTTCACAGAAGATGTCGACAACGTACAAGAACGCATAATATTTCCCGTAGAGAAACCCGCTGTCGTAATCAGTATGGCGCGGGGCATCAGTGGTTAAAACACTGTCAATCAAGGGGAAAAGTTGTTAAATCTCGTGGATAACAACAATCTATAACACCAAGCGGACTTCATGTGGAATAGCGCCAAAAAAAAATTTCAATTCGGTACAGCAAGCGCTGGTTACAACCGAACCTTACTCGTCGTGCGAACGATCAAGGTCCTCATAGATACGGTGATCCATGCAAACAGCCGACACCCTGTGTACGGCTGGTCGATCTACCTCATCGGTACAGTACAAGAATCGGTCACGTACCTCCTGATGCACCTGACTAAACGATCAAAAAGGAAACGTCAACGGATGCAGTGACTGGTCAAGAACTTCATCAACTCGTGTCGGTCCGTCCAGCTGAACCAGAGGACCAAGACCAACGCTGCAACACATGATCGGTATCCCGAAATCTCCGATCACCAAGAAAGCAACCAATCCTCGAAACCGCGTTCCTTCCCTTAAGTTCGCACGAGGAGACTTACCATAATTCTGATCAAGCTAATAATTTATTTTTTTGTCATCATTCTTTTAGCCTTGTCTAGTAAGAGATAAGGTAAAATAAGTAAATAAGCACCTATGCATAAGGAAAAAGAAAGCGGAGAAAAAGCATACATATGCATCTCAGAGTATATATCATTATATTTAAAAAAAAAACTCACACGAAAATCTATAGAAAAACACACTTTCTTCTAAGATGATAATCAAATTCATACGTATCGCGTAGGAGTAGGATAACTATAAGTTATGCCACCATATTACACACCAATCTTCGAATAACTTTAAGTCGCATTGTAAGTCGACCAATAGCGATGCCAATTCTTGCTGTCGTGCCAGTATTTTTTTTCCGATCGCAACCCTCGATAAATCTGATCGAGCGAGACGTTCGATCCAAAAGGGGGGAGGTGTCACGTCCTTGCGTAACTGCATCCCCGCGAAATAGTTTGCGACACGTTTCAGAGAAACTCTGCTAAAGATGGAAAGAGAGATCCCGATACATATTCCTAACCCAAACAAGACTACACACTCCATGTTTCCTCTTACAAAAAAAATGATTGAAACAGAGAATTCAAGATTCCAAGACTGGCCAACACATTCCGACCATACACAAAGAGAGTATCGCATAACCCCGCCGAAGATCTTGGTCGTAAAAATTTGAAACTACGCGACTTCACGGCACAAGACCCGAACAAACGTATCGGCCTAAT
>OZ023316.1:60927099-61059599 GCA_964007375.1 Ophion obscuratus | reverse complement strand
CGCGAAGGCGTGACTACCAGCAAGGATGTAAGTAGGATAATCACAATATAATAAAATAGAACTTATAAACATTTACCCTGAAATACCCATTGTCAGATTTGTTCCCCCACTCTCATTTCCACAGGAGAGTTTGCCGGGCCCGTACGGGACGTGCGGCTATCCTTTGTACTTTAAAGAAATCATATTGAAGAACCCAAAGGTAAAATAAACATAAAATAAAATCGTCCATTCTGGACGTAACAGTGCCAAGACATATACATGTCTTTGGCTCTCCAGTGCCTAATTATAAGAGCATCTTATTGTCAATTTTACAGTAAATAAAAATAATCAACATTTTATATTCTTACAAGAGCGTCTATGAATTTTTCTCACATCAACCAAAGTCAATTAAAAATGTATATCTCTACGGATATATATTTTTCATTGCCTTCAGTTGACGTCAGAAAAGTTCAAGAATTAGCTCCTGTATACCGAGAAATATACATTTTTCAATGTCTCCAACCGCTGCAAAAAAATCTATGTTCTTCGCTCCACGGTCTCTAAAGATATAGAATGTTCATTACTCTTAGTTAATATAAAACATACAATAAAATTATCATATAATTAGGCATTGGGAAGCCAAAATCATGGACTACTTCGCAGTGATCGAAGGCAATGAAAACCTCAAACTTCTAGATATAAACAAGCCCGTCTATGAATTTTTTCACATTAAACGAAAGTAAAAAAATGATACGTCCAAAGATATCAATTTTCAATCGCCTTCAGTTGATATGAGATAAATTTAAGAATACGCTTCTCTATACAGACTCAGACAGACATTGACTCGAGTCAATGTCTCGGATCATTGCAAAGAAACCCATGTTTTTGGCTGCACAGTCAATGTATGCGGGGATTCTCGTACTCGATGTACTTGCAAGGGGCGGGGAAAACGGGAAGGGGAATCAATCGAATAATTTTCAAGAGTCCGAAGTATGATTTCGGAACTTTATCGGCCCTTACTTCAGGCGGCCTTGTAGAAAATCGTAGCAAGCATAACCAAAACGTTTTTGCCACAGCCTTACAATATGGTTTTCCTCAAAGTATTTGGTTGACTCAACAATCTTGAGAATGGTTTGTTGCATTGAGTATACGACGGCCACATTTTGTGAAGTCGCCTGCATAACAGAGAGCATCGGTATGCGCGCCTATCCCGAAGTCTGGGTCGGGAGAGTTCGGGTATACGAATCTTGACGTGACCTGTGTGAAGTTGGCAACTGACTTTACAAAAAGTAACTTTTTTTTGCATTCGTTTGTACTAGGTTTGTACCCGTTTAGGGGGAAAAAAGTACGGGGGTATGGAAAAATGAACCACAACCCGTTTGGAGCTAAACAATTTTAATAAACGCGATTGAAAAGAGAATCGTTTGTACAGGTTTCTACCGTTGAAATTTTTTTTTTCGATTTTTTTTTTAATTTCCGTTCATATCAACAAGTAAATCGGTTGTACCACCGAGAAAACGTTTGGACCCGCCTGTACCATCGAGCAATCGTTTGTACCCGTTCGTACTGATGGGTATATCGTTTGTACCGCCGAGAAAAAGTTTGGACCCGTCTGTAATATCAAGCAATCGTTCGTATCCGTCTGTACTATCGAGCAATCGTCTGTACCCGTTCGTACTGACGAGTATATCGTTTGTACACCGAGAAAACATTTGTACCCGTCTGCACTACTCGGACTGACGAGTATATCGTTTGTACCATGGAGAAAACGTTTGTACCCATCTGTACGATAGACCAATCGTTTGTACCCGTTCGTATTAACGAGTATATAATTTGTACCACCAAGAAATCAATTGTACCCGTTAGTATCGACGAGTATATCGTTTGTACTATCGAGCAATCATTTGTACCGTTTCGTATCGACGAGTACATCGTTTGTACCACCGAGAAAACGTTTGTACCCGTCTGTACTATCGGGCAATCGGACGTACCCGTTCGTATCGACGAGTATATCGATTGTACCACCGAGAAAACGATTGTACGCGTCTGTACTATCAAGCAATCGTTTGTACCAGTTCGTATCGACGAGTATATCGTTTGTACCAACGATAAAACGTTTGTAACCCCTCGAAACCGTTTGTATCCGTCTGTACTATCGTGCAATCGTTTGAACCCGTTCGTATCGACGAGTGTATCGTTCGTACCAGCGAGAAAACGTTTGTACTCGTCTGTACTATCGAACAATCGTTTGTACCCGTTAGTCTCGACGAGTGTAATGTTTGGACCACCGAGAAAACATTTGTACCCGTCTGTACTATCGAGCAATCGTTTGTACCCGTTCGTACTGAAGAGTATATTGTTTGTACCACCGAGGAAAAGTTCGTACCCGTCTGTACTATCGAGCAATCGTTTGTACCCGTTCGTATCGATGAGTATTTCGTTTGTACCACCAAGAAATCGTTTTCACCTATTGGTATCGACGAGTATATCGGTTGTACTATCGAGCAATCATTTGTACCGGTTCGTATCGACGAGTATATTGTTCGTACCACCGAGAAAACGTTTGTACCCGTCTGTATTATCGAGCTATCGTTTGTACCGGTTCGTATCGAAGAGTATATCGTTTCGGAACAATGGACGAAAAAATATTCGACATCCGATGATTGTAGGTCGAATAAAGGAGATACACGACATTCATCTGCAGTTGTTACACACGTCGCTCCTCGAAAACACCAAAATGCGATTCAAAAAAAAAAATCTCGAAATGACCCCAAATAATCTTCTTCATACCGCAAAAGTGTCTATATATCGGGATAGCACCTTTCATTATAGAGTCAGTGTGCTAAAACAAATTCAGGAAATGTGGGACCAGGGCTTTGAAGTATACGTTACAAAAGCTGGCACATCACCAGTGAACTTTGCAATCAAAATGCAAATCAATTAGTAAGGGCATTAGTACAGATGGAAACAAGACCTTGGCGGAACATGACATGATGGACCTTAACATCGATTTCGGCGATTTGTCAACTATCCAAACTGAAATTGCTAATCTTTCACGCAAACTGAAAATAGATCAGGAGAACTCGATGATTCATCGGTGATAGCCAACACGTCTCAAAGCGTTATTGAAAGTACACCAGTCTCGGAATCTGAAATTAGCGGCAATGTCCTCCTAGATAGTTTCAAACTACCTCCGGCAATAAAATTAGTCTGTGGACCAAAAGGAGCTCTTTCGGCGACGCGCGACGTTAGGTATTCCAAAAAAAAATCAAACCTACTTCCATTCCGAGAACAAAATATTGAGACTCAACGAAATGAAATGTTGGGCTGGGCCCGAGTGGAAATTTTCGAGCTGCGTTCAACCCACAAAATGAAGGCTTCCGTCCCCGAGTAGAAATCGGCGACAGCGGATTATTGGGTATCTAAAGGAGGGTAAAATGTTTGAAAATGCCATGCGTTCGGGCCTCCGATGAGCCTCCGGCATGGCAGAAAGTAGACTTTTTGAGTCAAAGGAGGTCAGTGAGGACTACAACTGAACCTACGGAACCTCAGGTGGGCCTACTTTGAGCGCTCCCGCAGAATCTACTGCCCCCCTCCCCCCTTTCAGCCTACTGTACACGGCTAAACACAAAAATTAATTTATATAGGATCTATTTAAATAAAATAGGTTTTTTCCTTGTCTCACAGCCTACTACGATCATATTTGTTTCAAAGATATTTATATATGTTGATAAAGATGAGATTCAAATGAATCTTTATTTGCTTACAATGTACACTGTGAAGCTAACAAGGTAAATTTATTTATCATGCTCGTTTTTTCTGTGTTTAAAGTATATCCGCTGATTTTAAATATTTCTATAAGCTACAATTTAATGTTTTACCATATGTCAAAATTATTACATTAGTCTTAAGGGGTAACTACCCCTCTGACGAGAAACATCATTGAAGTATCGGCTTTCGATTTCGTTGAAACTCATATATGTGGTAAAACATTGCAAACTATTAAACATGTTTTTTTTTGTATCGGCAGAAAAACGGTGTAAGGGGATGAAACCATCCGTCAAAGTTTCTCCCACAAGCAGTCCACCGATCTGAATGAAACAAAATCGAAAATTCCTCTAATATTAAGCGATGAAAAATCCACTACAAGAGTGCTGATTAGAAATATAATTAAGGGGTAAGCCACCCCTCCATTTGCCGTTTTTCACCCCACGCTTAAGAGGGTTGTATGAAAATTAATAAAACATTTATCATTTTGAAGGGGAATCAAAATTCAAGTTGACGCGTTTTTGCGTTTCAGCGGGACAGCAAATTTAAGGGGGTAAACCACCCCTAACATAAATTTGTTCATTTCCATTCATTTAAAAAATCAGAAGATTTTGAAAATCCTGTTACCTTTGGTCTTGTTGAATCAAACACACATTGTGAAATACCCGGTTGCAATAATTTGGCCATTATCAGATGTGCATGGTGCAAAAAGTCGTTGTGTTTACAGCATTTGTTTGACGATTATCATTATTGCAGGAATTATGAGCCATGATTGTTGATGGTTGATAGTTGATAGACTAGAAAAAAAAAAGTATATATCACAAGAAAATGATTTGACGGCTTATGACTGCAATACTTTTCACAAGGACTATTAATTAAATCAGCTAATATGATAACCAAATGAAATATGTCAAAATATATTAAAAACATGTTCGTTAACCTACTGTAAAACCCTCAGTTTCATTAATATGTTTAATTAAATAAACGGTAAAATAATTAAAATATACATTCCTCCACAAAACTACGTTGCTGGCTAAATTATCGCTTGATCCAGGCGCATCATCGTTCCGAAATATACGAAGTGAGCCTTATAACTTATTCTGAAAATTATTATAATTAATGATATAGTAGAAGTATATGTTTATTCCTATGGAGATGCTCAATGGACGTGCATATTAAAACCGGAAGCGTTTCGACATGAAAATATAAGTCTTATGAGTAAGGGGTAGCCCCACGTTCCCACTCCCAAAGTACCGCTCCTAAAGCTCAAAACGAATATGGCTGCACACACAAACATAAAATTGATATTACCGATGGAATGAAAACAGTTTTATCGAAATTCGTGAAACCTTTCGCGAAACTTCAAATGGAAAGCAATTAGAGGGGGTAGTTTACCCTAGGGGTAGTTTACCCTTAAAATGTAAAAATTCAGAACGTAATCATTTAAAAACGCGGGAGAATATTTTGAATCCGCGGATACATGTTAAACACAGAAAACACGACGGTGATCAACAAATTTATGCTAAGGGTGGTTTACCCCCTTAAATTTGCTGTCCCGCTGAAACGCAAAAATGCGTCAACTTGAATTTTCCCTTTACAATGATACATGTTTTATTAATTTTCATACAACCCTCTTAAGCGTGGGGTGAAAAATGGCAAATGGAGGGGTGACTTACCCCTTAATTATACTTCTAATCAACACTCTTGTAGTGGATTTTTCATCGCTTAATATTAGAGGAATTTTCGATTGTTTCATTCAGAACGGTGGACTGCTTGTGGGAGAAACTTTGAGGGGTGGTTTCATCCCCTAACACCGTTTTTCTGCCGATACAAAAAAAAACATGTTTAATAGTTTGCAATGTTTTACCACATTTATGAGATTCAACAAAATCGAAAGCGGATACTTCAATGATGTTTCTCGTCAGAGGGGTAGTTACCCCTTAAGACGAGTGTAATAATTTTGACATATGGTTAAAACATTAAATTGTAGCTTATAGAAATATTTATAATCAGCGGATATACTTTAAATACAGAAAAAATGACCATGATAAATAAATTTACGTTAGGGGTGGTTTACCCCCTTAAATTTGCTATGCCGCCAAAGCGCAAAAACCCGTCAACTTTAATTTTAATTGCCCTTCAAAATCATACCTGTTTTATTTATTTGCATAGAACCCTCTTAAGTGTGGGGTGAAAAAAAGGCAAATTGAGGGGTGGTTTGCCCCCTAATTTAATTTTTTCTTCACATTTTCATAGTGGATTTTTCATCGCTTTTCATTAGAAGAATTTTCGTTTTTGTTTCATTCACATCGGTGGATTGCTTCTGGGTGAAACTGCAAAATCACCCCTCGACACGCCTTTCTTTGAGGGGCGGTTTCCCCCCTTAAATCCGTTTTTCCGCCGATAAAAAAAAATACGTGTCTCAAAGTTTTCGATACTCTATCACATATATGAGTTTCAACAAAATCGGAGGCGGACACCTGAGGGATGTTCCTTGTAAGTGTACATGCATAAAATATTTCATAAATCGAAAATAAAATGAATTCCTTAATTGACAGCTTTACCACAAGGATTTTTCATCGTAATTCGTCATTCCCTGGCCTTCAGAAATTATTTTTTTCAAAGAAAATATTTGCCCTATATGCGAGTCGCACCTAGTACCTACCTACACTGTAAAAAAAGTCATTAAATTTACTATACTTTTGTAATTGAAAATTTCTAAACTCGGAATATTAAACGCAAATTCGCACTTCAGTAATGGAAACTTCAGTAACGTAAATGAATTTTCATAGATGCGTATACATTTTAATATATGGGACATTGAATATTAGTATGCTGCGTATGAGTTTTTCAACGCGCATCATAATAATACAAATATTTGTTTGATTAATGCAACAAACGTAAACGATTTCATTATTTACACAAAAAGTATTAAAATCGCAATATGACTATTATTTTTAACTTCATTCTGTTGAAAAGTACAATACCTTGTACATTGAATATTACAAAACGCTGTTTAAACAAATATGAAATTTAAAATACTTTTACAATACTATGGCAAATGAAATTTCAAAACTTAGTATATGAATAAATATTTAGGCTTCAGTGTTGTAAAATTCAATACCGGACTTACATTTCATACGGTTTTACATTTCGTAATACGTACGAATTGAATATTAATATACCATCTACAATTTTTCAAGGCGTCTAATAGAAAAATAAATATTCTTAGTTGAAAAATACAACAAGCGTTTTGAATATATACAATGTAGACGAAGAAAGAAAATTAGAAACTGACTCTTAATTTTTACGATCCTTGGTTCAGGAGTATACCATTTTTTGTGCACTGAATATTATGATAGACTGGAGAATATTTATAAATGAATAGGACATTTACAATACGAAGGCACGTACATTTTCTGATTTACAAGGAGACGGCTGAGCCTGGATGTCGCGAATCGGGTTCTCCTTTCGCGTGGTGAAAGTTGAAGACCTCCGAATTAAAGTCGTTTTTTATTTTCGTTCCAATAGGCCTTAGTTGCTGAGATATCGCGATTTGAAAATTTGAGAATTTCGGACGCAGCCAAGCCGGTTTCGGCTCGCGCGTAGAGTACGTTGAGCGTTGATACTTGAGACAAGAGCGGTCGTAGCTAATACTGTAAGACGACGGACTGGCATTCTGAACGTTCACGGTTCACATTCCCCCGTGCTTTTTTTAATTCAATTTTTTTTCTTTCTTATCTCTCATAAGACTTTGCATGTGCAGGTAAATAAGAAAATTCGAAAATATGTATTACTAGTTTTATATATCTATTATATTAAAATAATAAATCCAAAGTAATATTGTATAACAAATAATTAATCTAATAATCAAGTCACAATTACAAAGCAAAATAATATGGTATAAAAAATAAATAATTAATCTAATTCACACTTGCAAATTTCGCGGCAGGTAATTATTCTGATTATTCTTCTATCAGATCGGTATGCTGACAAATTGGAGGGTGGAAACCATCGTAAAAGCAAGGGAAGCACAAAGGCTTACGACACCACGAGCATAAGATGAACGCAATACCACCGCAACCACATTAATTATTTTAATATAATAGATAAATAAAACTAGCAATACATATTTTCGAATTTTCTTATTTACCTGCACATGCAAAGTCATGAGAGATTATAAAATAAAATAAAAATTGAATTTAAAAAAAAGCACGGAGACACGAACCGTTAACTTTCAACTGCCAGTCCGTCGTCTTACCGTAGTAGCTACGGCCGCTCTTGTCTCAAGTATCAACGCTCAACGTACTCTACGCGCCAGCCGAAACCTGCTTGGCTCCGTGCGAAACTCCCAAATTTTCAAATCGCGATATCTCAGCAACTACGGCCTATTGGAACAAAAATAAAAAATGACGTTAATTCGGAGGTCTTCAACTTTCACCACGCGAAAAGAGAAACCGATTCGCGACATCCAGGCTCTGCCTTCTTCTTGTTAGTATGTGTTTATTCGGATAGTCTGATTTAATATATAATTAAGTGCAGAAATTTTAAATTCGTGCTTTGGTCAGCATGTTAAATCAAGCCATAAAAAACGTATCGACTAACACCAAATCTAAAGTAAGTGATAAACACCCGGTGCAATGGTCTAGTGGTTACCGTGCTCGCCACTGAACCAGCGAACGGAAGGTCCCGGGTTCGAATCCTAGTCGCGGACATTTCGTCGTGAAGTGTTTTTCTTCGGTATTTCACGGCGAAATATGACTAGTAGAAATAAGAATTATAGTCATGATGAAATAATACAGCGGGGGTGAAGTCGGCGCGGGCCGCAAGAGGGGAACAGGGAGAAAGAAGTAGAACACTAGAGGAAAGAAACGTGGGTCACATGAGGGGAAGGCTAGGTAACAAACGCGAAAAACTAAGGAGAACACAAATAAGTGGTGATTAACCGAACAAGCAGCCAAGTCTAATTAAACCAAAATAAAATCTATTCGCATTAATTTTTATATATCCACAACTGATACTTTTGAAGAGGTATATCATTTTTCCAGGACTTTGGTATTACAGTATTACTACACATTACTTAGCCATTCAAAACGTAGTGTATTAATTAAAAAATAACGATTATTAGTTTTCACAGACGGAATCAGTAAAAGAATTCCGGAATTTGAATATTGAAATTCATACAGAGTTTATTAAAGATGCAGAAAGTAAATAATAACAATTACACTAACCTAACACCGTAAAATTAATACACTTTTCTATGCTAAATTTACTTTTTTTTTTAATTTAAAAATGCGATCTGTGCGTATTAATTTTAATACGCTTATAATAGATACCTTGCGATACGTATATGATTTTTCCAGTACTGAAGTGTTGCGATATTACTAAACGATTATTAGACATTCGAAAAGCAGTGCATTGATTTTCAAACGACGATATTAAAATTCATAAACGGTATCTGTAAAAAGACTTCCTACACTTTTATATTAATTTTAATACAGATTTTTTTTATAGTGTACTCATAGCTACGCACGCTGCCCCTATGCTACCGAGTGCTTATAACATTTTGGTCGCTGATATGGCATAAGAGACCTAATGAATACCTATAACTATTTGTTCTTTTGTGTGTGTATGTGTGTGTGCGTGTGTGTGTGTGCGCGTGTGTGTGTGTGCGCGTGTGCGTGCGTGCGCGTGTGCGCGTGCGCGTGTGCGCGTGCGCGTGTGCGTGTGCGCGTGTGCGTGTGCGTGTGTGTGTGTGTGTGTGTGTGTGTGTGTTTAATTCCTCTCTCTCCACCTTCTGTAGAGAAGGTGGAGAGAGAGGAAACCCTCACGCCCCTTTGATATGAGTGTTGCAATAAAGATGGACCATTAGTTCAATCAAATAGAAAAATGGTTAACTCTACGAAAATTCTATTTAAGGTAAATTTCAAAAAAATTAACAAGATCCATTCAGTGAACTTGACTAAATTCTTTTTTTGAACAGATGAAAATGTTAAACTGATGAAACCGAATCACAGCTTTATTAGGATCAAATAAAATATTTAGTTATTGGACGATATTAAATAGATTGATTTGAATAAATAAACATATTTGAAATCAATAATTTTAATAATGGAATGCAATAGGAAAAATTTGGTTCTATGAAAAATTTAGTTAATTCCAACAAAAAAGAATCAAATAGACGCGGTTAGTTAATATCATAATATTTAGCGGAAAGAAATAAAAATGTGCTTCATACATACACGTGGAAATATTTTTTTAATTTTCGACGTGCAAAAATGAAAACAAAGAAAAATCAAACATTTTATTTAAAGTCGACGGTAATCGGTCATCGCCATTTGTCGACTCATTATTAAATGAACAAAAAAAAACAAAAAGAACAAAAACAAAAGGAAAAAAATAAAGAAAAAATCGAATAAGGTTGAATTCCAAACCGACAATTTCAATCTTTTAGAACATGAAATAGACTATAATTAACACCCTAACATTTTATATAGATATCAACATTATATGTTATTTAGATCTACATTGCCGGCCAAAAGTTTTCGGACATTCCACATAATCGCAAAACGTTTGAGCGCTGGATAATTGCCAAATAATGATAAAGTAATATAATTTATTTCATTTATTGTTTCACGAAGATACTATAAAGGTCTATATAATTAATTAATTATACAGAGCTTTATAGTATCTTCGTAAAATAATAATTATTCTACCATAAGTTTGCAATTATCCAAAGTGATATTAAGTTTTGCAATTATCTGAAGTGTCCGAATGCTTTTGACTGGTAGTGTATATTCGAATATATTAACGCAACCACATATTTCCAATATAATATATATATATGTATATATAGTATTATATAATATATACCGTCGCTTAAAAGTTTGCATACACCAGTCGATATTTCTTGCTGCACTAAAAGTTACATAGCTTCGTAAAAAAAAGGTAACCAAATTTACCGAACAACGTTTTGACGGGAACAAATTCAGCTTTATTTTACTTTCTGACATATTTTTTTATGATTTTTTTTTTTTTTGAGCCGGTACGCACTTTTGTACGTGACTGTTTTTCGGCTTTTTTCGACCATCGAGAATTGGGCGCATGACTTATGAAAAAAAATGTGTTACGTTTATCCATGATAAACTTAAACGGGGTAGCAGAAGCTCCTCGGGGGAGCATTTTCGATTTTTCATAAAGTTTTGTACGATTTTTTTTGCAATGTTATTTCATGTTTTGCTAAAAAAGACTAATTCCAGATAATGCAATGTAACTCGAGAACTAGAGGGTTTAAGAAGACATATCAAGAATGTAAAAAGTCGCGTAAGCGTATACTGGATAGCCTGGCATTTTTTAAGAATTTTCCTGTGAGATTTTTTCTCACAGGAAAATTCGTGACGCCCATTAATCCGATAGAATTGGAGTAAGACTGTATATACGAGCATTCTTTTATGAATCGCCTATAAAATAATAATAAATCGATATTGAGAAAATTTGATTGTTTTCACATATTATCATTGCACTAATAATTTGATAAGGGGACGATGTATTTTTATTAATTGTGTAGTATTTATTCATCATCTGATAATGCATATTTACATGTAACTTTCTTCGGGCGATAATCAGGGAAAACGTATTATTTTTGTTATCGAACGGGTTACCGATCAGGCCACAATGGAGTGATGATGGACGAGATATCAAATTTCGGCCGAAAAAAGATTAGGTGGGGGGGAGACAACGGTTTGAGATTGAAAACAGGTTAAGGAGGCCCGTGTTCTGCGCGTTTCACTGAAACTGGGGGTCGAAAGCAGGTTTGAGGGACCTAACAGAGGTTACACTGGATCAAGAAGAAGTCTCTTCATGTCACTGAACTCGACAAATGGGGTTTCATCGGTTCAACGGAAGCTGGCGGCTAGTGTATTACAAAAGAAATGGGTCCTGCGAGGATTCAGAGGACGCTAAAAATTTTGACTCGGGGATGTTCGCGGCCGAGGTCATACCGAACATTTTGAGCAATGAATATGAAGTGACCTCGGAAGATGTAATAAAACTGGAGTTCGAAACCATTCCCGACGCGAACGTGGCTGAGACGGTGAATCTAAATATTGTCAAGCCGTATTTCCAGGTGGCAGCGTTTGCGGAATTGAACGAAAAGATTGGTACCAAACGAAGCGCAGGCATTTTCACGTGTGACACTTGCAAGCAAATGGCTGGCATAGATTGTATTTTTTGCGACAGCTGTTTAAAATGGTCCCATTTCAAGTGCCAATCAATAAAGAGGGAACTGCGTAGCCAACTTTGGTTCTGTATCAAATGTAAGAAAATACGCTAAGTTTTGACTAAAACTCAAACATTTATTTTATATTTTATACGATTTTGAGATTTTATATGTACTGTTTGGTGACATGATAGAAGTTTGTAGGTATTACAAAAAAAAACAATACTATTAATAATGCAGTCGTGCTGTATATTGGAACCGGAAACAATTAGAAGGCAATTTTTTTGACAGGTGATTTTGTATGTGCTGCGGATGCTAAATCCAAGCTTGCCTAAAATCGGGGTGAAGGGTTTTTTTATAAGATGAAAGGGGCTGGGGGTGGATTAATGCCAAACTACAACCCCCACGAGGTCGGCGCCAGGAAACAAAATGTTCAGAAAAATCGGGGCTTCATTTTTGTCCACAGCACCGAAGTCGTGGAAGTTCATTTTGGGGGTGAAAAAGTGGGGTGAAATTTTGAAAAATCTGTTATCATTCGATAACTCTTTAGGAAAAATGGATACAATTTTTGTTCAAATGGAAACGTTGAGCCCTTGAAAAGACGCGTCGATCGAGAATTTGATCATCCCTCTCCAATAATATTTTCACCACCAAAAGAATTGTTGAACTATAAAAAAAATTGTATATTGAATACTTAAAAACCAATCGATTTTTCGGGGATGGTCTGAATGTACGAAATGTAGAGAATAATTGTCTCTATATTTTCGTTTCTATGGACCACCCTTGAATTGTGCTTTTTCAAATCCTTTTCAGGGATTGAAAATTCAAAATGAACTTCCGGGAAAACTATCGACCGAAAGTGAAGTGATACGAGTTTGGCGCTGTGGACAAAAATTTAGCTGAGGGTTCAAGCTACAAATTGTTCCACGGCGGCGAATTCGGTCAATAGTTTTCCCAGAATTTCATTATGAATGTTCAACCCCCGAGAGAGGTTGGAAAATAAAAATTCAAGGGTGGTCCATAGAAACGAAAATAAAGAGAAAATTATTCTCTACATTTCGTACATTTAAACCATATCCGAAAAAACGATTGTTTTTTAGGTATTCAATAAGCCATTTTTTTGTATTTTAACCATTTTTTTTTTGGTAGTGAAGATATTATCGGAGAGTGATGATCAAATACTCAATCGACGCGTCTTTTCAAGCAATGATTATGCGGATGTAAAAAACTGTGTATTATTGATAGGTCATGCAGAGTATATGAGCGATAAACGCAAAATTCAATTCCAGCGCGAAACGAAAACAGATCGAGATAGAAACGCTTCGATATATAATCCGCAACGGCTAGCCAGAAAACCCACGAGAAGTGCCAGAGATAGTTAAACCGTATGTAACCTTCCGAGACGAGCTTTGGGAGTGGGATGGCCTAATTTTAAAAAACAATCGCATTGTAGTCCCACATAGTTTAAGAAATGACATGCTCATGACGCATAATCATAATCACTTAGGTATAGATAAGACAAAAGCAAGAGCTCGCGGAATTCTATTTTGGCCAGGAATGTCAAAGCAAATTGACGAACTGGTAAGTAACTGCACAACTTGCAAGCGATTTCAAAAGAACAACGTAAGAGAACCGATAATGGTAGATGATGTTCCAAATAAGCCATGGGAAAAAATTGCCACCGATATCTTCTACTTCAGAGAACGTCACTACCTCTTGTTAGTTAGTTGACTACTTTTCGAAATATGTAGTCCACAGAAATTTTCATTGTATATGGTTTCAAGCGAGTTTTTAATGCGATTGAATGTGAAAAAAACAATCCATCGAAAAAGTAAAATATAAGTATATGGGGCATTCTACTCCACTAATGAACTTCATATTTTTGTGGTTCAACATTCGTTATTGTACCTATTGAAAAAAATGTCTCATGAAATCTAATTTTTATGTGTATTTAAAAATTGTACTCCAAAACAAAAAATTATGCTAAAAAAAGATTTTTAAATATATAAATATTAGAATTGTAATATTGTAATATTTATTTATTCAACAATTTATTCAACAAAACAAAAGTTATTAGAATTCTAATGTTTATGTTTTTTTGAAAAATTGTGCTCCGAAAAAACAATTTTGAGTTGTTTTTTTGGAGCGCAATTATTTTAGTCATTTACTACAGTTGATAGGTATATTGCTTATGTCCTTGTGACAATAAAAGCTCAAAAAAATTCAAATTCAAGTTCAAAATTTTATTTTGGAGTATTTAATATTTAGAGGTACCACACTGCGAAAAAAATCCAACAATAATTAGGGGGAGTTTTCAATGAAAATTACTATGCTGCACGAAAAACGTGGGACCAATCGCTTGCGTAGCAATTATTTATATGTGACGACTAAATTTTCAACGAAGTGGGGATAAAAACTAACAGATGGCGCCGCATGAAGTGTTTCGCATATACATCGGGAATTAATGTGTTAAGCACAGTAAAATATGAGCCGCCTAACTATCAATTTTGAATTCCTTGCTTATCAATAAACCGATATCTAGCGTCACATAAAATCACTAATAAATTGAAGCCATTTCGAATGCGTTTCTGAATATATCGACGCTTGTTACGAAAAGTAGCACGTTTACATGCTAACGTGTAAACGTGCTACTTTTCGTAAGAAGCGTCGATATATTCTTATCGATTTTGATAATATAAAAAAAAACATCAAACAGGTTTAATCGAACACAAGTTGTAATACATTTTTATTAAAAATATAATTATCTTTTACACTTATAATTAAAAATTCACACCCATATTTTTTACAATAAATGTACCGATGTTCGTAACGTTGACTACATGAGTGACAATCATTCCAAACAACTTTGAACCTTTCAGTACGTGCCATTTATATTTCTCGCTCAGAACCTCGTAAGCCTGAGTGTGTTCATCTAAAAATACGTCACAAAACCTTTTCACAACTATCGTAACATTTTTCTTGTCGTGATTTCGAGATTTGGAACTCTTCCAGTCGTGCGGTTCCATCTACTCGCTGTACTGCATTAAGGCGTTACCCCCACTTGTAGCGCAAAAAAAAGCCTTTCTCATGAATTTTTTTAAAGAAAACTACAAAACTTTTTTGATCGATCAATATACCATCTTAAAGAACACATCTTGAAGAACTTTCAGTAATTTTTTTATTGAAAAATATTACATTGTTTAGTGGCAAATGGCCGTCAATGAAATAATGTTTTTATATACACGGTTTGCGGTGACCAACATTGCGGCGAAGTGGATCATCTGAAAAAAAAATGCGGATGGATTTAGTCAAATATAAGTATAAACTAGTCTTTAATCGAAGGATTTTAAAAAATATTCATTATTCACAAAATGACGGACAGTCAAAGTTAATGGTTCGATTGTAACGAAAAAAATCGAACGATTAAAGACTACATTTTTATGTATTAAATAAGCCTGCAAAATTTCAAGCAGATCGGTTCATTGGTGTTCGAGTAATCTTAGTCACCGACTTCAGAAATGCCATTTTGAGAAAAACGCGTTTAAAGTTTCAATTTCCGGTCGTTTACACAATGGATTCTTCTCTTTCAACGCTCATATCTCAGTCAATTTTGTTCGGATCGACTTGAAATTTTCAGGACATATTCTCAGATACTTATGCTTCAAAAAAATGCAATAAAAAAAATCGATTTTTTCAAAATCGCAAGTAGGGGTAACCCCTTAAAGACTTCTTTCGTCGCATCTTGAATGATAATCCTCGTCAACAAGTTCCTTTAGTTTTTTTTAAGGCGTTGGTGACTTTGGTAAAAATTAATAATCTTGTTCCCCCTTAAATGATTTGTCAGGAGACGATAGATTGGCTGTTGATACATGAAAAAAAAAATCAGTATACAAATGTATAAAACATGCTGTGCAAATAATCAACCAGAATTAAATTTCTTACGTTATTTGTTATGCGAGGTTCGGTAAAGTAGCCTCGAACATCCTGTGGACAGAATTATTTTAACAATACATTATTTTTATATACATGCGAAATGTTATAAGATTCCCGCACAAAGAAAAACTTAATGGCATGCAAGAACTCAAAAATAATAAAAAAAAGGTAGAAGTTATATTTGAATCCTGGCACCTTATCGGACACATTTTTTTTTCTCGTAACAAAAAGTGATTCGTAATTACTGTCTCATCTTCTACCTATCTCTTACCATCGTACAAAAAGCTGAAAAATAACAACCAAAACATACACACAGAAAAATATTATCTACAAAATTATTCTAGCATGACGACTTGATGCAAGCATTAAATGCATAGAAAAAAGAAAGCATCTTTTTGTATATGAAAATCTATTATTATGACTAATTACAGTAATTATTCTCGAGGATACTGTATCAAGAATGAAAACGACATATATCGAAAATTATCTAAGTTCATTTATGATTTTCAGCAAAGAAACACAGAATGCAAAAATATAAAGAATTAATGAAAAAACAATGAAGCGAAGAACGATTCAAACCTCCATCGAGGGCCCTTGAATGTTCATCTTACATTTTGAGGTTATAATTCCTTTTCCACAAACCATAAAAATACCATACATTTATTAGTCATTCGAATAGTGAAAATACAATACATAAAATACTTACAGTCCTACCGATGTGTTGGTCTAGTGGTTAGCGTACCTGCCTCTGAAATAAACACATCAGGAGGTCGCGGGTTCGAATCACCGTCTCGTAGTTTCGGCGAGAAATAAAAACACAGGCGTGACGTAGCTCCAGTTCTACACAGATGCCGCGCACACGGACCGGTACGTGTGTGTGTCGGATGTGTATGGCTGTAGCCTGTGAGCTATTTCTCGACGAAACGCGACTAGCTCCGAGGCTGGGAAGCGAACTCGTGACCGGCTGTATTGGTATAGGTTTTCCGCAGTTTCCCTATACCCATGACAAAAAAAACACGGTGAATGCGATACAGAGGGGGAAGTCGGCTGCGGCCGCAAGGTGGGGATCGATTAGGGATGTGGATTGGAGAAAATGGAGGGAAATGTAAAAAGGGGGAAAATCCCTGTACATGGAAGCTAAAATTGGCGCAGCGTTCACCGTAGCAGATACAATTAAAAAAAAAAAAATTTTACTTACAGTTCTTCCAATCTGTCTTCTGCTTAATTTCACCAATATTCACTATTACTAATCGAATAATATAAACATCCGCATCAAAGAAAAACTTTTGCCGGCAACGAAAAAACAGGTTAAACGCAGTTAGATGCGAATGGACGCTCGGACCGCTCGGACCACTCAGACTGTTTTCTGATTGGTGCAATAAACGATGGCGAGGAAAAACTTGTTACCAATCAGCATTTCGGATTTGTGTTGAGTAGCACAGTAAAATTGAGAGCACCTATCGTAATTACCGCTGCTTACACCGTACACATTAAATAAGTCATATCACATTTTAATATATTTACGGAGTAGAAATTGATAAGCCAAGGAAATTACAGTGCTGCACATCACTTATTGCAAAGAATTCTTCATAAATGATTTAGTTTGTTTTGCAATTTTTGAGAGTCGTCTTTTAAAATTCTTCGAAGATCGATTTGATCCCTCGTTTATTGTGAAGTCACAGTAATTTTTGGTGGAAATTTTTTACAGTGCACATGCCAATTTTCCATATCGATATATCCCATTCATTTAACATGGGGAGCATCTCGTTTGGTTCTTCTGAACTTTATACCTCGCCTATGGATACAGACATGAAAAAGTATAAAACATATTTTCAATTCTAATATTTATGTATTAAAAATATGTTACTCCAAAAAAAAAACAATTTTTAAAGAATGTTTTTTTAGTACAATTTTTTCGGAGTATCATTTTTGTTTTTCATTTACTACACTTGATAGGCATATAGAGCTTACTTCTTTATGGCAGATAAATCTGAAAGAAATTTAAAAAAATGGTGCTTATGCCCCATGGCATTATTCTATCGACACATTACAATACCATATTCCAAGTTATCAATGCCCATACCATTTTCGCACATGTGTAAGGCAGACAAAAATCATAGTCCAAAAAACAGGGTGAGAATATCAATAAAAAAGCAAGTTTCACTTTGGACCCTAGGAGTACCAAGAGGGATTCAAAGTACTCGTGAGTTACCCGAGTAAAAGTGAGCTAACCCTTTAACGTCACAAAGACACTTTTCACAAGTCCTCTTTTCGACGTGATTATTTACCATGAAAATGTCCGGGAAAGAAATCCTCAGGTACCTTTTCGACTATTTTCAAGGCCGCTCTTTCGAATAGCGAAACTTAAATTTCTCTAAAATAATTTTTTATATAATATTTTTGCAAAATAAGTTGAAAAAACACGAATTTTTGGGTGACATTTTTTTTTTTTTTTTTTTTTTTTTTTTTTCATTTTGAATTTCGGAAGTCTTATCGGATTATTCTCGCACAATAAAGTGCTCTAAAGGTATCCTCGATAGTTGTACTTTCGAAATATGCATACATTTTTTTCTGACGTTATACCTGCAAAATAACAACAAATAGACTAACAATTTTTCTCCGTTTTTGGAGTATTCAAATGTTGTGATGGGAACGAGTCTTTTACAAGCAATATGTAAATTGTCTATGGTTACCGAAGTTTTTCGGGTAGCTGATGTCGGGTAGCTAATGTCAAAAATAATGACATTATTTTTGAAAAATTAATTTGTTTAATCAATTTGCTTGACCAGTCAATGTGACTATGTAAGCTGCATATGGTTTCCGATGTTTTCTGGGTCGCTTGTTGAGAATTTGACATTACTTTTCCAAAACTAATTTGTTTAAACTATTTTTTTTAACAAATTATGAAAAACAATTAAATTTAAAAAAAACGCAATCTACTAGAAATAATTTTTGTTGCAAAATTAATTTGTTTAAACAAATTGTTTGAACGTGACTATGAATTGCACATAGTTTCCTGTTTTTGGGCCGCTTGTCGAGAATTTAACATTACTTTTACAAAATAAATTTGTTTAAACAATTTTTTGCACAAAAATTATTTTACAAAATTGACTTACTGGTATAATTATGATACGGGTATTATTTCTAGTAGATTGCGTTTAAAAAAGTGTTAATTGTTTTTCACAATTTGTTCAAAAAAATTGTTTAAACAAATTAGTTTTGGAAAAGTAATGTCAAATTCCCAACAAGCGACCCAGAAAACATCGGAAACCATATGCAGCTTACATAGTCACATTGACTGGTCCAGCAAATTGTGGAAACAAATTAATTTTTCCAAAATAATGTCAAATTCTTGATTAGATGCCCGAAAAACTTTGGTAACCATAGCCAATTTACATATTGACTGTAAAAGACTCGTTCCGATCAGAACATTTGAATACTCCAAAAATGGAGAAAATCTATTAGTCTATTTGTTGTTATTATGCAGGTATAACGTCGGAGAAAAAAATGTATGCATATTTCGAAAGTACAACTATCGAGAACACATTTAGAGCACTTTATTGTGCGAAAATAATCCGATAAGACTTCCGAAATTCAAAATGAAAAAAAAATATCACTCAAAAGTTCGTGTTTTTTCAACATATTTTGCAAAAATATTGTATAACAAATTATTTTAGCGAAATTTTCAGTTGCGCCATTCGAAAGAGCGGCCTTGAAAATAGTCGACAAGGTACTTTAGGAATTTTTTCCCCGACATTTTCATGGTATAATCACGTCGAAAAGAAGACTTGTGAAAAGTGTCTTTGTGACGTTTATCGTAAGAAAATTTGATATAAAAAAGTAACAATTTTCCCATGTAATTGTAATGAATAATACAAAAAATACAACCGGTGCGATGGTCTAGTGGTTAGCGTGCTCGCCACTAAACCTCGAACCGGGAGGTCCCGAGTTCGAAACCCAGCCGCGTACATTTCGTCGTGAAATGTTTTTCTTCGGCATTTCACGGCGAAATAAGACTAGTTCCACGACTGGGGAGCGAACTTGATGACCGGCTGTATTGGTATAGGTTTTCCGCAGTTTCCCTATACCCATGACAGATATGTCATGGTTAATACGATACAGAGGGGGAAGTCGGCTGCGGCCGCAGGTGGGGGGGGGGGGGGTGTGGAATTGGCGGTAGAGGCGGATTGGGGGCTCGTTAAAAGGGAAGGACCCTGTACGACTGGAACAAACCCAATAAAAAAAAAAAAAAAAATACAAAAAATACTATTTTTTCCAATGATTGTAATTAGCAGCAAAAAATTACAATTTTTTCCAGTAATTTCATTTGGCAACAAAAAAATTACAATTACTTCGAGTAATTGTACTCGATAATCACAAAAGTACAATTGTTTATAGTAACTGTAATTGATAAATAAAAATTTATAATTGTTTCCTGCAATTGTAATTAGTGACTAAATATTGCAGTTATTTACATTAATTGTAATTTACGGGTAATGAAATTACAAAAGTAATGTCTGCTGCCCAATTCTGCTCGCCGATGTGTCAAACAGCCAACGGCTCCCAAGACGAATGCAAGAAAATCAAGTTGACTTGCTCTTCGCAGGAATACCGCGGTATTTATTCGTAAAAAAAATCGCAGATAGCATATTTTCCGATAATCCGTAGCCATTGTCATCACCCCTCAAAATCCTCGATTGCCTGAGCAGTGTGCGACCAAAATGAGGCACGAAAGTTCAACACCGTTTGCATACGAACCCTAAACGGTCACGTCTCAAACACGAATGATTTGTGGACCTGTGGAGATTCCTCCATAGCTTCACCCATATGACCGAGCGTACTATTGGTATGGCGTACAGAGATTTTACCCTACAGTGTACCTGTACGGTACTACACTGCTACACGCAAGTGTACGTGTTACTAGTATGGTACCGATACACTGTACAATAGTAAAATATACCTTTTTTGTATGCTCACCATACTAATACCGGTATTGATACTGTACGCAAATACGTGGTAGGTACGGTACCTGGGCTCACATGTAGGAACCAGAACCAATGTAGCTTCAGATTGTGATTGTAGATATAGATCTCGATGGACCATCGCATATACCCAGGGCAGCAAGTACGTACTGCCAGAGATGACAAACGGCGTCAATCCTCGCGGCCACAGTATACAGTCCCCGTGTTGCGAGGATATCACCGCTGTCTCCAGTCTCTCCGAGAGCATCAGCGAAGCTGGCCTCAAGAAGCTCGTCGAACCCTTCGGCTTGGTTCAGAAACAATATCTCGCCAAGGATCGCATCGGCAATCTGTGCAAGGCCTTTCGTTTACGTAGGTACATTTCAAAAAGAAGGCCGAGGATGCTAGGGCCTTCTTGCATCTCAATGGTTACGGCTACCATCACCTCATAGTCAGGGTCGACTAGTCCAAACCTCCGACCCAACAAAATTGAATGGTCAACTGTTGAAACGCGTTAAGGTAGAACGAGCGCGCGCTGATGATGTCTATAGATTTTGTTCAAATTTTTCACCAGATATTGTATTATTATGCGTGTTTCAGTAAAATTTCAGAACAGTCGACTATTTAGATTCAGAGATTACGAGTTTAAAAATTGCAACTTTCAACACTGTAGGATCTGCATTGAAATTTAGACGGAATAATTGTCCGTAAAAAATATTTGTCCCCTATAAAACACATGGCAAAAGGTTTTAACTTTAGGAACACGATAATTTTTTTTCCGCTCGAAAAAATGAACAATACTATTCCGCGGTATTGCAAATTTTCTTATTATAGGGGGCAAATATTCCTTACCGAGAGTTAATCTGTCGTTACTGAACGTTTTTAGCAAAACCGAATAGTAAAGACAATAATAAAAAATACCCTCGAAAAAAATTATCAGTTGCTTGATTATATAGAAAATTCTAATTAACCTCGAAATACTTGTGATTTTTTTCAAACAATACTTTTATTTACATTATTACTTTTTCAATTCAAACGTACAAAAGAAGTGTAATAACTTTTTATGCAAAAGCCAAGCAAATTTACTAGAAACGTACAATAAATTGTCAGAACCTAGAAAAACTATTTTTCTCAACATTTTATTTTTAGAAACCATATTACTATTATAATAAAAAGTTCCAATCACGATTATATAAAAGTACACTGTATGCATCACACAAGTACTGTATATATGTATCACTGGAAACGCTGTGCAACGACTTTGCATGCATGGTTAAGAAAAAAAGCTCGGCGAAGGATAGCGTTTTCTCAACAACTCGACTATCAGGTTAAGAAAGAAATGAATTGACGCAATTTATTATGTAAATGCAAACCAAGTTTCCGATTCCGCATAGTACAAATTAAAAAATCAGCAATGTACCCCTAGACCACACGGCTCTTGAAATCTCACTTTATTTACATAGTTTGAAAAGTTATGTGGAGGTATTCACATTCTACTCTATTATAGAACCACCATACATAGTTTTGGTGGGCTGAACATCTCATTTCTAGTAATTCTGTATATCTGATGCAGTAACTGATGCGATGTTACTAATTGAAATAATCTAAGTAATTAAATTGTTGAGAAAGTTACTTATGGAAGCAGTAGGAAAGTTTTGCCAAGAAAATCGTGTATCATCCCAAGCGTTTTTTCTGAACCATGCACGCCAAGTCGTTGCACAGCATTTCTAGTGATACATACATACAGTACTTGTGTGATGCGTACGTTGCACTTTCATAATAATCGTGATTCGAACTTTTTATTATAATAGTAATATGGTTTCTTAAAATAAAATGTTGAGAAAAATAGTATTTCTAGGGTTTGACAATTTATTGTACGCTTCTAGTAAATTTGCTTGGCTTTTGCATAAAAAGTTATTTCACTTATTTTGTACGTTCGAATTGAAAAAGTAATAATGTAAATAAAAGTATCGTTTGAAAAAAATCACGAGTATTTCGAGGTTAATTATAATTTTGTAGATAGTAAAACGACCGATAATTTTTTCGAGGGCATTTTTTATTACTTGTCGTTTTTTTTACTTGTTCAAGTTTTTTAAGTGGTTTAATATAGTCTAATGTTACCTTGCTGGTTTTAGCGTTGTTTACGCGAAGTAACAAAAAAATTTCCTACTACACATGCACGCAAGCAAACTCGATACCAGGAGACTAAACTCCAGTGCAAAGCCACTGAATAAAGCAAGAAGTCGACAGGTAGTCTTCTTGGAAATAAGCGTCCCAGAAAATGACTCCAACATAGATGGCGCTGAGGTGCCGCGAGCCCTATGTATAGTAATATATATTCAAGGAGACTAGCGACAGTACGATGTACCTCCAAAGTGGAGGTGCCGTCGAACTACGGCGTACGCTGGTACCCCGCATCTGTACATTACCGGTACTGTACGGGTACGGCGTACCCCTCATTTGCAGTACGCTGTACCAACGGTACGTTTGGTTATCTGGGAACTTTCGTGGAGTTACGGAACGCTGTTTCACTTTTCCAACCGTGCATGACAGTTGATTTACCTTACATCGGGAATATTCGTTTTGCATCTAGTTAAACGCGTCTATTGAATCTCCCGGAACCGACGACTTCAGTGTCAAAAAATGGTGAGAATTTCATCTTTTATAATATAACTGATCTGCTGAATCCACGAATAGTAAATCTTCCGATTATTGCCTCGTCATTATCTCAAGTGCGAGGTTAACTCCTCCGCCTCCAAAAAGCATTCAAATTCGACAAGCATTCACGGTAGATAATCGACTTTTCCTCGAAGAGTTTCGCTCTCACCAAATTTCATCGTTCAATACCGACGGGTTTATTATTCAGCCTCTGTCCTCCGCGTTTCGGAATTTGAGGTTATGTCCCGCGGCATTTGGGCCCTACGATATCTTAACGATGCAAATTGCAGTTTCGAAACCAGTACGACAGCGACGTGACAGTATGGATTCCCCAGGGTCGTCTGCACCAGGTAGAGTACACCGTGGAGGCCGTCAAGCTCCGCTCCGCCGCAGTAGGCCTCAAGTACAAGACCCATACCGTGCTCATCACCGTTAAGAGAGCATCCTCCGAGCTCTCGGCACATCAGAAGAAAATCATCCCATTGGACAAGCACATGGGTGTTACGTTCCCAGGACTGACAGCGGACGCTCGAATGTTTAGGTACATGGACGGTCCTCCAACCAAGTTTTTCTCTTTCCTACGCATTTTGTGTATGATATTCACATGAAATTAACGTTCGTGCTTTTTGTTCTCCAGCCGTTACATGCGGACGGAATGCTTGAACTAGAAGAATTCGCGCGCCGAGGTCCTGTCTGTGAGCCACCTCATAGCAATCGGAGATACAACAGACGTCCATACGGCGTTGGTCTGCTGGTCGGAGGATACAACATAAGCTCATTCGCCTGTTACCGAGTCTGCGTATGTTTGGGAACAGGCCGCTTTTCAATTATTTTTTCTGATCAGAATATTGGGATGACCAGGTTAGGATTTTACACACAATTGGTACATAGTCTTGCTGGGTCTGAATTTTATTTTGTTAAAAAGATATTGATTATCAATGATGTTATTATCATGTAAACGAAGTCCCGAGGCTGCTGCATGGCCAATCAGTAGAGGTGCCTCTGGCTACTACGGTCATCTCGAGAGTAAAATTGAAAAATGCACTTTTAGTATAATTTTCAACTCTGATATCTCTGATAACTCTGATAATTTGTTATTAGCAATGGAGAAACATGTGAAAAAATCGTTGAGTTATATATTCGAAAATGTTATGAACTATGCTCTGTGCGAACTCTAAGGGAATCGGGCGGAAAGATTTTCAGATACAACTTACGGTATATCATAAAACAAACTCCTGCGAAAAAAAAATGCAAAAGAAAAAGGGTACATCGCAGCAGGGCAATTCGTCGTAATGTAGTAAGCGATTCGACCCCCCACAAAAATCGTCACAAGTCGGGCAATTTTCGAAATTTGTACAAAATCTTGCAAATCAAAATTAAAACCCTAGACTTTAACATGAGGTTGAAGTTTGCATCGTTGGAATGCAATGGAAATTAATATTTCTGAATTCCTTTAATTCATTTTGGCAGATGTTGCCGACAGAAATCCCTCAACCACTTTTTAAGATATTTATTTGGCGATCTACAATAGAAATCTATTTTAAAAAAGATGTTCTATGATAATAAAAATAAGGAAAATAAAATGTTAAGAGAGCTTTCCTTGTATTCCAACAATGCAACGATGGGAAATTTCGTACTAATTCCAATGATACCAAAAACGCATTTTCGTTTTTTTTGTAGGTGCCGCCTTCTCCCATATGACGGCAATATGCTACAAAAAATCGATGGTATTGAAGTTTGCATCGTTTCAATGGTACGAAAATTCTTCGTCATTTTTTCATTTCTTTATTTTGATTAATATCCAAACTCGTTTCTTCCAAGTTTTGGTTATGAAACTTAAGGTAAACTTAATCTGCAAAAATGTTTCAATGATCTCTGTAGCCTAAATGGGCAGTAAAAAGTACAAGTAAGGGCAATACGAACAAAAAACCAAATTTCGTTGCATCCCAACGATGCAAACTTGAATACCATAAAAATCGAAATTCCAAGCTCATGCAGACCCTTTGAGATGGTTAAAATGTTCACATGGCCGCATTTCAATGCTGTAAAAATCCGACTAAGACGAAGTCCGATTTTACCTGTGTATGAAATACACGCCTGTGTACATTATACATAGCATATGAAAAAAGATTGAGCCACAACAGTAACTGTTCGATTCTACGATTCTCATAATAACGGGTCGTTCTCGTTTCGCACGCACACAGGATCAAGGACCGCACATTTATCTAACGTGTCCGTCGGCGAGTTACTTGGACTGCAAAGCAATGGCCATAGGGGCGCGTTCCCAGAGCGCCCGGACGTACTTGGAGAAGCATCTCACCGAGTTCTTGGCCTCGACTCTGGAGGAACTAGTGAAGCACGGTCTGAGAGCACTCCGCGACACTCTACCGAACGAGATGGATCTGTCCACGAAGGTGAAAGGATTGCCAATCAAGACTCATCGTCGAATGCGCCAACTGCATTAAGGGGTTTTTTTTCCCTCTGATCCAAAAAAATCCTGATTTTCATGATTTTTTTTATTTTTAAAGAAATCATTTCTCCATTCTTGAAACTTAGGGTATGGTTTATTACTTCTTTTGAATGTTACATGGTATTTTTTTCAACAATCTTTGAAAATAGGGGAAGTATGGCACGGTCTTCTAAACGGGTTGCGGCGGATGTTGCCTGGCGGCGTGACAAGTAGTGTCAGCAGGATTAAGCTAAAAAAATCAACAAAGATTTTTCTTTCATTAACACCCATACGCAGAATATAAACCAAGAAAAAGTGAAAGGCAATTAAAAGTAGCGCTTTAAAATAAAGGTTGAATTTCCCGAAAAAATGGCTACATTTGTCAATGAAAAATATTTTTTTTTAATTTGCAAAAACATTTAGGGTCAGGTTTCAGACAATAAGGTTAAAAATCAGAATCGGTCGATTAGTTTTTTAGCTATACGTCATGCCAGTTTTGAAGACCGTGTCATACCTCCTCCATTAAAAAAAAATAATTTAAAAAAAACCATGTAACTGCCAAAAGTAGTAATATAACATATCCTAAGTCTCAAAAATGGGGAAAATTTTTTTCTTATGAAAAAAATGATGAAAATCAGCAAATTTTTTATTTGCGTAAGGTATCTCCCCCTTCAGAAAATAGACTATTATTTTTATTCACTTTGATCCTTTCCCAATGTTGCTTCGTATAACGAACGTTAAGATTCGTGTATTTCCGGATCGCAGAACGTGTCGATCGGTATCGTCGGAAAGGACACGGAATTCACGGTCCTGGACGAAGCAGCGACTGCGATTTACCTGTCGGAGATCGAGGGCGACAACAAGCGGGGTCGAGCCGGTGTCCCGGAAGTGCAGCAGAACGATAAACCACCACAAGGGCCCGAGGGCCCTGAAGAAGGACCGGTCGATCCTCGGGTCTCTGTCGCCATGGGCACCGAGTGAACATATATGTCTTTCGAATCGTTGGCTCATGTTCGTTCTAACAAGAAAAATTAAAAAATCTCTCACCTGTATACAAAAAGGGAGTTCCCGTGTTTTATGATTTCGGCGCAGGAGGCGCCAAGACCGACGCATCTCACTTCTGTTATATCGTCGGGGTAGTCGAAAGAAATTTTCGCTACGAAATTGCAATCGAGTAAAATTTTACATGTGCATAAAATCACTCATTTTCGCGCTTCGCAGTCGGTGAAATATTGAAACAGGAGCGGTTTCGACTCACGTCGATTGAGTGGCAGAAAATATTCGACCCACGAACATTGCATAATGTATTGTGATACAGTAAATTTGTAGCTAAAATTACACGACTGACTAAAAAATTTCAAATGATTTATTCGCGCGCGAATTTCACGGATTTCGCAGCGTTTCTGTGGGCTGTCGTTATCACGCGACGACTTGACACGACTGATAAATCGGTGCTTCCGAATTCGTAGTATCGCTATCTCGGGTCGGAGCGAATCCTACCCTTGCGGACCGATTGCTCCCGTAAACTACAGTCCTCGTCGGAACGGTTTGGTGAGCACTATCTTTACGGATATCCATCAGATCCTCGAAATCTCTGGAACACCTTACACGCTTTTTCCTTTTTCACGTTCGTCCAATTGCAAAATACGAGAAAAATGGAACGAAGCTTGCAACCCGGATATCCGAATTATCCGGCTGTACGCCAGTTTTTTTAAGTCCGGATAATGAAGGCTGATAATGATAGTAAAAATCATTAAAAAATGACTATTTGAACATGGAACTAACTATGGTGAAACAATAACTTCGGCATCGTCTGCAGTCACTACACGTAGCTAACAAGTAATCTTAATTTAAAACATGTTTTTTCTTCGTTTTTGTTTCTTATCTTATTATCTTTCTTTGGTATCTCAGAATGAACCATTCTTGGAGAGAATGGCTAGTTTTTAAATCTTAGAAATAGGCTTTTTTCTTTTGCATTTGTTAATGATTATTTTTGGTTTTGTTTGACATTTTATGATCTCATTATTAGTATGACGATTAGTTTAAGTTTTAGAGGAAAGAATTACCTAAATGTTTTCAATTCATAGTTTATTTTTATATTTTATGCTAAATAGTAGCATACTATTATGCTCGATCATTTTATGATATTAAAAATGTTAATGTCGTCCATTGGCTGTAGTAAAGCGCGAAAAAGGTTGGTTTAATTTCAATAAATATGAATGAAACTACTTTTTAACGGTTTGTTGCTGTTTTTTTTTTTTTTTTTTTTTTTTTTTTTTTTTTTCAAAATTTTCCGTCAAATGCGGGTATCCGGATAGTAAGGTTCACTACTATTCATGTTATCCGGATACGAAAAATTAACGGATAATGCAAGCCCTAGTCACAACGCGTTATTTCAAAATAAGAAACGGCGCTGAATATCCCGACTTTGGATTTATTCAGCCTAGATAACCGTTTCTAAGCTTCTAAACGAACATGCCCACGTGGGAAAGGCTTTAACCGATAAATTAACAATCGAGCGAGTACCACCGCACTAATTATATTTCTGGTGAATGAAAAGTTGCAACGACGCGTTCCAGATCCAGAAATCAGGCTGTGACGTTATCGTCCTCAGACTTTCGCAGTTTGCCACGTTCCTTCGGTATATTCGTGGGAAAGAGTTCGCCCGCCTTGTAAGAAGATCTGACGAGGGGACCACTAGCGGTGTAGAGAAAACCCATCCGTGTACCGATCTCCTCGAACGACTTGAATTTCTCTGGTGTCACGTACTCGATTACTTTCAGGTGTATCTTCGTCGGTTGCATGTACTGGTCCAACTTGAGAGCGTCGACACCCGCATTTCTGAGATCTCTCATCGTCCCTGTTCGCAAAGAACCGATACAAACCAATTAAAACAGAAATACTATCGGAAAATGATGTGTTTTTGTCCTCGGAAACGCTTATGAATTCCGACAGGATTGACGATTTTTTAAAATATATTATTCTATCGGGCTTTGTACGTATCTACGGTGCCCAGAGATTACCTATAGAATCCGAAAACGGTTCCGCGTAGTTCAATTTGCAAGTGCAGATACCTTTTAAATTTCAATCCTAATTAATCTGCAACAGCAGATTACTTCAAAATGTCCATTATATTTTAACGTAATGAACTTGTACTCACAAACTGAAATTATATGAAGTTATATGTTACAATCGAAATTTGACAGCAATCAGTTTGTATGTGACTTTTCAGATCAAATACTTAGCTTTAGCTGTACGAGAATGTATACGTATTCGCAAATTATTTTTTGTCTGAACCTACTCGCGACATTTCAGATCAAAAACTTACCTTTCGCTGTATGCGAATGTATTCGTCTTTGGAAATTATTTCATATCCGCACCTATTTGCATGTACTTGTATTATAAAAGATTCGTCCTCAGAACGAGGCACGGTTTTTATCAGTAAATACGGGTCTGGTATTTATCCGTTTGGATCGAATTTTTCTGATATAGGTAACTAAGAGTGGGATCCATTCAATGGTTTGCTATATGGATTCTCGAATCCATCAATAATCCTTTGTTATATGGAAATGTATGTATATCTACAAATTATTTTTTATACGCACCTATCGGAATGTACTAATATTGTAAATGTTTCACCCTCAAGAGGAGGCGTCGGTTTTTATCAGTAAATACGGGCCAATTATTTAACTGTGTAAATCAGTTTTTTCCTATGCAGATAACTCAGAGTGAGGATTCATTAAATCGGTTGCTATATGGACTTTCAGTATAATGATTATCTTTTGTCTCGTGAGAACATATTGGTATTAGCCAATTACTTTGTATTCGCATTAGTCGGTATGTACCCGTCTTACAAAAGATTTCGGATCTTTCCGAATCGGATGAGGTAATCTTGGTGGGGGCCCGACGCAATGCAGGGAATGCCCGGTCACATTTCTGCACGGGAGGCCGTAAAAGCGAGGAAAACGCGCTAGTTTAATATGGAATTATATAGGGTGATTTTTTTATCTTGAGACTGCTAAATATCTCAAAAAATAAGCCTTATATGATAAAAATGTTCCAAATAAACCTTCAAAAGTTTCCAAGGGGCAATTTAATCCTACAGAAATTAACCGTCTGCCGGCCCCCCTGCGGGTGGGGGGGGGGACTTTGAAATCTTAAATGGGAACCCCTACTTTTCATTACAGATTCGAATTATACATAAAAAAAAAATACGTAACTTTTGTCTGAACGTTTTTTTTAAATTCGGGATAGATGGCGCTGCACTCGGTGAAGATTGGCAACCTTCCTTTTCTGCAAGGGAAATCCCCTATGTGTTATTGCATAATGGAGCTACGTCGAAGAAAAGAAAAGTTTTTTTTAATTATCGTAAATATCTACTATAATTTTGTATCCGTTCTTAGCTTTACCCAGGATTAAGGACGTGGACCTGACGGAAATATAATCCGTTTGGGGTGCTTCATTATTGTGAGTCCCCATTTAATTCAATAAGTCCATTTAATTCAATAAGTCTTCAAACTGATGACCTTCAACTTCGATGCATTTATTGATCCGTACTTCGAATGATTGTATACAACTCAAAAGTTTGTTCGTTTTAATGTTTGCGCAAGCATTTCTGATTCGTCCAATCATATTTTCACGAGGTGTTGGCACTTGTTGATAAACTACAGTTTTTAAGAGACCCAACCAAAAAAATCTGGCGACGTAAGGTCCGGCGATCTGGCAGGCCAATGTATCGTTCCGCTTCTACCAATCCAGCGCCATCTATCCCGAATTAAAAAAAAAAGTTCAGACAAAAGTTACGTGTTTTTTTATGTATAATCTGAATCTGTAATGAAAAGTAGGGGTTCCCATTTAAGATTTCAAAGTTCCCCCCCGCCCCAACCCCAGGAGGGGGGGGGGCAGGTGGTTCATTTCTTCGGGATTGAATTGCCCCTTGGAAACTATAGAAGGTTTATTTGGGACATTTTTGTCGTATAAGGCTTATTTTTCTAGATATTTAGCAGTCTCAAGATAAAAAAATCACCCTGTATATAGGAATGAGTAAGATAAAAAAATTTACGAACTGCCATTGTTTGAGAAAACTGTAAGTCCTATTGGATATAAAATCAAACTTGAAATAAAATCCAATAAAATATTGGATATAAATGGAAGTATAGAGTGTTCCAGAACTCAACGTCAAGCCGAAACGGGGTGACAGGATTGATTGTAACCATCATGAGAAAAATCAGAAAAAAAATCTATCCCATGCAGTTTGAAAATTATGGGCATTTAAAAAAAAACCTAGATATTTGGTCAAACTGTAACCATCTTTCGGTTATTGTGGTTAATTTTTATTATTTTTGTTCATTTAAACTTTGGAACCGTAACCCTAAATAACATTTCTAGAATCACAGTAAAAAATAATGACACAATTGCCCCAAGTTTCCTAAAATTAAGACTATTTGTTAAACTATGAATTTAAAATTTTTAAAATTTGTCTACTTTGAAAGGCCCTGCTTTAAAAAAAAAGTACTAGAGTGCCTTGGCAAGTGCCATTAAAAGTTGGCGCATTTAATCAGGATTGTAAAATGGTACAATACTTGTTAGTTTCATACTTTAAAAAAACGTGTTAAAAAAATTAAAACCTCAAGTAACCCGATTTTTGCTAACCCATTTTACTCAGTTAAAATGTTTTTTATTCGCACAAGCTCTTGGTAGATTCTTAATTTTACGGCAAAATGATGAGAAAGATGGATAGTGAACATGTTTGCCATGAGTGAGAGAGACAGATAGTGACGCCACTTTTACCAAAGTCAACAAAAGTAAGTAAAATTAATAAAATAATGAAAAATCTTGACTTAGTATGAGTAGTGTGCGGCCGTGTTGATAATACGAGATGTTGAGGAATCGGCTTCGATTCGGCCCGTGAGATTTCCAAGGTCGTGGTGGAAAGAAAAAAGGGGTTTTTTTCGCTCGTTTACGTTTCGATCCTTGGTTCGGATCCTCTTCAGAAACTTTATTTGTTCTACAAATTTCGCGATACAAATTATATTAATATAGCTTACAGATTTTTTCATTTGTATTTTGTGTAATGAATAAGTTTTAGATGTGATATAATGATTTGTGTACATTTTGTGTTAGTTTTTTCACATAATTTTTCAATCGTGGTGATATTGTATGAGTGATTATTTATAACAAGTTAATTTTTTCTTGAGTAACAAGGGTGGTGTGTGAGAGTGTGATGTTGTAAGAAACAATAAGAATTATGTTAGATAACGAACCTGAGTATTGTCGATATTTCTAGTTTTCTTTTTGGTTTATGCTTGGAGGATGGTTGATGTAGACAGTATATTTAATGATGAAATACTGTCTCGTGAGGTTGATTCGCAAGATTGATTCAAGCCGTTTTTTTTAATTCAATTGATAGGTGCAACCGGTTTTTGGCGATTGTACTATCTGTGAAAAATTGGTATGGTGAAAGAGACTTTATTTCGATCTATTGTCATGATTAATGAGGTCAATGAGCTGTTGTGTGAAAATGGTAATTAACTATTGAAGTAAACTAAATATATCCTCGCAAGCACAAAAAAATAAAATTAGAAAAAAAAATTTCTTTGCTCTACATGTCGAGTAGTGACGTCCAAGAGAGTTCAAGAAAGACTAAGTGGCGAATTTAATGTTTCTGGAGAGAGGGAGAATGATCCTTTGTCAGTGCTGTAAGTGCTGTAAGTTCCAAAACTCCAAAATCTTAGACTCCAACGAACCATGAATATACACCAACATATTTTCAATCCTGATGAATTCTTAAGAACAATAGACTCACAAATACATCGCGATCAAAACAATACACATTACCAGAATCATAAAAACCGAAATCAACCAACACATAACTACAGTTCCTCAAACTCAATTTTCACAAAAAAGCAACATAACGAAAATAATAACTCCTTTACCGATCCTCTGAATAATATTAATTCAACAATTACAATAAACAACACAAAAGAATGGCTTATAAATCTCTCCAACACTGATATTCCATCACACATTTCCACATTCTTATCGCTTGGGGAAAAATTTTGTTTTCCTTATCTCAAACCTTCAAATATAAAAAACTATATCCACAACTCCATCTCAGAACTTGAATCCAAATTAGAATTTCTACTCGACAAACCTAGACAATATGAAATCAGAAAAGAATTCACTAAAATCATAGACAAAATGAATATACCGACATCATTTTCCAACACCATTAAAATTATAAATCACACTTCTTCTTTTTTAAACAACAATCCACAACTTTTAATTACACGAGCAGATAAAGGAAATTCAACAGTCATTTCAAACAAATCAGATTACATTGCAAAAACATACAATTTACTCGCAGAACCCCAAACTTACAAACTAACAAATAAGAACCCCATCAATATCCTACAAAAAGGCATAAACAATATTCTCTCCAGATGGAAAAATCTAAAAATCATTGATGAAACAAAATTTAAATACTTAAAAGCAGAAAATTGCAACTTAGCTCGTCTCTATTGCCTTCCAAAAATTCACAAAAAAAACTTTCCACTTCGTCCAATAGTATCATCAATCAATAGCCGAACACATAAATTAGCAGAATTTATCCAATCAAAACTATCTAAACTAATACACACAACAAACTCACATGTCAAAGACAGCTTTTATTTAAAACAATCAGTCTCAAACATATCAATCCCACTCAACTACAATGTCTCTTTTGATGTCGTATCTCTCTACACCAACATTCCATTACGACTAGTTGTTCAAAGTCTTCAAACAAGATCAAATCTATTTTCCGAAACTTTTCCACTAAAAGAAATAACTAAAGCCATAGAATACATCATGTTTTCAACTTATTTTACTTTCCAAAACAAAATTTATCAACAAATTTCTGGATTGCCAATGGGTTCACCTCTTGCTCCGATACTATCCAACATCGTTATGATTGATTTAGAAAAAAATTGCTTAGAAAAATTAAAATTCTCATTGCCACTATACAAAAGATATGTTGATGAAATTATTATTGCTTTGCCAACCGAAAAAATTGAATCCACAATCAATATTTTTAACTCATATAATTCAAAATTACAATTTACATCAGAAATAGAAGAAAATAATAAAATTCCTTTTCTCGATATACTCTTAGTCCGCAGTCAAAGTTCAATCATCACAAATTGGTACAGAAAACCTACTTGGTCTGGCAGATTTATAAACTTTTTCTCACACCATCCACTTTCCCAAAAAAAATCTATAATTTACATGTTAGTTGGCAGAGCAATAAAACTATCTCATCCGTCTTTTCACCATAAAAATCTTCAACTTATTAAGAATACAATGACAAAAAATTGCTATCCGATTTCTTTCACAGAAAAAATAATAAAACAAAGACTTGCTACAATCAACAATCAAAATAACAAAAATAAAAACTTTGACTCCTCTAGACTAACAAATCTACCATACACAAAAAACATCCATCACCAACTAATTCGTCTTTTCAAACAATATAATATAACACTAGTCACAAACAATAAACACAACATCTTATCGATCACAGGCTCCACCAAAGACAAAATACATAACAGCAAAAAATCCAACATAGTATACAAAATTGATTGTAATGATTGTAACTCCACATACATAGGCCAAACAAAACGATATCTTAAAAACAGAATCAATGAACATAAAAATAGCCTAAAACACACCAACGAAATACACACAGCTCTAGCACAGCATGCAATAGATCAAAAGCACGATTTCAAATTTGATGATGTTAAAATTTTAAACAATGAAAAATGGCTCAAAAAAAGATTGATCCTAGAAATGATTCAAATCAAAGCGCATCCCAATGCCATCAATTTTAGGACTGACATAAATAATCTAAGCTCAATATACAATTCAATAATATAATCATAATAATATTTTATCATCCATAACCACACACATCAATTTTTAAACTCGTGACTAAATTTAAAAACTCTTGACATAACACTTAACCTCTTAACATGCACTGACAAAGGATTATTCTCCCTCTCTCCAGAAACATTAAATTCGCCACTTAGTCTTTCTTGAACTCTCTTGGACGTCACTACTTGATATGTAGAGCAAAGAAATTTTTTTTTCTAATTTTCTTTTTTTGTGCTTGCGAGGACATATTTAGTTTACTTCAATAGGTAATTACCATTTTCACACAACAGCTCATTAACCTCATTAATCATGACAATAGATCGAAATAAAGTCTCTTTCACCATACCAATTTTTCACAGATAGTACAATCGCCAAAAAACGGTTGCACCTATCAATTGAATTAAAAAAAAACGGCTTGAATCAATCTTGCGAATCAACCTCACGAGACAGTATTTCATCATCAAATATACTGTCTATATTAACCATCCTCCAAGCATAAACCAAAAAGAAAACTAGAAATATCGACAATATTCAGGTTCGTTATCTAACATAATTCTTATCGTTTCTTACAACATCACACTCTCACACACCACCCTTGTTACTCATGAAAAAATTAACTTGTTATAAATAATCACTCATACAATATCACCACGATTGAAAAATTATGTGAAGAAACTAACACAAAATTTACACAAATCATTATATCACATCTAAAACTTATTCATTACACAAAATACAAATGAAAAAATCTGTAAACTATATTAATATAATTTGTATCGCGAAATTTGTAGAACAAATACAGTTTCTGAAGAGGATCCGAACCAAGGATCGAAACGTAAACGAGCGGAAAAACCCCTTTTTTCTTTCCACCACGACCTTGGAAATCTCACGGGCCGAATCGAAGCCGATTCCTCAACATCTCGAATCTTGACTTAGTTTAGGTTGATTGGAATAAAAGTCAGATACATAGGGAAATAACATTTTTTATTACAGCAAATGTTCAAATTGTTTGCCATCAGCCTCAATACACGCCCTACATCTTCTTAAAAAAGATCTACTTATTAGCCGGGCATATCCTCGAGAGTTGATGTCCTCAGCAGCTTGAGAAATTCGTTCACGCAGCTCGGTTACGCTCTCAATGGGCTTTGAATAAACTTATTCTTTGAGGACGTCCCAATAAAAAAAAACCAGAGGATTTAAATCTGGGGAACGGGCTGGCCACGAGATAGTGCCTGAACGTCCAATCCACCTTCCCGGATATTCCTGGTCAAGGAAATCTCTTACTTGCACTGCGTAATACGCTGGGCAGCCATCTTGTTGATACCACATGTGGCGACGATCTGTTAGTGGTATGTCCTCACAAAGTTACTAACAACTTTGTTAGTTAAAGTCCTAACAACTTTGTTAGTTAAAGTCCTAACAAAGTTACAACTAACAAAGTTGGTAAATTTTCTCGTAAAAAATGTAGGTAATTCGTGCCATTCAAGTTCTCAGGCAGCTCAAAAGGCCCAACAATTTTGCCGTTCAAAATTCCGGTCCACAGGTTTACTTTAAAGCGATACTGGGATCTGTCTTCTCGCATTACATGTGGATTCTCCACATGCCAGTCGTGAAAATTGTGTAAATTTATGGAACCATCTTTTTTAAATGTAGATTCATCTGACCAGAGAATTTTTTGGATAAATTGGGGATTTTCATTATGCCTCTGTAGCATTGTTCTACAAAATGAAATCCTTTCAGGATAATCTCGAGGGAGAAGACTTTGAACTCGTTGTACGTGAAACGGATGCATTTCGGCTCTTTGTAAAATACGATGTGCTGTGCTTTTGGGTATTCCCGTTCTTTCTTCAATTACACGAACGGAAATACTTGGGTCATCTGCGACCTCTTGCAACACTTCTTCCTCGTAAGGAAAGCGAGGTCTACCTCCAGCCCGCATTTGATTCGGGAAATGGCCGCCCTCCGTGAGTGAACGGTGCACATTATCAAACACGCGGTGATCCGGATAGCGCTCTAAATTTGGATATCTTTCACGATAAAGTCTAGCCGCGGCACTTGCGTTGCATCTGCATTCCCCATAAATGAGGTGCATGTTCGCATATTCTTGTGAAGTGTAGCGCGTAGGCATGGTAGATAACAAGGATGCCAACACAAAAGTCCAATTCCCAAAGAGAAAAGCCAAAGTTGCCGGTATGTAATCAACAAGTCCAACTCACAAAAATCCAAGTCCAATAAGAAAAGCCAAAGTTATCAGTACTAAATCAACACAAGCGTATACGGAAAGGTGCGCAGTAGACGAATGAGCGAAACGTACTAACTGGTGTCAGACTGGTAGCGTAGCCATTTGCTTGGTACGGCGTCTGTATCTGTTTCATTCGCACTCGTTTAAACGATGCATCTCGGTCTCACTGCGTGGCGTCACTATCTGTCTCGCTCACTCATGGCAAGCATGTCCACTATCCATCTCTCTCATCATTTTGCCGTAAAATTAAGAACCTACCAAGAGCTTGTGCGAATAAAGAACATTTTAACTGAGTAAAATGGGTTAGCAAAAATCGGGTTACTTGAGGTTTTAATTTTTTTACTCATCTTTTTCAGTATGAAACTAACAAGTATTGTACCATTTTACAATCCTGATTAAATGCGCCAACTTTTAATGGCACTTGCCAAGGCACTCTAGTACTTTTTTTTAAAGCAGGGCCTTTCAAAGTAGACAAATTTTGAAAATTTTAAATTCATAGTTTGACAAATAGTCTTAATTCTAGGAAACTTGGGGCAATTGTGTCATTATTTTTTACTGTGATTCTAGAAATGTTATTTAGGGTTACGGTTCCAAAGTTTAAATGAACAAAAATAATAAAAATTAACCACAATAACCGAAAAATGGTTACAGTTTGACCAACTTTCTAGGTTTTTCTTAAATGCCCATAATTTTCAAACTGCATGGGATAGATTTTTTTTCTGATTTTTCTCATGATGGTTACAATCAATCCTGTCACCCCGTTTCGGCTTGACGTTGAGTTTTGGGACACCCTGTATAATATCACGCCGTCCCTGTCGCGCTGCTCTCATCGCTGCTGGGGTGCTGCTGCCGCTACTGGCGGTGCTGCTGTCGCCAGTATTATTTTTTAAATTTGTTTTGTCTGCAACATACATAAGAACATTAGTTGAGCGCGAGGGTGCCCTCTGCCCCCCCCCCCCCCCCCCTATAGCGTGCACTTTACGTATCGCGTAGTTTACCGATTTGCTGCGCAAATTACGCAATACGAAAAGTACGCGTAATTGGGCTTCTCTTGGGTGGGATGCATTTGTGATAAGAAAATATGTATCGAAATGTATGGGATTCGATCGGTTTCTACCCTCTATCTGTTTCTACCGGGCCTTAGGCGTAAGTTTGGTCCTGTACAAGAAGACCGATAGAACGGAATCTATGAGATTCTATCGGTTTCTTTCATCGTTATACTTCAGTGAATAAAAATGTACGCGACGATTGAATATAATAAAAATTTCACGTTCACACACACGGTAAAATAAATCTTAATGAGTTTCAAGAAGTAATTTAAAAAAGCAAATACTTTGATCCCCAACAATAATAAAGAAAAAGGCTATTAACATTTCGTCTGTAAACCTGGGTATTTCGTATCCGAGACAAAACTACTTCCCTAATAAGTTGCTTCATTTATTTAACAAACAATGAATGAAAAAAAATGTATTTTTCTATAATTTTATGATTGATATATTGAAGTGAATGTTTCGAACACTGGCATGAATTTTTTCAAAAATGTTCGAATGTATTAAATGGATAAAAGAATAGCAGGTCTTGAAATATCCAGATTTACATACGGAAGGTACCGGAAAAACGATTACAGACGAAGTGTTAATCTGAACGCATCTCAATCTTTGAATAATGTGTACTTACTAAGAAATATCCAGCGGTATGGCACAACCGTGTCCGTGTTTTTCACTGCACGTTTATCACAATTCACGTGTTCGCTATTTTCACTTTCTTCGGGTTGTTCGGAACTTTTACGGATACTAGAGATCGTGCCGAGTGATCAAAAAGAACTGACTAGCCAATGCCGGTCGCTGGTAGCCGCGCGTACAGTGCCGGCAAGCAAACTTCACACGAGAAATCTTATTCGATTTACGTGAAAAATATTAACTCTCAAATATTTTTTCTTTTCTCTCAAACCCTCTATAACAATTCTCTATAATTTATGATACATTTTAGGCACTTTAGGCAAGTTTTCATGTTCTCTGCGCTTGCGAATGATGAGCAGGGTGCGCCCCCTGCGTGACACAGCCCTGCGGTTGGTTGCGTTTCTGCAAAAAACGCAACCAACTATTAACTCTCAAACGATTTTTCTTTTCTCTCAAACTCTCTCAAAGGATTCTCAAACGATTAACACAAATTAGAATTATTTATGATCATATCGGGGGGCCAACTTCACGGAGGTCGGAAAAACTCGCTCCGCTCGCCTGTGGCGAGCACGGTCTTACATACAGGTCTGACAACGGCGGTAGTTGGGGTAGGCACCCTTAGCGGTTCTGTTTTTTTCCGATTTCTGCCGCTTGGTGCGTGACGGCAAGGGGAAGTAGAGGTGCGACGAAGAGAGAAATAGCTCTTCTGTCATTTTCCCTGCTGAACGCAACGCATGCGCCGTTTGCCCTAACTTCATTTACCGTACTGACGTGTAACTGCATAATATACGAAACCAATAAAAAATAACGTGTTGATTAAAAAGAATGACTGCATTCATCTAAAAAAACTGAAAACTTTTTGAATACATTAATTCATACCAGCACATATTACGATCATTTACATCCTTTTTTCTCCAATGTCTCACAATACATCGTTCTTCGAAATGTTTTTTGCACACGTACTAAGCCTCTTTCAGTCCCGGAATAGCATCGAGCCATTTTTTGTATCGTTCGACGTTTCTAGGCACGCGATACACAGAGCATTTCTGCTCACAATTTTTGTACCCCGTTTTACAATTGCGAACCGCGTAAAACCCTTAGCCATTTCGCATTTTTTTTTTCGCAAACACTACCAAAAAAAAATTCACAGTTATGCGTAAAAACACGATAAAAATGTATCACGGTCAATCGCGTAGAACCTTCTGGTATATGGTCACAAATAAAGGTCATTTCGACAATCGCGCGACAAAAACATACGTAAACACCTTTGGCCCATTCACCGGTAAGAGGTAAGGGGGAGACTACTTCCCCTTGCTAGCAGTGCAGCCAGATCGCGCGCAAAAGTTACCCCCTCTCTAGTCTATTGCGCGCCCATCACACAATCATAGTAACGCGTGTCCGTGAGCGAGCGACGCTCGGACATCTTCGGACAGAGCCGAGCGCCGTCGAAGTTTCCCGACCGCGCCTTCGGCAGCTACGCCAATGCATGGACGCTGAGCACGTTCATGTGCGGCCAAGCCAAAACGATGGCTTCGAGGGAAAAGGCAATCTGAGCACGACTCGCGCGTGACGTCACCCGATGGCACGCGCGAGGCTTTTAGATGATTTCAATGCTTATTTAGCTCTTGATTCTCTGCGTTATTAATGTATAAAAAAAAATGTATCACGCACTCTGATCGCTTATTTTTTTAGTTTATACATTAATTTAAATATAATAAATGTAAATTACAACTTATTTATCTTCTAAAAAATTGTTTACGCTTTACTCACACTCGTCCTTATGCCAAATAAATTATAATTCATGAAAGTAAGCGGAAATATATTTATATTCGTATTATTATATTAATTATCATACTTTCATCAAGAGATAAAGCATTATCCCCAAAAACAAGCCAATCATCCAGCCGGCCGCGAATCGTCAGTACCAGAAAGTGCACATATTCTACAAGCGATGAGATAGTCCCGTTGGTAGCGTTCCTGGCTTCGGTTCGTAGGGGCGCGGGATCGTTTCCCGCGCTCAGTATTTTTTTTTATTTCTTATTACTATTGATTCTTATTTAATTAGTTATTTTTATATGTTATCATTATGATTTTAATTAATTATCTTTTAGTGTCGAAAAATTTATCGCGCAATCCGACCCTTTATTTTATTAGCTCGTACGTTAATTTAAATGTAATAATAAATCTAAATTACACCTTATCTAATTAGTACGCGTAGTGTGCGGCCGCGTTGATAATACGTGTTATTGAGGAATCAGCTTCGATTCGGCTAGTGAGATTTCCAAGGTCGTGATGGAAAAAAAGGGTTTTTCTGTTACGTTTCGATCCTTGGTTCGGATCATCTTCGGAAATTTTATTTGTTCTATAAATTATGAGATACAGATTATATAGATAGAATTTACAGATTTTGTATAATTGTACTATGTGTTATGAATAAGTTGTAAATGTGTTTTACTGATTTGTGTAACTTATGTGTTAGTTTTATCCGTAATTTCAATCATGGTGATATTGTATGAGTAATTGTTTGTAATATGTTGATTTATTCTTTTTGTTGAGTAACAAGGGTGGTGTGTGAGAATGTGATGTTATCTATTATAGATTTTCATTTTGGTTAAGAATTATGTCAAATGACGACACTGAGTATTGTCGATATTTCCAGTTTTCTTTGGTTTGTGCTTGGAGGATAATTAGTATAGACAGTATTTATGTTGATAAAATACTGTCTCGTGAAAGTGAACCCAAACACACTCATACAATATCACCATGATTGCAATTAGGGAAAAAACTAACACATAAGTTACACGAATCAGTAAAACACATTTACAACTTATTCATAATACATAGTACAATTATACAAAATCTTTAAACTCTATCTATCTAATCTGTATCTCATAATTTACAGAACAAATAAAATTTCTGAAGAGGATCCGAACCAAGGATCGAAACGTAACAAAAAAACCCTTTCGTTCCATCACGACCTTCGAAATCTCACTGGCCAAATCGAAGCCGATTCCTCAACAACACGTACAACTTATTTATCTTCTAAAAAATAATTTGCGCTTTACTCACACCCGTCCCTATGCCAAATAAATTGTAATTCATAAAAGTAAGCGGAAATATATTTATATTCGCATTATTATATTCATTCTCATATACTATCATCAAGCAATAAAGTATTATCCCCAAAAACAAGCCAATCATCCATCCGGCCGCGAATCTTCAGTACCAGAAAGTGCACATGTTCTACAAGCGATGAGATGGTCCCGTTGGTAGCGTTCCTGATTTCGGTCCGCAGGGACGCGGAATCGTTCCCCGCGCTCAGTATTTAAAAAAAATGTTTATTATTACTATTAATTTTTATTTGATTAGTTATTTTAATTGGTTATCATTATTATTTTAATTAGTTATCTTTAACCCCTTCGCAGTCAGGCGAAAATTAGATTTTGTGCCACTTTTGTGTTGGAAAAAAATCTTCACAGATTTACCCTAAAATTTCAGTGTGAAGGTTTTTAAGGTCGCTGCATCTGAAATCGGATTTCCAAAAATAAAAATGGCGGATCCAATCTGGCGGACGCAAATTTAGAAAAAGGTTTGATTCCGACAAAAGTGAGTACCATACGGTTTTCGAGGTCGCTGATACCGAATCTGAAATCGGATTTCCAAAAAAAAAATGGCGAATCCAATATGGCGGACGCAAATTTGAAAAATGGTTTGATTTTGACGAAAGTGAGTACCTCAGGGTTTTCGAGATCGCTGGATCCAAATCTGAAATCGAATTTCCAAAATTCAAAATGGTGGCTCCAATATGACAAGAAAGGTTTTCAGTTTTAGTATGATTGGGTTGATTTGAATTTGAGCGACTAAATGTGAGAAATCATTTAACATAATATTAATAATAATATAAACAATGTGAATGTCTAGCGAGAAGTTTGACATGAACAAAAGACTAAGCTCACCAAGAAACAGATCATGAAGCCAAATGTTGTTATTTCTTATAATAACAATATGGGAGATGTAGACAAAACAGATCAGTCTATTTCTTCTTACGAAACAATTCACACGACTGTCAAATGGCATCACAAATTATACTTTCATTTATTCGATACTGCAATTTATAATGCTTCCGTCGTCTATAATCATCTCTAAACTGACTCGAAAAAAATGACTTCTTTACAGTTTCGTTGTGCACTGGCAACATAGCTGTTAGAAGGTCATTGTAACCAACACACATCATCTAAAGAGTATGATTGTGAATCCAAAAATCCTCTGCGCTCGTCACGCGCAATTCACTATCCATTCTATATTTCAGACGATAAGTAGATAAGAAAGCGTTGCACTGAATGTTACTCCAAAAAACAAAGTAAGGCAACTTTCTTGATGTGCAAAGATTGTGGTAACGTTCCACTGTGTGCGGTACCTTGCTTCCAAAAGTACTACGAATAACGGTATGATCAGGTGAAATACCGATTTTTTTTCATTTGTTGTCAGAACATAAAATAAAAGATATAAATTAATGAAAAAAAATCCACAAAGAATGAAAAAAACAATAGATACAGACAACAAAAAAAGAATAAAATCAAAATCGAAAAAAATTAAAACTACAAAAGAAATACAAATTTCTTGAGTTGCAAAAATACAAAAAGCACATAAAAAAATGAAAATAGAAAAAGCACAAAAAGTACAAAAAAATACATAATCGGAGTCAATGACCGCCACGTCCTTGATTCGTGACTCTGAGTTCGGCAGAGAGCGGGATATAAAACCAAAAAAGTATTTTTTTACATTCGTTACTATGGACAGATTGTCATACATGATTTGCTAAATTTTTATTCATCACATTGTATCCGAGCGTCAGATACTTGAAATTAGGACACAAATTCGAAATTCCCGACCATAAACATCCTAAAGATACAAATTTTTGTTGAAATCAAACTACTTGTCGAATTTGCGTCTGCCATATTGGATCCGCCATTTTGAATTTTGGAAATCTGATTTCAAATACCGATTTAACGACCTCAAAACTTATGATTTACCAAATTATAGTCAAATCGCTGTAGAAGATATATGTTTTTTTTTTCAAATGCCCACATGTGTGTCATGACACAAAAATGGCACGATTTTTTTCCCCATATGTGTGTCACTGACAGTCAAAGGGTTACGTGTCGAATAATTTATCGCGCACTGTGACCGCTTATTTTATTAGTTTGTACGTTAATTTAAATATAATAATAAATCTAAATTACAACTTATTCATCTTCTAAAAAATTGTTTGCGATTTACTCACACCCGTCCCTATGCCAAATAAATTGTAATTCATAAAAGTAAGTGGAAATATATTTATATTCGTATTATTATATTCATTCTCATATACTTTCATCAAGCGATAAAGCATTATCCCCAAAAACAAGCCAAGACCATCCGATCGCTTGTAGAATATGTGCACTTTCTGCTACTGACGATTCGCGGCCGGATGGATGATTGGCTTGTTTTTGGGGATAATGCTTTATCGCTTGATGAAAGTATATGAGAATGAATATAATAATACGAATATAAATATATTTCCGCTTATTTTTATGAATTATAATTTATGTGAGTAGAGTAGCAACGCCAGTTCTAACTCAGGGATCTCAGGGGGGAGCGGGGCGGGGGTCCCGCGCGGGGTACCCGGGGTGTGACGTCACGGCGGGAAGGGTAAGGACAGGTAGTGGGAGAGCGAGACGGTGTCTGCAGCAGAGGGAGGGGGGAGAACGAATAGTGGCAGGTAACCGTTGGAAAGCCATAAAGTTTTTGTATTTTTTATCGTATAACTCGGAATTATTAGCTTCGTAAACTACTATATATGGCTAGAAAAGTTTCCACCAATAAGAAAACGCTGGCTGCCATATAAAGGGCGATCTTTCAGAGACTTATAAAAAAATGCATTATTTATTGCATGCGACTGCAGGTATGAAAGGTGTCGATAAGAAAATTCAACCCGTCGCGGTTTCATTCCGAAAGATTACGTCAAGATGTTGACATGTGCGAGAATGTACGCAGTGCATCCAGCCAAGCACCCGCTAGACTTGACCAAAAACGAGCTCGAACAGGTTCCAAAGGTCCTGCTCCTAAAATATTGGGGTGAATATGTTGGTTTATTGTGGGATCGTTTGCCAGAACATCATCGGAACGATAGTGAAGTGATATCATATCTCCCATGCATGAAGCATTATAATACGCCACAGATGAAAGATCACATTGATGGTCCCCCACCTCAACGTCGGAAGTGTGAAAAATGCTGTGGAAATTCTCCACGTACGGGGTTCTTCAAACGTGTTTGAACCCGTTTTCTTTTTGGGAGTGTGAAAAAATGTCGAAGAGGGTAATTCTCCACGTACGAGGTTCTTCGAACGTGTTTGAACCTGTTTTTCACGACTGGAAAAGTGGGGAAAAGTTTGAAAATTTGAGTGGGAGGGTTACGAGGGAGCTTATAATTTCGTGGACCAAGCTCAGACTACCACACAACATCAACATCTCTCTCTCGAAAAGGAACTTTGAGAAGAGAAAAGTGTGGAAAATGGATTTCACGAGCATCAATAAAGTCAGCCGGATGGCGGAATTCCTTCCAACGAAGAAGCTGTCAGAACTCCCCGTTCACTCGGATCATCGAATCTCCGACATGAAGGCCGTACAAACCAAGTTTGGGAAACGCTACATCGCGGACATCGCGGATGAGTTCTCTGTCTTCTTACCGGCGCGACTTGTGAAGGCCTTCGACCAAGATCCGACAATGTTTGAGAGTATGCTACAAGTGGCACGTGATGGTCAACTCTGCATGCGATACATTGGTGGGAAATACAACAGTGTCGAGTTCCGTCGTCTCTGAGCATGTTGGAAAAGACAAAATTCGTTGGACCACCATCGTCGAACAGCTGTCCGCATCATCGAGAGTATGCTGGTCAACTGGTCAACTCAGTGGTGGGAAATACAACAGCGTCGAGTTTCATTGTCTCCGAGCATGTAGACAAAATTGGGCACCATTATCGAACGGCTGTTCGCAGTCGTCACGGTTTTTTTTTCAAAGTGATGTAAGAATGTATCTGTTTGATTGAATTGTAAATGATGGATGTTTTCGCCGTAGAATAAAGAATACAAATGACACATATTTTCATCGAAATGTTTTTTATTCATTTAAAAAAAATTCCTCGCTCACACAACGCTTCGTATACGCTCAACCAGCTTTTCAGCGATTTTACATTCTCATGGGCGCAGTTGTATTTCGTGTTGAAGGAATGATGCGGGCATTTGAAGTTCGTGATTTTCGGCAGCTTCTGCAGCGATGGACAGTCCAGAGTCTCCAAGTCAATGACGTTTGTCGCGGGATCCATGAACCTTCATAGCCATGCGCATTTCTCGAATCCCTTCGCATAGATGGTTGGAGCTCCTCGCAAGATTTCTCGAATTGTCTTTCTAGCTGCCTCGTATGGTATGCCGCTGTGTTCCCATCGTATTCCATGGAAATTGCGTTCCAGCCACTTGTTTGCCATCTTGTACTTGGCTGGTAAAGAGTCCCATGCAAATGGTGCGTCGAAGACGAGCGTCAGCGGTTCAGCATCCTTGTCGTGGAGTTTGACGATGGACATCTCCTTTAGGACAAATTTGTTGATGGGTCTCTTGAAGCCCTGCACATCGACGATAAGCTCCATGTCGTTGACTGAAGTGGACGCGAATCATCGGCATGAATTTATACCAATTTTTTAACCCCACCACTGATTGGATTGTACTCGACAATACGATCATGAAGGATCATGCAGTATGCTGAAGTTTGTGGCGGAATATTATTTTTCAATTCGAACTCAAGACGCACGTCAACAGGGCCGGCCTTGAGAGAATCGTTTTGCTTTGAACAGTCAATGACAACAAGGGGGGCTTTTTCTAAAAATTCAATTCTGCTCAGCCATGGTTCAGCCTCTTTGTTGTAATAGGTCGGTTGAAAGTTTGCGTACATGTCATAGAGTAGAGCATATTGATTTTGATCAATGTTCAAATTCAAATTTCCATATGGATGCGAGTTGAGGTATAGTTTGACATCGCTCAGGTTACAATGATCAAAGTGGCTAGCATTTTGTTGTTTGTTATTTTTCCGCCCCGTCTGCAGCGCAAGTATGACATATCGTGGCTTCTCCAGCTGATTCGAGGTTTTCACAGACCACACGTGATTAGAGGTCGCAGGCAGCAATGGATATTCATACAATTCCCATGTTCGGAAACTCATGGAGATCGGTGGGTCTTTGGCGAGAAACTTTAACAGCTGAATTTTCCGCTGATCCGAAACTGTTACATACGGTACGAGCCATTCTATTTTATGCAATACGAGTTTATAGTCTTCGGGCGCTGTTTGTACAATGGCATTGTCATCGGTCTTTGATCTCGTGAGAATCAACTCGTGCTTGGCATTTACAACAATTTTACGATAATCTTCGGCAAACCCGAGGAGAATGCTGAGCGGTATGCACACATCAAAGTTTCCCGATACATCTACAATTTGCTTGGTCTCTTCAACATCGAGCCATCCAGTGTTCTCGGGCATAAAGCTCTTGGCCGGTGAGAGAGATGAATATCCCTTAATTACACTCGTAATGCCGACATTCTTAATACGATCGATTTCTATGGCATTCAACTCATATCGCACTTCCTCAAACAAATGACAAATGGCATCGTTGACGAGATTTGTAGCAGCGGTTGGCGTCCCATCACGCTTGGATAATTTCCCACATATGTGTAGGGAACTCTTGCTTGGCAGGATGGAGAGGTCTTGATGTTGGATAGCAATACGGATTTCATCGCTGTTATTGAAGGTTGAAGATGCATATGGCTGATGAGCGTGAATCTCGCAATGTATGATGGATTCATCAAAGACGACGGGTGTTTGAATGTTTACGATTTCTTCCGCCATTTCACGCAGCAGATGCATAGAGCACAGACTAAATAATTTTTTACACGCTTCCGCCACGCACTTTGAGACCCAAATTCTTCAAGAGTAGCACGTTTTGAGGTGTTAGCACTTTGGGCGCTGGCCGACGACTGATTGTTTTCATCCATGGCCGTTTATTGTTATTGGAGGATCTATTGAAAACTATACCCATCACGACTTTATATGCAGGCGTATGGTGATTACTTCACCGCGGAAATTTACCAAATCACCGTCCTCATCCACTATGCGAACCTGTATCGCGTCAATCGTTCGACTCGTGATTGGCAGATAAATTACGTGGGAGGGGACTTCAATGATCTTATAGCCCGGTGGCACAGATGGAAAGAATTCGTGAATTGTGTGTACTTTTTGTCCGTTAATATAGGCGCCAGCGGTAATGTTGCACTCAACGCGTAGGGCGTTCACTTTGAGAATGGCTACTGGACGATCGGATTCGTGTCTTTTATTGGCTTCCAATTTGCGTGGGGTGAAGCCTAGTAGATGTCCAATAGAATCTATCGGTTCAAAATTTACATGATGATCACACTCGATCTCACTGCGTAGCGTATTATTATTGGGTTTAATGCTAATTTTGATGTTTTTACGCGAGAGCTCTGCTTGTACAAATGTCTCAATATCCTCTATTTCATAACTGCCCGTAGGTATCGTCTACACCTCATCTCCCACGTAAAGTTTATCGTGCTCAACGTCGATATTGGGAATAGAGTTGAAGGTTAACAATTCCACGAGACCGAGAGTATAATTTTTGTGTGGCGAGAGTTCGATGGGGGGAAAGTATTGCGCCTCGAGGATGGGCGATGAGTCAGATATGGTCAATGTTAAACTTTCATCCATGATGCTGATAAATTGACAACTGAATTCTCCACATCATTTCCCTCCTATATATAGTGTATATTTGTCTTTGTGCTGCAATTGCTGACAAAGAAACTTGAGGCACAAATGTCCACATTCAATCGTATCATATTCCTGATATCTTGTATAATTATAATTTACGCTACCAACACGAAAATATCTCATGAGCTCGGATGGTGGTGGAAGGTTGTCGAAACTATCAAAGTACACGACTTTCAATCCAGTCTTTTTGTAAGCGACCCAGTGCGTTCCAGGACCGACATTTTCATCCAAATTTACAATTGCTGCTTCACATTTGAGAGGTCCGCTCGCTGGCAATGTGTCGCGCATGTAAACTCCACGAAAATGTGGAATCTTTAGAATTTTTGCATATTTGAGTAGGTCGCGGTCGGTGAGGGGTCGGTGCGGTAGCGATACTTCTAGTTTTTTGGCTTGATATGAAGGCCCAATCCCTGCTTATATGGTTTCAGATGTAAACCTTTACCTAATGCAATCGCTTCAATTATCCGATTATGACGCTTACTTTCATCCAATTCACGCTTAGCTGCTTGAGCACCATTTACAGCTTTAGCTATACTAGCTGCACCACCAGACAAAGCACCCGCAGCGCTAAGACCCGCAAAAATGGGCACGAGGAAGGGCAATAAACCACCAATTTTATGGGGTACAGGTAGAACCCGAGGTGTGCGTACTTTACCACCTTGCAACTGCACAGCTGCACGAGCACCCTTTAGAGCTGATTTAATAATCTTATGCGGATCATTACTTTGAATCATTGTCTTCTTTGCAGCGCCAATTATCTTTTTCAAACAAACGCCACCCTTGCGGGCCTTTAAACCCATGCCAAATTTTCTCTTTGTCTTCATAATATTTGCCACACCCCAAGCACTGGCTTTTTCACCTATACTAGCGTCTCTCGCGGTAACACGTTGCCTAGCCTGTTCAGCCAACACTTTATCCGCCAAATGTCTCGCCTCAAGATTATCCGGATTTTTCGAATACGCAATATCGTGTTGTTTGCAAGCCGTATCCAATGGATTAATGCCCGGATCACCACGAGCAAGGCGCTTGGCCAACTTTGTGCCTGGTCCACAATACTGATACCCCGGCAGATGTAGTTCAATGGGGAGTTTGTTGATTAGCCGATTGACCAAACCTTTACCACTCTTCCCATGTACAATCATGTCTAAGGACAATACGCAACTGACGGATAATCCCTATAAGAATCCTATTTATATGATTTCGTCGTTAGTCGTGTGTGAGATGACGTCCAAGAAGCAAACTATCGGAGGCGGACTTCCCGTGATAAATTTCGATGAGCTGGTCGCAGATGGCGGGGGGAAGAAGAAACAAAAACGTCATGGGAATTTATTGCCGGATAGCATACGTGCATTGTTTTGCGGTCCATCAAACTGTGGGAAAACCAACGCTTTGCTCACTCTCATCACCCATCCGAATGGTTTGAGATTTGAGAACATTTACTTGTATTCCAAATCGCTAAAGCAGCCAAAGTATAAGTTGCTCGAACACCTACTCGAACCTGTGAGTGGAGTTGAATATCATCCATTCGAGGCGCATGAACATGTGATAGCACCAAGTGATGCACGATCCAACTCTATATTCATCTTTGATGACATAGCATGCGAAAAGCAGGATAATGTTCGGGCCTTTTTTTCCATGGGACGACACAAGATTGTTGACAGTTTTTATCTTTGTCAGACGTACACTCGTATCCCCAAACATCTCGTGAGAGATAATGCAAATTTCGTGGTGCTTTTCAAGCAGGATGATATGAATCTCAAACACGTCTACAACGATCATGTTAATACGGATATGACTTATACGAGCTTTAAAAACATGTGCATGAAAGGCTGGAATTCCGAAAAGTATGCATTTATCACGATTGACAAGGATAGCGGTATTAATGATGGTCGATATAGACAAGGTTTTGATTATTTTCTCACCATTGATAAATGACTCATTGCTAGTAGTTGAAGAGACAGTATTGCGCATGCCGTGGTAGTGACAACATGAAGAGCGAACAATTGTTGCGAGAAAAAGATGTATTGCGTGAAATTGCCAAGGCGAGCGATGCAATCAGACGAAAGCATCGAATGATGAAAATTGGGAAAGATAACGATCAGCAGAGAATGCAGGATGTCTTTAAGCCTATAGTGGGGCCATTGGAGAAATTGGTGTCGTATAAAAATGGTGAGGTGGTGGCGGTGAAGGAGGAAATTAAGGATGAAAAAGTGGGTGATAATGTTGAAGAAGAAAAAGAAGATGCGTTAAATAGTGTGGTAAATCAAAATGTGGCACATGATTCCTTGAAGAGTGAAACACAAGATTCGTTTAAATTGATATATGAGGATGATGATGACTCGCAAAATGTCGATGAGCTGATCAGCGAATATCGCCTGCTATTACAAACAAATAGAAAGGAAAGCTTAGATGTATTATATGGTGTACGCAATCTCGCTAACAACAAATTAATGATTGGCAATTCTCCGATAATTTTCGACTCTGAACATATTCGTGTGGGAGATGTGAGTTATGCGAAAACTGTTGGATTAACGGAGCTGTTGTTTAAAAAAGTGCCTAATGTCGAAACTCTCACACCGGATGATTTGAAAAACTACGAAAAGATTGTAATCTCGACGAATGCTCACAAAAAATTTTATAAGCCTAGTGAGGCTATACGACGTAACACTAGCCACAAATTTAACACATATATCGCAAATATAGTCGATCATCATGTGGGACAGGGTATGCCAAAGTATAAGCTAGCTAGAAAAAACACCCACTTGGACTGTATTTATTGGGACAATCCAAACGAGCTAGTGGATCGCCTTCGCTTGCTTCTGGCATCACAAGCAGCCGGAAATTCATCACATGCGAATGAAGTTATATCGATTATCGAGGAATTGCGTGAAGCTGAAATCATTTATTAACTCGACGTCGGAGAATTTACGCATTCTCATCATGAGTGTCGATGTGTTTGGACGTCATTCAAGTAGGAGTGTACTCCACAGTAAGCAAGGTCCTCCAGGTCGACCCGGGATTGGCTTTAGAATTACCGCAGATGGTCATTATGACTTGGGGCAGAAACGATTGTGTAACATTGCTAATGCGGAAGGAGAAGATGATGCCATCACTTTAAGTGCGTTACAAAAGAAATCTCGAACTATCATTAAGAACATACGCAAAGAAATGAATGAGAGTAGTCAGTTATTGGTTAATGGACTTGAAGCTACAATACGAGACATTGCGAGGACACTCGAGGTCGATGTCAAAACTCTACAAGATTTGGTGATTCGTAATTCAAACGTCATTGCTGAATTGGATGCACGACTGAGTGGACTGGAAAATGAGCGAAAAAAGGGGCGCTCTCGTGCTGGAGCTACATAAGCCTGCTCGACGAAACTATCCGCGTCGACATGTGGACATCCGTGGCTTGGACGAAACCTGGCAAGCCGATCTCGTCGATATGTCATCATACGCGCGTCACAACTCGAAACACAAATTTCTCCTCACCGTCAACGATACCTTCTCAAAATTCGCCTGGGCCGTGCCAATGCCGAGTAAGAGTGGTAGAGATGCAGCAGCTGCAATGAAGTCGATACTCGTTAAGGGACGCATACCGCAGAACTTACACGTCGATCATGGAAAAGAATTCTACAATTCTGACTTTAAGGCCATCGTGAAAAAGTACAATATTCACATGTATTCAACATATAGCAACTTGAAGGCATCCATTTGCGAGCGTTTCAATCGTACATTGAAGAATAAGATGTGGATGCAATTTAGTCTCCGTGGTAATTATAAGTGGATCGATATTCTTGATAATCTAGTAGCCGAATATAATGATTCTGTACACCGCACCATTAAGATGAAGCCGAGAAATGTTAACGTGGAAAATGAGAAGCAATTGCAGCAGATTTTCAATAAGCCTCCAATGAAAAGATCGCCGAAATTCGCCGTTGGTGATAAAGTGAGAATCAGCAAATTTAAGACTGTTTTCGAAAAGGGTTACACCCCAAACTGGACAACAGAAATATTTACAATCTATCGTGTGAAAAAAACTCATCCCGTGACGTACCACTTGAAGGACCATAAAGATGAACCGATCGCCGGTGGTTTCTACGAACAAGAGCTTCTCAGGGTCAAGCACCCCGATATCTATCTCATTGAAGCAGTATTGAAGAAGCGCGGTAATCGAATGTTTGTAAAATGGCTAGGGTTCAACAATAGCCACAATAGTTGGATAAGCAAATCCGATTTGTAGTCGATAATAAAGAAAATAGAAAAATATATATGTATGTTTTATGACTCTTGACCTAAACTGCTGGTCGTATCCGTATGTATTCCTCCAAGGCCTCCGACCGACTCCACAGCAGGCTTGCTTTTTTCCTTCTCGCCGTCGATAATCCCTTTTTTCGTGGAACGTGGGTACGAGGAGATGGATAGAGTGAATAAACACATGGGATTATAAAAAAGTCCGTTTCTTTACTTACAGAAAATCATAATTCCATTCTTACACGATTAAATATTTACAACAACAAACATAATTTTTACAAAATATATACATAATTTTCACGAGTTTTATACATCAATATTCACAAAAATATACACAATTTTACATCAAGGTTGTGGAAAAAAATTACAAAACTTTTCACGACGGTATTCCGTAATGCCCCCATGGTAGGGTATCGGAGGTCCCAGGTATGATATACCGCTTATCATCATGAGGACTTAGAGCGATTTTCGTCTCACGAATGGTGTAGACCTTGTGCAACTTCGATCGAATACACGTTTGACTACGCATCATCTCAATGTCTTCCTTCAAGCATCGGGCATAATCGTCAAACGTGATTGTCCTAGCCACAACACTGCTCTTGACACCTTTAACTTTTTTCGTGTCCTTCTTACCCTCGACACGTGTCGCATACATTTTCGATCGAAGTCCAATGAACTCGGTCATAATTGCACCACTGCATTCGTCTTTCATGAGACCGGGTACCTTCTTGTTGACAAGCGGCATATCATACCTATTGTCCGCTGAATAGTCGCTCGTATCAAATTTTTCAATGTCGCGCTTCATGTCTGCATATACATCTTCGCTCTCAATGGCATATATGAGGCTATCTGTGTCGGTATACATCACTTTACATTTATTCCGATACAATGGTACCATATACTCGTGATGAAATCCATACAAGCACGTTTTGGATATGTCGAGTATGCACATACCCACATATATCGGCTTGTTGAACTTCACCTCGAGATTGCGCAATTCCACGGCAATGAGGTTTTCCGAAAAAACGCTTCAGCTGTGGAAGTTTGGCTTCGCAATCATTGCCTCCGCGCCATACCTGCCCTCCCATTTTGTCAAAAGCTTTACATCTACATGATTGCGCACATTCTCCATCGTTTTACCAAACACCGCATTATTCATCAATTTGAATAAATTCTTTTCAAAATCGTTTTTGGCCAGCGTTCGAAACTCAGTATTTAACTCGATATATGAACGTAGCCATGGGGGTTGCGTGAATTGTAATACCCTATGGATTTTCGTGAGGCAAAGTCCATGACGTAAACATTGTTGTAAATTTCTATAGTGGATGATGTAGCGTTTTTTATCACAGACGGTTGCTAGCAGCTTTTCTTCCCGCTTACCTGGTGGTTTTTCGTGTATTGGGCAAAACGGTAGGTCTTTGTGCGCATCATGTAGAGATTGGGGATATTCTAAGTCGACCTCAAGGATATAGCCTGTAGGTGAATCTAGCGCGATGGATAGTGGATCAAAGTTGGACACGTCGTTGACCCAACGAAAATCTGCATATGGCAAGGGTTGGCACATTGCCCACCCATACAAATTGTTGACGTCGAAATACATCAAGTATGATGATGCTTTCGATGGATCAAACGACTCCATGTACTTGTTATTAGCACGTGTATAACGGTTTGAGCATTGACTAAGACCACCGCGTATACCCCGCTCAACAAATAAAACCATATCGATGTCCGTTAGTAATTCAAACTTGACATTCGAGTGTTTTAGCATTGCATCCCAGGTATACCCCGGCAATGTGTAGTAATACGCGGGATCTAGGCCATAGCTCTCAATGCATGTATTCCGAAAGTTTTCGAAAATATCAGCTAATAGCAAGACATCTGTCTTCAAGTACAAATCGCTATAGTCACCCAGCGTCCGAATGGAGAACCGCTCCCAAACGTTCTCAGCATGTGCGTACTCACTCTCGGATACTGTAGCATCTGTCAGGGAGCTGTAAAATGCGTCATGTGCTGGTAGGCAAGTGTCGTCCAACCTAGTCACGTCGTCAATATACTCATAAGGAAAGATCCCTTTTCGCGTTAACAAATTGAAATCGCCTGACGACAGAGTTGAAAATTGCATCCGTAAAATGTTGAGTTTGTCCTCGGTCAAGAATGATGCTAATTTGTCAAGACTGGTGTTGAGGAATTTGTATGAATCGATGAAGCGCAATTGGATCCTATGTTTTGTATCGTCTTTAATTTCAAAATGCTTCGCGAAGGAGATGTATTTCTCTTTTGTGATTGGAAGGACGTCAGTTTTTCCTTCGAAAGCTGTGGCTACTTCCTTGATAATAAAATGTGCATCATAACCCGACAAATTATGGAAAACTACGGGAATAAAAAATGATTGTTTGTAATTTAGGTTGCATTTTGAATGGGCAGGACCTCTATAACGTCCGGTCACATGGCAATGATCTCGAACACGTACATCGTCTTGCGCAAATGGTTTTTCGCATATGTGACACTGAGTGGCGTTTCGAAAACTCGCCCACTCGGTTGGTGTTAGAGGTATCATTGGCGGATTGTCGCAAAAAATGCTCTTTATGCGCAATGCTAGGTTTTTAAGTTCGTCTACAAACCATGATATGCAGTCAGCATTGCGACGTGAATGATATGAAGAGAGCGATTCATCGTATGCACAGCGCACGTAATAACCAATACTAAATACTTCATGCTGATGACATATATCTTTTGTCGCGTTCTCCTCGCCAGTCTTTGCTAATACACACTCCAAATCGGCATACACGATGAAGGGGTATCGTTCTTTCCGGTTGAAGTTTACGAACTGGAGCCACTTATTGGTATCGTTCGGTAGACGGATGGCACAGTTGTTTATCGAGCTGCAATCAACCTCATGTGACTGCAGTTTAGCCTCCGATGAGAAATAATGCAAACACCTACCGAAAATTATTTTTTTTACAGGTTTTAATTATTCTAGCATATATCTAGCATATATATGTGCGTGCGTGCGTGCGTGTGCGTGTGTGTGTGTGTGTGTGTGTGTGTGCGTGCGTGCGTGCGTGCGTGCGTGTGTGTGTGTGTGCGTGCGTGCGTGCGTGCGTGTGTGTGTGTGTGTGTGTGTGTGTGTGTGTGGGTGTGTGTGTGTATTAGTTACGTTAACTATTACATACCGATCGCATATATATTTTTGATGGCCGTTTACGTTGAGTTGCGCGTTCACAAGCCTCGACAGGTTTTTGATCCAAGCGAAATGCCCCACATTGTTGTCCTCCGTATCTTGTACGTATAGCAAATTAATGTGCTTTTCCTTCTTGGATTGGGACACGCGTATCGGAACAATGTTATTTTTGTTGGTGGTATATACATTGATTGATAAATTATTTTGAAGCTCAAATTTCTTCATTTGCGGTATGGCCACTGGGAATTCAACATCTTGTAGATTAAGTATTGTTGAATAGTGTGGGTATGAAGATGGACGGGCACTGTTTCGTTCGGTGGGATATAGAGCGGCGATCACAGACCATGCAAAACATGCATTGTCATTGGACTTGACATTTACAATGGCACGCTTCATCATTATTTCCTTTGACAATTTTAAGTGGCACCCGGCGCGCATTGGATTATACTTATTCACACGTATGGTTAAATTAAAAATTTTTAACAAAGTCCACCCACTATCGCGTTCTTGAAATTCATCAAGAGATGCTAGAGTGGGTTCGACAACGCGTTGCTCATACCATTCGTTTAAATCAGATGTCTGGAAGAGTTCAAAGTTTCTCGTATTGACACTTTTGTTTGCATGCTTATCACCTGCCACAAACTCACCGCTGAACGTGGTATTAACCTTTACACACAAATTTTCCTCGACAATGTTTTTCACATGTAAAAGCACTATGTCCCTGGCATCTTCGAGAAATTGGCGTGGGTCAATATGGTCGCGATTGATAACTGAACCAGTCAATACACGATTTTCATATGCCGTTTCAATGTTCCGCCATATCAAACCACTTTCTCGCGCACCACATCCCGCACCCTCATGAATGAAACGTTGACGCACAGAGTTTTTCAAGCCTTCAAGTCGCGCTATTTGAGCGATTAATGATTGGCGATATCCGATCGATAATCGCTGGCGTTTATTACAGCTATGATTTTCCAACAACTCGATGAATTCATTGAATTGATGCTCCCACAGATTGTACTCTTCCGCTGAATTTATAAGTGCGGCTTGCTCTCGTAATCTTGCTTCTGATATGTCGCCGGACATTTTTATTTTTTTTTCAACGAAAAATGGTTGAAGACAAATAAAACACGATGTGGATGAGTTCACTGCTCGACTGCGAATGTTTCAATTTTCCGAGCCGCGGTCACAGCCTCCACAACTTGCGAAGAAAAATATGTTTCCGTCTTTGTCCTCGACTGACTATCTTAGAAGTCTAACAGTATACCCTCTCAGACTTTTTTACTGCAATGTATACTATAGTGACGATAGAGCATGAAAAAAATATGGAACGGTTAATATAGATATGAGGAGGGGAGCATATTATGGGGTTTTTAAGTGTGAGTGGCGTTCACGGCGGAAAATGTAAAAGAATCCGGTATCTTGATGAAAAATATAAAGACTGCCAGTATATGGACTGAAATGTTTAATGGGATATCAGGAACGTGAGAGAAACAGGCTAAAACCCGCTATAGCGTCTGCGCTCAAGTTATTTGTACATAGAGAAACGAGATTCCAAAAAAATATGGCGATCACCTGTATGTTTTTTTCCCACACGCCGTCGTCAAACGTGGTTTTGTGGAGATCGTGCAATGTCTAAATTCTAGCAGGTCAACATCCGCCTTTACCAATGGAGTTTTACTTCAACTCATTTAACCCTCCAGCGATAGTAAGGAAAACATCATAATCACTTGTATGATTTTCCCATACGCTGTCGTCAAACGTGGTTTTGTGGAGATCGTAGAATGTCTAAATTCTGGCAGGTTAACATCCGCCTTTACCAATGGAGTTTTACTTCAACTCATTTAACCCTCCAGCGATAGTAAGGAAAACTCATAATCACTTGTATGATTTTCCCATGCGCTCTCGCCAAAGGCGGTTTTGTGGAGATTGAGCCCTAGCAGGTCAGCTTCCGCCTCTACTGATGGAGTGTTTCTTTTCTGATAACGCCCCAATCTGGAGACGGCAAATCTTTTCGTTCACCCTTAGCCTGGATGGGGTATCTTAGAAGGTATACTTGTTTGTACTTCTGCCTCCACTATCTTCTACATGTTATGAGAAAAAAGGGAAAAAACTCGTTTTCCCTTTGTTTTTCAATGTTCAAGTAAGACAGAAAAAATGAGCAACTCATCCCCACCATTCTGCATCCAATGAGGATCCCATAATTAAAAAGGACTCGGGTAGTCGTTTTTTCATCATTCTAGTCTCTCCAATTTCCGAGAGTGATTTTGAAAAGTGCTGCGGAAAAACGTACAACATGGTTGATCAAATCCTTGACATTGAAGTGATCAATGTTGTCAGCGATGACGACGACGCAATGGTTGATGAAATCCACGGCATTGAAGTGATCGATATTGTCAGCGACGAGGGCGACAACGCAATAGTTGATCAAATCCGCGAAATAGAAGTCATCGATATTGTCAGCGATGACGACGACGATGGAATGGTCGATCAAATCCATGACATTGAAGTGATCGATATTGACGGCGATGACGATGACGACGACAGTGAGATGGAAGTGACAGATGAAGAAGAAGAAGAAGAACTGGACAGTGATCTCGAAGTTAATGAATCCGGTTGTGAAAGTGATTATGATGGAAACCATGATAGGCGAGAATTCAGACTGAACCTGCAAATTATTCATAATCTTAACCGACAAACTGTGTACTGCGTGAATTACCATTACTTCATTCCATCTCGTGGTGTGAAATGCTGTACGAGGTGCATATTGGACATGGGTGCAATGGTTGAGAACGTGATAGCAGTGCGTGGCCACTACCGAGAAACATACGACGTAATGAGTGGGATCTTCTGCAGTAACTGCCGAGATCCATTCCATGAAATTGTTCTAAGCAGCGTGTGTACCACTTGCTTAAACGGATTCCCTTCTGTGCATGAAGAAATTGGTGCGGTTCCAATGAACAATATCGCCAACAACGACGACGACCGCGACGACGACAATGATAATGAAATGGATGCCATAGACATAGATGAACTGAGAGATGATCTAGAACTCATGGATTCTGGCTATGAAAGTGACTGTGATGGTGAAAACCATGATGTGCAAAAATATAAACTGGACTTGCAACGTCATCGTATTCTCAATCCGAGAGCTGTATTCTGTATAAATTATTTCTATATAACAACGAATGAAAGGGCAAGGTATTGCACTTCATGCTTCCTCGAAGACCGAGACATGTTTGTGGAAGCAAAAGCCGTGCGGGGCCACTACAGGGAACGTTTCAATGCAATGAGTGGAATTTTCTGCTGCACATGTCGAAATCCACTTCATCAAATTGTTCCATGCAACATGTGCTCCACCTGCCTACATGGATTCTCGGTTAATTGTAAGTTTTATCAGTAAATACTATTATTCTAAATATTATAGTACCACGTAGATTAATAAGAAAAAATGTGTGTTTTTTTGTTCCAGAATAATCACAGTCTTCATACGTCTTCATTGCATTTTTCAAACATCGACACACACACACACACACACACACACACACACACACACACGGGTCTTTCAATGTATAACATCTACATATACAATATTGTACACAAAAAAAATGTTACATTATTAATAGAAAAAAAATGTTCTTATTCAGTGCTTTGTAAACAAGTTTATTATGAATAAAAAATTTCATTTGATTAAAAAATTCATTAGCTAATTAGGACCCCCCCCCCCCCCCCGCCGCCCACTTCACAGGAGACACCGTCTCGCTCCCCCACTACCTGGCCTTACCCTTCCCGCCGTGACGTCACACCCCGGGTACCCCGCGCGGGACCCCCGCCCCGCTCCCCCCTGAGATCCCAGAGTTAGAGCTGGCGTTGCTACTCTACTTATTTGGCATAGGGAAGGGTGTGAGTAAAGCGCTAACATTTTTTTAGAAGATAAATAAGTTGTAATTTAGATTTATTATTACATTTAAATTAACGTAAGTAGATATACAATGACAGTTCTGGACCAAAAGTGGGCGAGGGGGGTCGCGGTGGAGCGGCTGGGCGTTGGGATGAGGGAGGTGTCGGGCAATAGGAGATAATGCAGATGATATCCTGAGAACTATGCAGTTAGCATATGTGGGTGTGTGTGTGTGTGTGTGTGTGTGTGTGTGCGCGCGCGCGCGCGCGTGTGTGTGTGCGTGTGTATGCGTGTGTGTGGGAGTGTGCGTGTGCGTGTGTGTGTGTGTGTGTGTGTGTGTGTGTGTGTGTGTGTGTGTGTGTGTGTGTGTGTGTGTGTGTGTGCCCCTTCCCGATCATGGAATGTGGGTGGAAGGGAGGGGGGGGGGAATTTTCAGGGACAGATTTCCGGGGCTTGTTAATCCCGTTGAATACATAGATAATAAACTGCGCAGTCGATTTATTGATAATAATAATAATTCATCGATGCGATGGCTCATGGAATGTAGGGGGAGGGAGGCATTTTCAAGGACAGATTTCCGGGGCTTCTTTATGCTGTTGAATATATATATATATATATATATATATATATATATATATATATATATATATATAATAAACTACGTAGGTGACTTAATAATAAAGTGTAATAATAATTGTGTGTATCCCGTTGTGAGGAGTTATTTTACACGATTTTCTTGAATATTCCATGACGACTTTGAATATTCTAGAGAGTGGGGGGTTAGGCCTATATATGTATGTGTGTGTGTGTGGCCCCGCCACCTCATGGAATGTAGGGGGAGGGGGCATTTTCAAGCACAGATTTCCGGGGCTTGTTTATCCAGTTGAACATATAATAAACTAAGCAGTCGATTTATTGATGATAATAATAATTCATTGATGCGATGGCTCATGGAATGTAGGGGGGCATTTTCAAGGACAGATTTCATTTACGGACATTGAGAAGTGGTTCAACGAGAACGCGGTGGATCGTCTCCTGGTCGACGTCGAAGAGTTTCAAGAACGCGATTCTGGCTGGTCGATGCGTGAAATCATCAACTTGGCGGTCAACATCAACCACTACGTGCCACTGCGTGGAGGCTTCTCAACGTACGTCGATCTTCCGCAGGATATACGGGGGAAGGCTGGATGGAATGTGAAGAACAGAGATGAATTCTGCATCTTGTGGGCTGTGACGGCAGCAATCCATCCGGCCGAAAATCACGTTGATCGTACAAGTTCGTATCCAGAACTATGTGAGAGACAACCCGAACTGATTTTCTTGTTGTTCCTCCGACTGAGCAGTGGTTTGATGTCGCATTTGAATGGTTTGAGTGGAGGTAAATTTTTTTTTGGAGAATTGCATTTTTTTTGGGAGTTCTGGTTGCCGCCGCAAGAGTTCTCTCAGATGTCTTTACATCTCTTCCTCTCCAGATAAATATTTACAACGGTACATTCGCGTAAACTTTGGGAAGTTGGCCCCCCCTAACGACAAAAAAAATCATTACTAACAACAGAACTGTGAATAAAAAGTACACAGAACCCCAGTACTATGTCAGCAGCAGCCAGAACTGATTTTTTCCCTCTCGACTGAACAGCAGACTGATGGCGCGATGGAATGCTTTGAGCGAACCTACATTTTTTCGGAAAAATGAAGTTTTTTAGAGTTCTGGCTGCCCCCGCACGAGTTCTGTAAAATTTCTTGACAACTTTCTCTCATCAGACAAATATTTACAACGGTACACTCGAGTTGGTTTTGTGATGTTGTCCCCCCCCCCCCCCCCCTCAACCCTTACAAAAAAACGTTACCAACAACAGAACTGTCAATAAAAAGTACATAGAACTCCAGAACTATCAATAAAAAGTACATAGAGCTATGAATAAGAAGTACAAAGAACTCCAGAACTATGTGAGAGGCAGCCCGAACTGATTTTCTTGTTTTTCCTCCGACTGAGCAGTAGTTTGATGTCGCAATGGAATACTTTGGGTGGAGGTAAATTTTTTTTTGGAGACATCAATTCTTTTTGGGAGTTCTGGTTGCCCCGTCAAGAGTTCTCTCAGATGTCTTTACGTCTTTTCCTCAGCAGACAAATGTTTACAACGGTACACTCGAGTAAGCTTTGGGAAGTTGCCCCCCCGCCCTAACGAACAAAAAAATAATTACTAACATCAGAACTGTGAATAAAAAGTACACCGATCTCCAGAACTACGTCAGCGGCAGCCAGAACTGATTTTTTTCCCCCTCGACTGAGCAGCAGACTGATGGCGCGATGGAATGCTTTGAGCGAACCTACTTTTTTTGCGGAAAAATGAAGTATTTTGGAGTTCTGGTTGCCACCGCAAGAGTTCTGTAAAATTTTTTGACAACTTTTTCTCATTAGACAAATATTTACAACGGTACACTCGAGTTAGTTTTGTGGAGTTGCCCCCACCCCCCTTACAAAAAAAACGTTACCAACAACAGAACTATCAATAAAAAGTACATAGAACTCCAGAACTACGTGCGAGGCAGCCAGAAATTATTTCATTTTCCTTCGTCTGAGCATTAGACTGATGGCACGATGGAATGCAGTGAGTGGACCCAAATTTTTTTGTTTGGAAAAATGATTTTTTTTTTGGACTTCTGGTTACTGGTTACCCCCGCAGGAGTTCTGGTAAATGTCTTAACAACTTTTCCCGTTAAGACAAATATATAGAACGGTACACTCGAGTAAACTTTAGGAATTTGGTCCCCCCTATCGAACTTTCCCCCATCAGATAAATATTTTCAACGATACAATGGAACAAATTTTGTGGATTTGCCCCCCTGCCGAAAAAAAATCGTTACTAACAACAGAATTATCAATACAAAATACATAGAACACCAAAACTATGTGAGACGCAACCAGAACTGATTTTTTTTCCTCGACTGACCAGTAGACCGATGGCGCGATGGAATGCTTTGAGTGAACCCACTTTTTTTCGGCAAAATGAATTTTTCTTTGGCGTTCTGGTTGCCCCCGCAAGAGTTCTGTTAAGTTGCTTCACAACTTTTCCTCATCAGACAAATATTTACAACAGAACACTTCAGTAAATTTTGTGGAGTTGACCTCCACCCCTAACGGAAAAAAATCGCTACTGACAACCGAATAATCAATAAAAAGCACATAGAACTCCAGCACTTTGTAGGAAGAGACCAGAACTGATTTTCTTTTTTTTCCTCCGACTGAGCGGACAATTGTTTACAATGGTACACTCGAGTAAACTTTGAGAAGTTGCCCCACCCCCCTAACGACCGAAAAAATCATTACTAACATCAGATCTGTGAATAAAAAGTACACCGATCTCCAGAACTATGTCAGCGGCAGCCAGCACTGATTTTGTTTCCCCTCGACTGAGCAGCAGACTGATGGCGCGATGGAATGCTTTGAGCGAACCTACATTTTTTCGGAAACATTGATTTTTTATTGGAGTTCTGGTTGCCCCCGCAAGAGTTCTGTTAATTTTATTGACAACTTTTCCTCGTCAGACAAATATTTACAATAGTACACTCGAGTTAGTTTTATGACGTTGCCCCCCCCCCCCGGCCCCCTTAGAAAAAAACGTTACCAACAACAGAACTATCAATAAAAAGTACATAGAACTCCAGAACTATCAATAAATGTACATAGAACTCCAGAACTAGCAATGAAAAATACAAAGAACTCCAGAACTATGTGAGAGGCAACCCGAACTGATTTTCTTTTTGTTCCTCCGACTGAGCAGTAGTTTGATGTTGCAATGGAATGCTTTGGGTGGAGGTAAATTTTTTTTTGGAGTTCTGCTTGCCCCCGCAAGAGTTCTCTCAAATGTCTTTACATATTTTCCTCTTCAGACAAATATTTACAACGGTAGACTCGAGTTAGTTTTGTGATGTTGCCACCCCCCCCCCCCCCCCCGCCGCCCTTAGAAAAAAACGTTACCAACAACAGAACTATCAATAAGAAGTACATAGAACTCCAGAACTATCAATAAAACGTACATAGAACTCCAGAACTATCAATGAAAAATACAAAGAACTCCAGAACTATGTGAGAGGAACTGATTTCCCGAACTGATTTCCATGTTGTTCCTCCGACTAAGCAGTAGTTTGATGTCGCAATGAAATGCTTGGGGTGGAGGTAAATTTTTTTTTTTTTGGAAAAACGCATTTTTTTGGGAGCTCGGGTTGCCCCCGCAAGAGTTCTCTCAGATGTCTTTCCATCTTTTCCTCTTCAGACAAATATTTACAACGGTACACTTGCGTAAACTTTGGGAAGTTGACCCCCCCCCCCCCCCCCCAACGACAAAAAAATCATTACAAACAACATAACTGTGAATAGAAAGTACACAGAACCCCAGTACTATGTCAGCGGCAGCCCAAACTTATTTTGTTTCCCCTCGACTTAGCAGCAGACTGATGGCGCGATTGGAATGCTTTGAGCGAACCTACATTTTTTTCGGAAAAATTAATTTTTTATTGGAGTTCTGGTTGCCCCCGCAAGAGTTCTGTTAAATTTATTGACAACTTTTTCTCGACAGACAAATATTTACAACGGTACACTCGAGCTAGTTTTGTGACGTTGCCCCCCCCCCCCCCTCGCCCCCCTTAGAAACAAACGTTACCAACAACAGAACTATCAATAAAAAGTACATAGAACTCCAGAACTATCAATAAAAAGTGCATAGAACTCCAGAAGTATCAATAAAAAATACAAAGAACTCCAGAACTATGTGAGAGGCAACCCGAACTGATTTTCTTGTTTTTCCTCCGACTGAGCAGTAGTTTGATGTCGCAATGGAATGCTTTGGTTGGCGGTAAATTTTTTTTGGAGAATTGAATTTTTTTTGGGAGTTCTGCTTGCCCCCGCAAGACTTCTCTCAGATGTCTTTCCATCTTTTCCTCTTCAGACAAATATTTACAACGGTACACTCGCGTAAACTTTGGGAAGTTGGCCCCCCCTAACGACAAAAAAATCATTACTAACAACAGAACTGTGAATAAAAAGTACGCAGAACCCCAGTACTATGTCAGCGGCCGCCAGAACTGATTTTTTCCCCCTCGACTGAGCAGCAGACTGACGGCGCGATGGAATGCTTTGAGCGAACCTACATTTTTTTCGGAAAAATGAAGTTTTTTGGAGTTCTGGTTGCCCCCGCAGGAGTTCTGTAAAATTTCTTAACATCTTTCTCTCATCAGACAAATATTTACAACGGTACACTCGAGTTGGCTTTGTGATGTTGCCCTCCCTACCCCTAAAAAAAAACGTTACCAACAACAGAACTATCAATATAAAGTACATAGAACTCCAGAACTATCAATAAAAAGTACTTAGAACTATGCGTAAAAAGTACAAAGAATTCGAGAACTATGTGAGAGGCAGCCCGAACTGATTTTCTTGTTTTTCCTCCGACTGAGCAGTAGTTTGATGTCGCAATGGAATACTTTGGGTGGAGGTAATTTTTTTTTTTTTTGGAGAAATCAATTTTTTTGGGAGTTCTGGTTGCCCTGTCAAGAGTTCTCTCAGATGTCATTACATCTTTTCCTCATCAGACAAATGTTTACAACGGTACACTCGAGTAAACTTTGGTAAGTCGCCCCCCCCCCCCCCCTAACGACCAAAAAAGTACACCGATCTCCAGAACTATGTCAGCGGCAGCCAGAACTGATTTTTTTCCCCCTCGATTGAGCAGCAGACTGACGGCGCGATGGAATGCTGTGAGCAATCCTACCTTTTTTCGGATGGAATACTTTGAGCGAACCTACATTTTTTTCGGAAAAATGAAGTTTTTTGGAATTCTGGTTGCCCCCGCAAGAGTTCTGTAAAACTTCTTGACAACTTTCTCTCATCAGACAAATACTTACAACGGTACACTCGTGGTGGTTTTTCCAATTTGCCCCCGCCCCCCTTACAAAAAAAAACGTTACCAACAACAGAACTATCAATAAAAAGTACATAGAACTCAAGAACTATCAATACCAATTACATAGAACCCAAGAACTATCAATACAAAGTACATAGAGCTCCAGAACTATGTGAGAGGCAGCCAGAAATGACTTTATTTTCCTTCGTCTGAGCAGTAGACTGATGGCGCGATGGAATGCATTGAGTGGACCCAAATTTTTTTTGTTTGGAAAAATGATTTTTTTTTTTGGACTTCTGGTTACCCCCGCAGGAGTTCTGGTAAATGTCTTAACAACTTTTCCCGTTAAGACAAATATTTAGAACGGTACACGCGAGTAAACTTTGGGAATTTGGCCCCCCCTATCGAACTTTCCCTCATCAGACAAATATTTTCAAGGATGCAATCGAACAAATTTTGTGGAGTTGCCCCCCCCCCTGCCCAAAAAAATGGCTACTAACAACAGAACTATCAATACAAAGTACATAGAACCCCAAAACTATGTGAGACGCAACCAGAACTGATTTTTTTTTCTTCGACTGACCAGTAGACCGATGGCGCGATGGAATGCTTTGAGTGAACCCACATTTTTTTTTGGAAAAATGAATTTTTCTTTGGAGTTCTGGTTGCCCCCGCAAATATATATATATATGTTGTAATATTCTAACGAAGGATATAGATGGCGCTCATGGCGGCGAATAGTTCGCGTAGAGAGATGGCGCGAGAGTAGAGAGAAGAAGGGGAGACTAGCGACCAACGCGTAGGTAATATTCATTGTTCTTGTATTCCAATTCTTCTTACGGAAAAATAAAAAAGGCATCATTAAAAGGCATCGGGCACGAGAGTTTTATTTCTGTCGAGGTTAATGTTTCATCAGTAAATCAGAAGTGGGATTAAGGCGACAATTTCTGGGTATTGCGGCCAAGAGTGTCGATAACGCGATAAAAAGTGTAGAAATTCGTCGCCGAGAATCGACGCATCGTGGCGACGTTACGGTCAGGACGCGTGTGCTGAAGAATCTCGAAAAACGAACGGGCGAGATTAGCGCTGAACACGTTTGTGAGGACCGAATATACAGGGTCATGAGTGAGGAGAGTTCGGCAAATGAAACAGTAGTATTAACGGAGAATATCGACAGAAAAACGACTATCGAGATTATGAGTCGAAACGATGATGCTCGTACGGACGGCATCTATGGCGTGCCGTCAATGGACGATGGTCCGCGATATTTTCGGGACATACAAGACGCTTTGCCGAAGTTTGACCCAGTGACAGGCGATATTACGGTAGAAAATTGGATAGAAAAAATTGAAGAATTGTATAACTGGGACGACGTAGCAATTCGTCATTACGGGTTGGTCAAGCTAGCTGGTGTTGCAAGAAAATGGCGGGATAGCCTGCCCGCCCAAAACTTGTGCTGGCAAGAATGGAAGAACTTACTGGTGGAATCGTTCCCGTCGGACGACAGCATCACGAAGAAACGATTGGAAGCGGAAAACTACAAACGAAAAAGCGGACAAAATATGGTCATGTATTTTTATGAGAAATTGTCGTGTTGCAATCGAGCTCGTATGACGGACAAGGAAAGCATCGAATGGATTATTTTGGGCATCGAAAATACGAGGATCCGTGAGTACATTGGTCCACTAAGCGGGTATGATAAGCCAAGTAAACTATTACCCGATCTTAAGAGCGTGGAACAATACATACAAGAGCCCGAACAGTCGAAGCGATGTTTCAAATGCAAGGAGGAAGTGCATATTGCCAGTAGATGCACGAATAGTCAAGCAGTCGCCTGTTTCAAGCGTTCTGAGAAGGGCCACTATGCAAGAGATTGTAAATCAGGTGGTGGTCAGCACACGAGTAAACCTGTCGGACCGTTGTCAAATCCTGAAAGGACTACGAATCAGAAGACAGTGATGCATATCACGACCCAGCGAATGCACAGCAAATATTTCAAGGATGCGTACATCAACGACCGCTACATTGAGTGTTACGTTTACTTAGGAAGCAGTCGCGTAACGTTACGAGAGGACATTGCCGAGAGCGAAGGATTTACGTACCTGGAAGGAGATTATGATCCACTGATTGGATATGGCAACGGAGAGTTAAAACCAAAAGGGTTAATGACAGTTAATTTGACGATCGAAGGTGTTACAGCAAAGGTAAAGGTTCACGTTGTACCGTGGGAGTGCCAAACCATCCCTCTTATAGTGGGTCATCCATACAGAGAAGCGAGTCATGTAATAATCATCAGAAAACCAGGCGAGCTGAGAATCGGTACAGACGCGAACGAAATGCTGCAGACTGAGCCAACGGAAAAAGAAAAAACTGCTCTCTGGGCGACCGAAGCTACGGTGATTCCCAACAATTTCCTGGGCCATGTCGCTGTGGCCGGAGAACTTCGAGGATGCGACGTTTGCGTCGAAGGAGGAATTCGAGAAAATGGGCAGCTAATCCCGAGGTGTTTGATTAGTACCGACGATATGGGAAAAACAATTATTCTCGTATTGAACATTTCCGGCGTAGATTTCATGGTCAAAGAAGGATCAACTATCGCGAGAGCCGATGTGTCCAATTTGTACGATCAAACAAAAAGAGTGAGGCCAGAAGTCAACGAGAAAGAGATAACTCTGAAGGAGATTGACACCGACCTTCCGGAAGAAGAGGTTCCAAGGCTAATCAATGTGCTGGGACAATACAAGGACCTAGTCGCACGAAACATGAAGCAAATTGGGTGTACCAACAAGACCGAGATGAAGATCGAACTAGAGAAGACGACGCCTGTTCATTATAGGCCATATCGAACATCACAAGCAGGGCGAGAGCAAGTTCAACGGATGATCGACGACTTGAAGGACGCGGAAATCATCGAAGAGAGTAACTCGCCATTTTCGAGTCCGGTATTACTCGTGCGTAAGAAAACCGGAGATATACGCATGTGTATAGATTATCGCGCAGTAAATCGACAAACCATGAAGCAGCCATTTCCAATGCCGAGAATAGAAGATCAGGTAGATCAACTACAAAGTATGCGATATTTCACGACATTAGATTTGAGTAGCGGGTATTATCACATTCGATTGGCGACAGATTCGAAACATATTACAGCGTTTTGTACGACCGATGGGCACTACCAGTTTAAACGTATGCCGTTTGGACTGTGCAATGCGCCAGCTGTATTCCAGCGATTGATGTACACTGTTCTTGGTAATCTCAGATATACTACGGCAATGGCGTATTTGGACGACATAATTATTCCGTCACAAACAGTCGAAGAGTGGTTGCATAAATTATCTTTGGTATTCGACGCGCTGAGAGAGGCGGATTTGACTCTGAATCTTGCGAAGTGCTGTTTTTGAAGGAAAAAATAGAATATCTCGATTTTGAAATCACGATTCATGGGATAGCGCCAGGTAAGCGCAAAACAGAAGCCATCCGAGAGTTTCCGACCCCTGAAAATTCGAAACAGGTTAGAAGCTTCGTAGGACTTGCAAGTTACTTTAGGAGATTCGTCAAAGGCTTCGCCATACTTGCTCGTCCGATGACTGAGCTGCTCAAGGGAGAACGTAAATTCGAGTGGGGATCAGATCAAGCAAGAGCTTTCAGTGAAATAAAGGCAAGATTGACGCACAACCCGATACTTAGTGTATATAATCCGGCCGCGGAAACTGAAGTTCACACTGATGCGTGTTCATTAGGAATAGGGGGCGTTCTGTTGCAGAAACAAACCGGTAATAAGCTTCACTCAGTGTCGTATTTCAGTCGGAAAACGACGCGTGAAGAATCAATGTATCATTCTTACGAATTGGAAGCGTTAGCGATTGTCTGTACCTTGGAACGATTTCGAGTGTACCTCATCGGGATTAGGTTCGTCATTAAAACCGATTGCAACAGCCTGAAGCTCCTGGCGTCGAAACGAGATCTTAAGCCTAGAGTAGGTCGTTGGTTGATTACGTCATCGATTATCAAAAGGGGGAATGCAACTCGGTTGCGGATGCGCTAAGTCGTAGTCCAGTCGAAGAAGCGGTTGAGTCAGAAGTCGTAGGATTACCTGTACTGGGAATTACCATCAGTACTGACTGGGTGGCTGCAATGCAGAGGGCGAGCCAAGAAATACTACGAGTCCGCGAAAAACTTGAATCTGGCGATTCTGAGACACACGAGAAATTCACGATGTATAAAGCGAGAGTGTATCGTATTACCAAGGGTAGATGGCGATTATACCTCCCCGCCGAATTGCGGTACGATATAGTTTCAGAGGCTCACAAGACACTTTGTCACATGGGGATTGATAAGACATTAGCTGCCGTGAAGGAGGCGTATTATTTTCCGAAAATGCGTGATTTTGTATCGCGGTACATAGGGCGGTGTATAAATTGTATTTATTACAAGACACCGACTGGTAAACCAGAAGGCTATTTACATCCGTATGACAAGAGGGGGCCGAACAGCTTAACAGGAGTATTAAGAACGGTCTTGCTACGGTAACGAACAAAGAAGGAGACGATTGGGATGAAAAATTATTCGATGTGCAGTGGGCAATCAATAATTCCGAACATCGCGTCACAAAACGTACACCGTTTGAGATTGTGTTTCATCATCGAAGTAGAGGCGTGGCAAACAATCCGTTGACCGCAGAGATAATAAAACTTAATGAAGAGCCGAATGTAGAGGACGCAAAAGAACCGGTAGAAACGTCACTGGCTAAAAACCGCGACATACAAAAGAGGCAATTTGATAAAGGACGGAGAGAGGCTAAGGAATTCAATGGAGACCTAGTCATGTTAAGAAGCGCAGCTCCAGCCACTGGCAGAAGCAGGAAACTAGAGCCCAAATATCGGGGACCGTATGAGGTTGTAAAGGCTTTAGATAAGGATTGATATTTGATACAGGATATCGAGGGCGAACAACAATCGTCCAGAATTTATAAGGGTATTCTTGCTGCCGACCGGTTGAAAGCTGTGCCACTTGACAGCTGAACATTATCCTAATTGTAATATACCTAGGATTGATTAATTTATAAGATCGTTTACAGTTGTACTCAGTTTATAAGAATGCATCAGTTATATAATATCGTTATGTTGGGTTATGTAAGCACAAGCTGAAGGAGTTAAAAAAGGGGTTTTAAAATGTAATGGGTTAATCAAATAAACTTAAGGTTGAGTCGATGGTACAAAAAAAAAAGAATAAAGTGTGAGGAGGACGCCACATAGCAGGATGGCCGAAACTATTGTAATATTCTAACGAAGGATATAGATGGCGCTCATGGCGGCGAGTAGTTCGCGTAGAGAGATGGCGCGAGAGTAGAGAGAAGAAGGGGAGACGAGCGACCAACGCGTAGGTAATATTCATTGTTCTTGTATTCCAATTCTTGTTGCGGAAAAGTAAAAAAGGCATCATTAAGAGGCATCGAGCACGAGAGTTTTATTTCTGTCGAGGTTAATGTTTCATCGTATATATATATATATATATATATATATATATATATATATATATATATATGCGTGCGTGCGTGCGTGCGTGCGTGCGTGCGTGCGTGCGTGCGTGCGTGCGTGCGTGCGTGCGTGCGTGCGTGCGTGTGTGTGTGTGTGTGTCAACTGCTTAGTTCTCAGGATGACATTAAAGTCGCCATGAAATATTCTAGAACATCGTGTAACTCCTCACAACGGGCTACACACAATTATTATTAAGTCAACTGCGTAGCTTATTATATATATTCAACAGCATAAAGAAGCCCCGGAAATCTGTCCTTGAAAATGCCTCCCTCCCCCTACATTCCATGAGCCATCGCATCGATGAATTATTATTATCATCAATAAATCGACTGCGCAGTTTATTATATATATTCAACGGGATAAACAAGCCTCGGAAATCTGTTCTTGAAAATGCTCCCCTCCCCCTACATTCCATGAGAGTGAAGGGGCACATATATATATATATATATTAGGGTGGTCCTTAATGGGGGTGTTGATGAATTTCGACGAGTGCGCCCCCCAGATAGGTTCGAAATAAATAAATAAAAATGTGTGCGAAACCCCAGCGCTGTAGTCCAATGAGAAGACGTGCCTGTAAGCTCGTTTTGTTTCCCATTTGAATAACATGTGATTTTCAGATTAATTCAGTCATTATTTTTTTTAAGTGCCCCTAAGCATTGAAAAAAAATATTATTCATATCAATATATTCTTAATTGGTATATCTAACTGTACATTTTTTTACAAGGCGTTATCACAACCCTTACACCCCCCCGCCCTCCTTATATTATACACGACGGCAAATTGGTCAACTTGACTACCTGTTTTTAGCCGCTTGGTGCTTTACAGTATTTCGCTTATTAAAAGGCAGTCTTATTTGCGTCATAAGTTTGTAAAAATAATAATTGTACATGTAGGAAAAAATATTTATTTCAATTAGCGTATTTCAAAACATATATATTACACTTTATATTTTTTTTTAAATAATCATTTAAATTCAAATGTTTTCATCACCGTCTGTTTTTTTGGATCAGGAAAGCTTTGACAATATTCCGAGAGTACCTGAAGAATATACTGCTTCTGATCTTCGTTCCGTGTAAGAATATTGTTGTTTTCTTCCATTAAATGAACTGTCGTGTATAATATGGGGAGGGGGGGGGGGTAAGGGTTGTGATAACGCCTTGTCAAAAATTTTACACGTAGATATACGAATTAAGAATAGATTTATATGAATAATACTTTTTTCAATGCTTAGAAGCACATCCAAAAAATAATGACTGAATTAGTCTGAAAATCCCATGTTATTCAAATGGAAAACAAAATGAGCTTACAGGCACGGCTTCTCATTGGACTACAGCGCTGGGGTTACGCACACATTTTTATTTATTTATTTCGAACCTATCTGAGGGGCGCACTCGTCGAAATTCATCAACACCCCCATTAAGGACCACCCTAATATATATATATATATATATATATATATATATATATATATGTGTGTGTGTGTGTGTGTGTGTGTGTGTGTGTGTGTCAACTGCATAATTCTCAGAATGACATCATCCGCATTATTTCCTGTTACCCGACACCTGCCTCATCCCAACGCCCAGCCGCTCCAACGCGACCCCCCACCCACTGCCGACGCTCTCCGCACCCCACCCCTCCCCCCTGCCGACCGCTCCCCCGCTGCGACGCACCCTCGCCCACTTTTGGTCCAGAACCCGTGTTGTATATCTACTAACGTACAAACTAATAAAATAAGCGGTCGGAGTGCGCGATAAATTTTTCGACGCTAAAAGATAACTAATTAAAATAATAATGATAACTAATAAAAATAACTAATCAAATAAGAATTAATAGTAATAATTTTTTTAAAAAGCACTTAGCGCGAGGAACGAACCCGCGCCCCTGCGGACCAAAACCAGGAATGCTACCAACGGGACCATCTCATCGCTTGTAGAATATGTGCACTTTCTGGTACTGACGATTCACGGCCGGATGGATGATTGGCTTGTTTTTGGGGATAATGCTTTATCGCTTGACGAAAGTATGACAATTAATATAATAATACGAACATAAATACATTTCTGCTTACTTTTATGAATTATAATTTAATTGGCATAAGGACGGGTGTGAGTAAAGCGTAAGCAATTTTTTAGAAGATAAAATAAGTTGTAATTTAGATTTATTATTATATTTAAATTAACGTATAAACTAAAAACAATAAGCGATCAGAGTGCTCGATACATTTTTTTGTATACATTAATAACACAGAGAATCAAGTGCTAAAAGCATTGAAATCATCTAAAAGCCTCGCGCGTGCCGTCGGATGACGTCACGCGCGATTCGTGCTCAGATTGCTTTTTCACTCGAAGCCTTCGTTTTGGCTTGGCCGCACATGAACGTGCTCAGCGTCCATGTGTTAGTGTAGCTGCCGAAGGCGCGGTCGGGAAACTTCGACGGCGCTCGGCTCTGTCCGAAGATGTCCGAGCGTCGCTCACTCACGGACACGCGCTACTATGATTGTGTGATGGGCGCGCAAGAGACTAGAGAGGGGGTAACTTTTGCGCGCGATCTGGCTGCACTGCTTGCTAGTAGCGACGCGTAGCGGCGCCTAGTGAATCGAAATGTGGAGCCGATAAGCGTGCCTATCCCCACCACGAAAATTTCGCTTCGTTGCTAGACCTGTATGTAAGACCGGGGCGGCGAGTAAGCACGATTTGCGAGGGGCGGAGACTTTTCCCTCGCCGAGCTACCCATTCGTGTTCGCGCTGACTGAGATACCGACTTGAGCAGTGAACACGACTCGCGCGGCTACAAGGGGATTTGCAAGCTCGACAGAGGCGATGATCACAAAATGATATTCCCGAATTCGCCGCCGCGATTTAGCAGCATTTCCGCGGCACTCCGAAAAGCAGGGTTGTCAGATTTGGCTACTTTGCGCCAAATTGGCTACTTCAGAACTCGAAGAGATCGAACATTAAACGCCGTACTGTAGATGTGGACTCTAAAAGCGACGAGGTTAATATAATATATAATGGCGCTTGGCGCTGCCATCGTTAGCATTGGATGGAACCGGGAGAGATACAGGACATAATGCGAAGATTTTAGATATTATTTGCAACAGATTTCTTTTTGCTACAAACAAAAATGCAGGACTGAACAATTTACATTAAGCCTCAAACTAACTAACAAATTAAACCAAGTTCTAACCCCAAGCATGGCTACAACTTAAATACTAGAAAACGACCTGTATTGGTGATGGTAGTGCTAGCTTAGTGGCTAGCAAATAAGTGTAGTACGCAGGAGGACCGGGGTTCAAATCCTGCCTCGGTATATTTTTTTTTCTTCACCCATAAAAATTGTATTTCTTTCATACCTGCTTGTACCGTTATTATATCTATGTACCATGTACTTTTTTATTTATCATCTGAATAAATTAGATCGGAAATTGAAAATTGAAATTGGTCAATTCATTCATTCGTTCGTCGAAATTATGTGTGTGAAAATATGTTATGTATTCGAAATGTATTGCCTCCGAAGAATCTTTCAGTCGAAATGAATATTTCTTATAAACCAAGCGCCAAATTTAAAGGAACACTTTTCTATTTATTTATTTATTATTATATTTATTATATTTATTGTGAATAAAATATTCTTCGCGGGAATATATATTTCGAACATATATCATAGTACATAGTACACATTTACATAGTACACATTTTCCGATGAATGATCGAACGAATTGACCGATTTCAATTTCCAACCAAATTATTTAAGTGATAAATGAAGAAGCACATGTCATATAGATATAATAATTGTTTAAGCAAGTATTAAAAAATACAGTTCCTATGGGTGAAACAAAAAGTTTAGTATTTATTACGGTATGTTACATATTTAGATCTGTGTGTATTGCTTATTTCATTGCATTACCAATGCCTTACTTCATGTCCTATACTACTAGCAATACAAGCGCGCTCGCGCGGCTCAATTTCAAACTACAACCAACATATATTTTCTTCGTCGCTCTCAGGGTCCACATCACGGTCTTACATACAGTTCTGGAAACGACCGTGGTGGGGGTAGGCACCGTTAACGAACCCACGTTTGTTTCGAATTTTCGACACTACGTGGCATTGCTATCGGCGTGTACGGTGCGACAAGGACAAAACAGCTTCCGTCCGTCTCTCTCACTCTTCTCGATGATCCGAAATGCACATTACCTTTTTCGCGTTAGGGGCGGGGGGGGGGGGGTGGGGCGAAGGGGGAATAGAGGGAGATGAGAAATAATTGTGGAATAAGGAGAGGGGATTGTGGAAGAGAATAGAAGTGGGGCTTGTAAAAAGGGGAAGATCCTGTATGGCTGGAAGAAGACCAATATAAAATTTTTAAAAATAAATGAAAATACTTACCTTTTTCGAATGAAATGGATTTTCATTCGAATTTTATTCCGAGTTTCTTTCGATGATCGATATACAAATACCTTTATTGAATGGAGTTTTCTTCGAATTTCAGTCGGAGTTTCTTTCAATGACGAAAGGAAAAAAATACTGCACACAAACTGTGATTGTTTCAATTACCGCAAGCCACTTTCGAAATTGTTCGTCATCTCTCGGTACTCGAAAAGTCAAAAAATTATTATTCGACGTCCGGCACCCGGTGTGACACGTGCGTACCGCACACACCTTCGGCATGTCGACAAGTTTTCAATAATACCCTGAAACAACGGTCCACCTTCGCAAGCTTTATGAATATCTTAAACTACAAATGCTCGTTGACGCGACGCAAACAGAGGTTATCAAGAACGTGTTATCAAAAAGTTATGACAAGTCAAGGGGCGAAGGGAGAGATCACAGAAGACCGTGGGTGGGAGGTACTCGCCGATAGTAGCGACGGCGGTGGCGACGAGCGGAATGAAAAGTGAAGCTCGTAACGGTGCCTCACGACTCCATTGAAATCTGGCTTCGTTTCCAGACCTGTATGTAAGACCGTGGTCCACATTCATGTGATATTCCTGTGTCCGTACTAGGCTTCCTAACTTTCTGTTTCACATGAATTTTTTGGAATTTATAGTTTGCTCCAAGATATATTATAAGTTTTGCACCATATTACGAGTACCGTAGTTGATTTCTATTGGTTGTCTTTTTTACTCTGGTACTAGGCTAGGGATTTTTTTGTTCGCCGGTTAGGTTACTTCCGTTGTTTCCCCAGTCAACGGAACAGTTTGTGTACGATTTTTCAAGAAGAGACACAATAACAATATTATTGTCTCAAGCCCAAATTTACGAACAGTGTTGAACTTGAACGATGGGTAAATACGCCAAAGATAAGCGTAAATATCGAAAAGAATGGGACACGGAATGTTGGGGGAAAGGTTAGTTTCTGAAAAGGATAAACCTTTCTCGATAAATATCATAAGTGCACCCTTGCACTGTTATCATTTGTATTCAGTTATGTAATTATATTTTCATCGTAGGATGGGTGCAACATATCAGTGCAACTAAAATTGTGGATCAAAGTGATCCGAACGAAGCTCACTACAAGCTATGCAACGTTACTTTAAGGAGTCATATTCCGACCTAAAAAAACATGCAGAGAGCAAGAAAAACAAACTGAATGCTTCCAGTTTGAAGAAACCGCTCAAGAATACATTATTCTCCCACGGTACGTATAATGAGACAATATGAGATAAAAAAATTTGCGTATTTTCTGTGAATCAATATTGGTTTAAACTTTGTTGAATATTCCAAACGAAAACATTTTTTTAAATTGGTATATAAGGGAGGCCGGGGCAAAACGGGATGCGCGAACAAATCGAGATAAACTATTTTTTTCGAAATTTCTATTTTTTTAAAGTTATTCGATAGAAATAATAGCTACAAGTCACCAACAGAAGTCTTATAAATAAAAATAAGGTGTCTACAGTGAATCGTGAAAATCGATGGCTGGACTTTAAAAATTCGCCAAAAATCGAAAAATCATCCAATCCTCATGTTCCAAGTCGCATTTTGAAGGGTAACTGAATACGTAAAGAATATGTATAGGTAAACGTCGCTATCTCTTTAGAAACAAAACTACAATTATTTAAATAGAAGCCTATCACGAAAATTCGGAAATTCATCATAACCCATTTTGCCTCAGACACATTTTTTTATTTAATTCAGGAAAAAATGCAATACACTTCCTAATTGTGAGTAAAACGAAGTAGATAAGGCGTATAAAACTTTTACTCAACACAACATTTCGTTAACCATTGCGTTTTGCCCCGCTCTCCTCAACGTTGATTATTGGAGCTGTCTTTACATTCAACTGATATTTTTTTTTTTTTGCGTTTTACACGATATTTTTGTTTCAAGGTATGGGCTTCAAAATTCAAACGAGAAGAAAAAAGCCGATATCAAAATGGCACTGCATATCGTCATGCATTCAGCCATACAGTCGGTTGACCATTTGGGTGAGCTTCTATCGGAGCTAGGAAAAGGAAGCGTGCTAGAGAAAATACGTCTGCATCGAACGAAATGCTCCAGCATCATAAAGCACGTTAGCGCTCCGGCTCTTTTGGCTAGCCTTATCAAAGCGATCGGTGACAAAAGCTACTCCATCATCATTGATGAAAGTACTGATGTATCAGCTACAAAATATTTATATGCATCAAATACTTCGATACAACTGAAAATCGCCTAATAACTACTTTCCTCGGTATCTTGGAAGTAGAAATAGCGACTGCTGATGACCTCACCAAAAGCATTACAGAATATCTTGCAAAAATCGGTCTCCCATTGAAAAATTTGATAGCAACAGGTACTGACGGTGGAAGCAATTTGTGTGGCAGTCATCATTCGGTGTACACGCTACTGAAAAAAGAAGTACCGAATTTGCAGCTTTTGCGTTGTTGTTGTCACTCTTTACACCTCTGCGCATCAAAAGCAAGTGAAGAATTGCCCAGTTCGTTGGATTTTTTACTGCGCGAAATATACAATTGGTTCAACGTTAGTTCTTTGCGTCGCATTAACTATCGAAAAACGTTTGACTTGATTAATTCTGGTACCGAATCTCGAAAATTTCTTCACATAATTCAACGATCCCAAACTAGGTGGCTAGGGTTTTACGAACCAGTAAAAAGGATACTCGAACAATGGCTCGAGTTAAAAACGCATTTTCGTCTAGCCTGTGATGCTGAAAGCGCGAATTATCCGTGACATGCTAGAAGATGACGTCAACCAGATTTATTTCATTTTTTTGAAGCCCATTCTCCCGGAAATTCAGCACTTGAATCTATCTTTTCAGAGTGATGATGTCGATGTGGGTAGTCTCTACGATGAAATGTCTTTAACATTTTTATCGTTAGCCAAACGCATCCTCAAACCACTTTTTCTAAAGCCTTGCAACGAAAAATCTGTTTTGCGTCAAGTGATCAAAGCGTTGCACAATGAATTGGCATTTCTACCACTTACTGAGATCGATTTCGGAATTGAGGTCGAAAAACGCCTTGCAGAATTTAAGATACCGCCTCGGTCCAAAATTAAAATTAAACAACGGTCATTTAATTTTTAAAAAAGCTCTTGCACGAAATGGCAGTGAGACTGCCGATAAACCTGGAGATATTTCGAAAATATAAATTATTGAGTCCTGGCGTTTGTCTGTCTCAGGTTCAGATCAAATTCGAAGACTTGCCGTTAAAAGAATTTCTCCATCTACAAAGCGATATTTCAATCTATCGGAGTCAATGGGACAAATTAAATTATGTTGATTGGAAAGTCCACTTCAACGGAGAAATTCGTCAAAATATTTTGGTCTTTTGGCCTGAGGTATATAAGTACACCAACACTAGCGGCCGCAAGATGTTTGAAGAACTGGCAAAAGTGGTGTTTAAAATGCTGGTCATTCCTACGAGCAACGCAGTGGTAGAAAGAGCCTTTTTAGCGTTGACTCTGATAAAAACACGAATTCGTAACAAGCTTCGAACGCTAATGCTCGAAGCTCTGTTACGGATCAGATTGTATTGCATTTCGTTCAAAAAATGTTGCAAAACGTTAGAGCCAACCAGCGAAATGCTTGAACGATTTCAATCAAAATATACGTATGAATCATCAAGTGAGTTCCAAGTCACGTCAGACAAAAACGAAGGTGGATCGGAAATGCTCACAGAAATGCTCAATATCGTAGCTGAAGTGATATAAAGAAAAGAAAAAAAAACAGGCAAATCTAGTCGATGGACGCCAAATAAAAGTGTAAACAAAATATAGTATATTATAAGCTACACGTGAAGTATACCAGAAGGACATTATAAATGTTCAACATCGTAAAAATAAGCTGTTATGTTATAGATCATAAAATAATGGTTCTTTATTTTAAGTGTAAAAAACTGAATATTCTCGATGAATCTCGTAGAATCTCGTAGCTTGTAGCTGAAGTGATATAAAGAAAAGAAAAAAAAATCAGGCAAATCTAGTCGATATGAACGCCAAATAAAAGTTGAAACAAAATATAGTATATTATAAGCTACACGTAAATTATACCAGAAGTACATTATAAATGTTCAACATCGTAAAAATAATGAGTCAGAGATGTGTGCGGCCGTGTGGATGACAAGTTGATCGTGTGGATTCGGCTTCGGTCCGGCCAATGAAGGTTATTCCAAAGTCAATGGAACTAGACTTTGAAATAGGCCACGAAGACTCGCTTAAAACAACAACTTCGGTTTTTACTTAAATATGTAGAAAAGAAGGTTTGATACCGAAACACATTTTCTCAAAACACTTAAATATTCAAATTTCCGGCAACAAAGAAAAAATAAAAGTTAATAGAATATCACACAAATTCCACAAATCATTATTAAACATAGAAATAGATGATCTCAACTTTCGAATAAAAATACTGAACCAAAAAATTGAAAAGAACGCAGAAACAATCAACAAAACTCCAAACAATATTAAAGAAAAATGTTTCACTTTAGAACAAGTAAAATTAAATAAACTGTCAAAACTTTCATATGAAAAACACCAAAGAAAACTCCAAAATCTTAGATTTCAACGTACCAGCAACATACATCAACATATTTTCAACCACGAAGAATTTTCAAAAACAATATCGTCACAAACACATATAGACCAAAACAATACACATTACCGAAACTATCAAAACACAAATCAAGCAACACAAAATCACAGTATCTTATTCTCAACACCAAATAATACACAACATTACGCAAATAATAAGCTACCCACCGATCCTCTGAACAACATAAATTCAACAATCACATTAAACAAAACCAAAGATTGGCTCATAAATGTATCCAAAATCGACATTCCGCTACACATTTCAACATTCTTGTCTCTGGGTGAAAAATGTTGTTTTCCCTACCTCAAACCCTCAAACATAAAAAATCACATCCACAAATCAATCTCCGAACTAGAAGCCAAACTAGAATTTTTACTTGACAAACCTAGACAATTAAAAATTAGAAGCAGATTCAATAAAATCCTAAACAAGATAAATATTCCAATATCATTTTCCAACACTAATCAAATCATAAAACACATATCCTCATTCTTAAAAAGAAACCCTCATCTTTTGGTTACAAGAGCAGACAAAGGAAACTCAACAGTCATTCTGGAAAAATCAGATTACATTAATAAAACTCATGACTTACTCGCAGACTCCACAATTTACAAAGCAACAAATAAAAACCCCATCAACACATTATAAAAAGGCATCAACAATATTCTCTCCAGATGGAAAACCCTGAAAATCATTGACGAGACAAAGTACAAATATCTAAAAGCAGAAAATTGCAACCTATCCCGTCTATATTGCTTATCCAAAATTCACAAAAACAACTATCCACTTCGTCCAATAGTATCATCTATAAGTAGTCCAACACACAAACTAGCCGAATTCATACAATCAAAACTCTCTAATGTAAATTAATCAGTACGACCGATTCACACGTCAAAGATAGCTTTCACCTAAAACACTCACTCTCTAACATCTCAATCCCATTCAACTACAAATTAGTCTCATTTGACGTCGTTTCTCTCTACACGAACATCCCATTACAACTAGTTATTCAAAGCCTACAAAAACGATCAAACTTATTCTCAAAAACATTTCCTTTACATGAAATAATCAAAGCAATAGTTCATCATGTTCTCAACATTTTTCACATTCCAAAATAAAATCTGCCGACAAATCTCAGGGTTACCTATGGGTTCACCTCTAGCTCCAATACTATCCAACATTGTCATGACAGATTTAGAAACAAATTGTCTAGAAAAATAAAAATTCTCATTACCATTATATAAAAGATACGTTGATGATATTATTATTGCTCCACCAACATACGAAATTGAATCTACCAAATTGATCTTTAACTCTCACAATCCCAAAATACAATTCACATCCGAAAATGAAATAGACAACAAAATCCCTTCCCTAGATCTACTTTTAATTCACAAACAAAACTCAATTATCACAAATTGGTATAGGAAACCAACCTGGTCAGGCAGATTCATAAACTTTTTCTCACACCACCCACTCTCTCAAAAAAAAGCTATAATCTACATACTAGTTGACAGAGCAATAAAACTATCTCACGCGTCATTCCACAAAGAAAATTTAAAACTCATCAGTAACACAATGACAAAAAATTGCTACCCAATCTCTTTCACCGAAAAAATAATAAAACATCGTCTCTCCATAATCAATAATAAAAAAAACCAATAACAACAATTTCGATTCTTTCAGATTAATAAACCTTCCCTACACAAAAAACATACACCATCAACTAATTCGTCTCTTCCAACAATACAACATAACATGGTCACAAACAATAAACACAACATCTCATCAATCATTGGATCCACCAGAGACAAAATTACCAACAACCGAAAACCCAACATAGTTTACCAAATTGACTGTAAAGACTGCAACGCCACATACATTGGCCAAACTAAAAGATACCTTGAAACTAGAGTAAAAGAACACAAAAATAGCCTGAAACACACCTCCACAATACACACAGCTTTAGCACAACATGCAATAGAACAAAAACACAATTTTCAATTTGACAACGTAAAAATTCTAAACAATGAGAACTACCTTAGAAAAAGACTAATCTTAGAAATGATTCAAATTAAGGCACACTCCAACGCTATAAATTTCAGAACTGACATCCAAAAACTAAGCTCAATTTATAACTCTGTAATATAATTTACTAAAACATTTTACAGTCACATAACAATCCTCAACATTTTACCTCACATAACAATTTTATAATTATTGACACTATAAACTAATGAATACTCTGACATGATAAACTCATTTTTAATGACATTATCACAAATCTTAAATATCCCTTACCTAACACATCTATTTTATTTTTCTTGACACGTCACTGCCTAAATGATCTCTCTCCCCCGATTCACCGTACAGAGACTCGAATAAGCTTCAGAAACTTACACACCTCTCAGTTTCTCTCGAACCCTCGTTGACCACATAACTCAACATGTAGGAGAATAAATATTGTAAATTTCGAGTTTTTGCTCATCTAGAAAGGAAAACAAATTCTTAAAAACCATTCTCAATAGGTAATTATCATATTCCTGAGATTTTGTAAGATTTTCACTTGCAATACACAAAACCCCTTTATAATTAATTACAGACAAGGATTTAAAAAATCGCCGAAAAACGAGAGCACCTTATCGATTGAGTATTTTCTCACAAAATATTATTTACATCTATAAATAATGTTTCTACAAAACAACCTTCCTAACATCAGCAAAAACTTAAAATATCAACAATATCGAGGTTAGTTATATCACATATTTCATCTCTTTATTATTTCATAATAGAATAACCCTCTCTCTCACACTTCACACATTTCAAACATTTTTACATATAAATAAATAACTCAATAGACGGGGAAAAAATGTCATACTATGTTAACATAATTATAACCAAAACACAACTAACAGAATTGTTATACTAAACGACATAAAACGTATATAACGGAACCATGACCAAAAACACTCATATATATATACTTTATCAAACATCCCAGATAGACAGTCGTGATCATCACGCCGTGCATACAATTGATGAAGCAAATTTTACAGCATATTGACTACACGTCATGATGCAAAGCCGTGAACTCATTTAGTATAGTGAATGTACAAAGCATTTTGATCTCAATATGTCGTTTACAAATGCATCGTACGCTTGAAACACGTTGAACTCATATCTCTGTGCTCAAGTGTCCACAATTAATATATGCAATTTTACGTCATATGGAAGTCATCCAGTGACTGTGTTGATGAATTCACTGGATTAGCACTGGTAGTAGACATGCCATGCAAGCAACATGACGGCGATATGCATGTTTGTCAGTGATACATTCTATGGGCGCAACATGACGACGATATGCGTGTTTCTCAGTGATACATCCTATGACGGCGACATGCATGTTGCTAAGTGATACTTTCGTTGAGCGCAATATGACGGCGATATGTATATTTTATCAGTGATACATCCCAGGAGCACAATATGATGGCGATATGCATGTTTCTCAGTAATACATTCCATGACGGCGTTATGCATGTTTTCAGTGATACATTCGGTGAGCGCAATATGACGGCGATATGCATATTTCTCAGTGATACATCCCATGAGCGCAATATGACGGCGATATGCGTGTTTCTGTGATACATCCTATGATGGCGATAGGCATATTTCTAACAAGGAGAAGGCAGACAAGTTTGATTCGGGAATCGAATTTGATTCGGGAATCGAGTTTGATTCGGGATTCGAATCGAAGCCGATTCCTCAACATCTCGTATTATCAACACGGCCGCACACTACTCATACTAATAGGAGAAGGCAGAGCCTGGATGTCGCAAATCGGGTTCTCCTTTCGCGTGGTGAAAGTTGAAAACCTCCGAATTAACGTCGGTTTTGATTCTTGTTTCAATAAGCCTTAGTTGCTGAGATATCGCGATTTGAAAATTTGTGAGTTTCGTCTCGTGCCTAGAGTACGTTGAGCGTTGATACTTGAGACAAGAGCGGCCGTAGCTAATACGGTAAGACGACAGACCGGCACTCTGAAAGTTCACGGTTCGCGTCCCTATTCTTTTTTTTCAATTCAATTTTTTTTTTAAATTTTATAATCTCTCATAAGACTTTACATCTGCAGGTAAATAAGAAAATTTGAAAATATGTATTACTAGTTTTATTCATCTATTATATTAAAATAGTTAATCCAATAATGAAGTCACAATTACAAAGCAAAATAATATTGAATAACAAATAATTAATCTATTAATCACGTCACAATAAGACAGCAAAATAATATGGTATAAAAAATAAATAATTAATCTAATTCAAAGGAAAGCATATTTGAAGATATATATCTTCAAATATGCTTTCCTGATAGAATTTATAAGGTTAAATATAGTTGCGGTGGTATTACGTTCATTTTATGTTCGTGGTGTCGTAAGCCTTTGTGCTTCCCTTGCTTTTACGATGGTTTCCACCCTCCAATTTGCCAACATACTGATCTGATAGAAGAATAATCAGAATAATTACCTGCCGCGAAATTTGCAAGTGTGAATTAGATTAATTATTTATTTTTTATACCATATTATTTTGCTTTCTCATTGTGACGTGATTATTGGATTAAGTATTTGTTATACAATATTATTTTGCTATGTAATTGTGACTTCATTATTGGATTAATTATTTTAATATAATAGATGAATTAAACTATTAAGACATATTTTCGAATTGACTTCTTTATCTGCACATGCAAAGTCTTATGAGAGATTATAAAATAAAAATAAAAATTAAATAAAAAAAAGCATGGGACGCGAACCGGGAACTTTCAGAGTGCCAGTCCGTCGTCTTACCGTATTGGCTACGGCCGCTCTTGTCTCAAGAGTCAACGCTCAACGTACTCTACGCGCGAGCCGAAACTCCCAAATTTTCAAATCGCGATATCTCAGCAACTAAAGCCTATTGGAACAAAAATAAAAAACGACGTTAATTCGGAGGTCTTCAACTTTCACCAGGCGAAAGGAGAACCCGATTCGCGACATCCAGGCTCTGCCTTCTCCTTGTAAGTGATACATTCGATGAGTGCAATATGACGGCGATATGTATATTCGTTAGTGATACATCCCATAACCGCAATATGACGGCGATATGCATCCAAATCGAGAATGATACAAATAAGCAGACACAAAGTAAATTTGCACAAGTGTTAGAATGGCTAGGTAGGTAGCGCGCTCGGCTCTCGAATTAGAAGACGTGGTTGAAACCGTAGGTAGGTACAAAATTTAACTAGGCAAAAATACGTTTTTAATCCATTTATCATATAGGCAGGAACATCAATAAAGTGTATGGGGATAAAATAGAAATCCTACCATATTTTTTTTTATCAATATTTTGGAATTTTTTTAATTCTTCACGCTATGACACTCATATGAGCTCCATATAAGCACAGCATAGTTACGTCACGCCATGCCGCTAATATGAGCTCCGTATGAGTAGAGCATATTTACGTCACGCCATGCCGCTAATATGAGCTCCGTATGAGCACAGTATAGTTCCGTCACGCCATGCCGCTAATATGAGCTCCGTATGAGCACTACAGTTTCTTCACGCCGTAACACCCATATGAGCCCCATATGCACTCACTTATTGTTGGATATTCGTGAGCCAAATTTGCTAGTCTGATGAATTCACTGCATGTATTGAGACGTATAGGTACGTCTCAGGTGCGAGTTTCTCCCAAGTACGCGAAGGCCAAGATTGTTGACACGCCCGGTCAATGCCTCTAAACGCGGCTATTAGGACAAAAATTGAAAACGGAGCAAGTGGGGGCTATCTCTCGGTGGGGATATTAAAAATTCGACAAGAGTCAAGTGGGGGGAGAAAAAGATTCTAGAAAAATCGAGGAACGACCTAGACGCCTGACAAGGGGAATAAAAAAAAACGGCAAAATAACAGTATAAAAGGAACGTCCTCAGACCAAAGAGGCTCTTCTCTTTCGAACTCTGGCTGGCGCAAGTAATGAAAACGATACCAGTACAAGCTGAAAAAGCGAGGAAAAGATCGGAGTAAGGAAAGCGCCAGCATCAAGAATAAGAAAAGGAGCAAAACGTAGGGACTTCTCTCGATTATTGAGGGCATTAGTAGTGAATGGGCGTAAGTACAAGCCGCAAAGGCGAGGAAAACAACCACTAAGGAAACTGCCCAAAATAGCGAGAGGAATCGGAGATAGTCCTCGGATCATTTTCTTTAATTATCTGAGCATAAGTAGTGAAAAGGACGCACTTGATTATTTCCCGATTAAGGAAAGCGTCAGTTGGCACAAGTAGTGAAAAGGAGCCGAGAAGGACTCCCGACTAAGGAAAGTGCTAGAGAACGCAAGTAGTGAAAAGGAATGATCGGGTGCCCCCGAATAAGGAAAATGCTCAAGATAAAAAGAGAAATGACAGGAGGCATCTCATAGAGATAGGATGAGGCAAAGGAAATTGTAATCAGAAGAAGTAAATAAAATAAAGAAATAGAAATTCATTTAAAAAAAGGTACGAGGACCGACCAGCTGTGCACATGTCTTCCTCGGTCTTTAAATGTTGACGGTAACCGTCACCGAGAGAGAGAACTAATCGAAGCACTTGAAGAGAGCAAGCGAGAGACAAACAAAACAAACGAGGCAGTGGCCGAGCAAAGTCAACGTAGAAATTTCGGAATTCGCGAACACACACAAAGTACACATGAAAAGGTCCCCGAGCGACCCACGTACACACAAATACACACAAATATTCAAAAATTGTCAGGCGGAGTAAAAGCAACACCACACCTACACATAAGAAAACGCACAAATACAAGCACACATTTAAAAATACATGTAAACACTGCGATATCCATGCAACACAGACATTCAAACGTGCACACCACCCATATTTAAATACACGAGCGAAACTACACGCATACAAACAATACTTACCTGCCACAATGCGATGACACACTCACACATTCAAACATATGCGTACACAAAAACATTGCAGCACGAGTTAAGCGAGACTCCACACATACACGCCAACACAAACAAGTAAGAATCTCGGGCAAGCGAAGCGACCAGCGACGAAATTCAAATGTACAGGCGGATTCAAAAGAAACTGTATTGAGACCAAGGAGAAAAATTGCAATAAATTCACGACTTATTTTATGCGAAAAAGGTCTCTATTAATTTGCTCCCTAATCGAGTCCCGAACCCAAATAAATTTAATGTAAGCAGGGGAGACCCGTTACAGTATATTCGCGTGAGAACAACTTTGCTTCATTTGGATGTATTATTGTGAATCATCGTGTGATGCAAATATGACTTCAACGGGAGCACTCATAAGGGATACACAGCTGTGAGACATTCTATGCCCCAGTGATGATGTACATATGATGCCAATATGAGGTATATCCGTCCATCTGGGTTATAGATCATAAAATAACGATTCTTTATTTTAAGTGTAAAAAACTGAATATTCTCGTAGTTTGTAAAATTGTTAAACCTTGAACCAAAGCTTCATCGATCATAGAAGGAACGATTCATTATTTTAAGTGTCAATAGACCGTACGTAGTTCTGTTTTGTAAGTTTATTAAAACTTGAACCAAAGCTTCATCGATTATAGAAGGAACGATTTATTATTTTAAGTGCCTGTAGTCTGCACGTACTTCTATTTTGTAATTTTGTTAAAACTTACAACAAAGCAACCTTTTTGAATAAATAAACGTATAAGATAATAAGTTAGTGGATGCTAAATAAATGTATTTTTTTCCCTCCTGAAACCGAAATAAAAAGTCTCAAAAATGATTTCTATCAGAGATATTAATTCGCTATAAAAAAAAGCATGTTGTCGATAATTTTTGTTGACGACACAGTTTATATATATTTATTTATATAATTAGTATATAATAAAAGGAGATTTGAAGAATATTCTGTGAAATTTTCATTAATAATTGTGCAGAAATGAGCCAGTGACAATAAATCTTCTCAGGCGCCGCAAAAAAAAAGTTGCATTATTGCGGGGAACTGCATAACTCATCACTGGATCATCTGAGATAAAAAAAAACCAAGTTGGCTCATTTCTGAATAATTATTAATGAAAATTTTACAGAATTTTCTTCAAATGTCTTTTTATTATATGCTTCTTGTATAAATAAATATACAGGGTGACAATTATAAAGTGGCCACCCATTTTTTTTAATTCTTGCGCGGCCATTTTGGGACGGCAAAGGTGCGCTTTTGAAATAGTTTTTCGAGAACTCTTCGAAAAAAAATATAGCGCCTATGTCGGGAAAGTATATTCCACCAAAAAAAAAAAAAAACATCTGGGTAAAAATAAAAATGGCATTCCGCGCTTAGAGAAGCAAAGTGGACTTGATTCTGAACACGGAGGACCCGGATGAGGGCCTCAAAAAATGGTACCATTGAGAAAAAGGCCATTAAAAAATCAATATCGAACGATAGTCCAAACTGAACTCCGAGGAACGGCGGAGTTGGAATGGCCAGGAACGGAGTGGGCGTTGGAGCATTCGCCGCTATCTTCTTGACGTAGCTGTCATGAGGTTGCAGAAGTCACCGAGAGATGTCGGGTCGTGGCTGACGTTAGGATGACAGGCGTCCGAGTGTGCGAGTGTAACGTAGAATATGAATGTCGAACGGGCTTCATTTGTTTGCAGGTCCCGCGGAATCGGCGACGAAAAAATACGAAAGCACCTAAAAGCCCTGGCCATGATTCAATAATTAAACGAGCGATTGTCGTGAGACACTCGACGACTGGCCTAACGATTCGACCCGCGCTGGGCGGATGTACCGTTTGTGAATGGAAAGAAAGCGGTCTTCCCGAAATAGTGTTTAAGGGGTCAATTAAGATAATAAAGAATGCGTGACGATTAAATGTGAATGTGGTCTTAAAGATTATGAGTAAGTAAGTTCACCTTACAGTTTTACGGCAAGAGGAGGCGATTAAGAGCGGGCTCTAAGGAGTTCAACTGCAAAACGGGACGCGTGCAAATTTGTTTGTCGAAAACGGATCAGAGGACTTCCTTCAAACGGGGCGAACTTTTCGTTTTTGGGTATGAGGCGAGCGAGATGTTGATTATCGAGATGTTGCGAGATGTTGATTATCGACGAGAAATGTTAAGGGGCTCACGCTGAAGAAGCGCATGCGTGAATCTCATTTTGATTTGAAGTAGAGAATTTGTACGAGATAAAGTACATTTATCGACTTGTGCAGTGGCAGTTGAAGCTTGAACGGAAACTCGACTTTGGGAAACCGCATTTAAGGGGCCAAATTTGTGGGCCAAATGTTTCTGTAGTGGAACAATCCCTACAAACTGAGAACGCCGGGCCGAGCATCGATTTCGTTCCCGTTCATAGTCCACAGCAGCAGTAGCAGTCCTCAACGGTTATTTTCGTGCCGAGAGTGAAACATTTTTAAAAATCACCCACTGGGAACGAATCCGAATAGTCTCAAGGTTATTTCGATAATGCAACACAAAACAGAATATGAATGGACCGGTTGTCAGATTGGATTCGTCTCGGTCCGGTAAAAAAAACGGTTGAAACAGGCGTATTTATCAACGTCGAATCTCATGTGAATTTTCGTTCGAATTGACGACATTTAAATCGGGAAACGAATCCGAGTCTGCATGCAAGTATTTCTGTTGTCGAATAGTCCCTCCAAACAGAGAACGCCGCGCCGAGCATCGGATTCGTTCACGTTCATAGTCCACAGCAGCAGTAGGAGTCCTCAATGGATATTTTCTTGCCGAGGGTGATACATTTTTAAAAATCACCCACGGGGAACGAATCCGAACAGTCTCAAGGTTATTTCGATAATGCAACACAAAACAGAATTTGAATGGACCCTTTTACATATTGGATTCGTCTCGATTCGATAAAAAACAAACGGTCCAAACAGGCGTAATTATCAACGTCGAATCTCATGTGAATTTTCGGACGAATCGGCGACTTTTCAATCGGGAAACGAATCCGAGTCTGCATGCAAGTGTTTCTGTTGTCGAATAATCCCTACAAACTGAGAACGCCGTGCCGAGCATCGGATTCGTTCACGTTCACAGTCCACAGCAACAGTAGTAGTGCTCAATGACTTTTTTCGTGCCGAGGGTGAAACATTTGTTAAAATCACCTTCTTGGAACGATTCCGAACAGTCTCAAGGTTATTTCGATAAGGAAACACAAAACAGAATTTGAATGGACCGTTTTACATATTGGATTCGTCTCGATTCGATAAAAAACAAACGGTTGAAACAGGCGTATTTATCAACGTCGAATCTCATGTGAATTTTCGTTCGAATCGGCGACTTTTCAATCGGGAAACGAATCCGAGTCTGCATGCAAGTGTTTCTGTTGTCGAATAATCCCTACAAACTGAGAACGCTGGGCCGAGCATCGGTTTCGTTCCCGTTCATAGTCCACAGCAGCAGTAGCAGTCCTCAACGGCGATTTTCGTGCCGAGAGTGAAACATTTTTAAAAATCACCCACTGGGCACGAATCCGAACAGTCTCAAGGTTATTTCGATAATGCAACACAAAACAGAATATGAATGGACCGGTTTTCAGATTGGATTCGTCTCGGTCCGGTAAAAAAAACGGTTGAAACAGGCGTATTTATCAACGTCGAATCTCATGTGAATTTTCGTTCGAATTGACGACATTTAAATCGGGAAACGAATCCGAGTCTGCATGCAAGTGTTTCTGTTGTCGAATAGTCCCTCCAAACAGAGAACGCCGTGCCGAGCATCGGATTCGTTCACGTTCACAGTCCACAGCAACAGTAGTAGTGCTCAATGACTTTTTTCGTGCCGAGGGTGAAACATTTTTTAAAATCACCTTCTTGGAACGATTCCGAATAGTCTCAAGGTTATTTCGATAATGAAACACAAAACCGAATATGAATGGACCGGTTTTCACATTGGATTCGTCTCGATCCGATAAAAAAACATACAGTTGGAACAGGCGTATTTATCAACGTCGAATCTCATGTGAATTCTCGTTCGAATCGACGACTTTTAAATCGGGAAAGGAATCCGAGTCTGCATGCAAGTGTTTCTGTTGTCGAATAATCCCTACAAACTGAGAACGCCGCGCCGAGCATTGGATTCGTTCACGTTCATAGTCCACAGCAACAGTAGGACTCCTCAATGGATATTTTCGTGCCGAGGGTGATACATTTTTTAAAATCATCCACTGGGAACGAATCCGAACAGTCTCAAGATTATTTCGATAATGAAACACAAAACAGAATATGAATGGACCGGTTTTCAGATTGGAATCGTCTCGGTCCGATAAAAAAAACGGTTGAAACAGGCGTATTTATCGACATCGAAACTCATGTGAATTTTCGTTCGAATCGACGACTTTTAAATCGGGAAACGAAGCCGAGTCTGCATGCAAGTGTTTCTGCTGTCGAATAGTTCCTCCAAACTGAGAACGCTGGGCCGAGCATCGGATTCGTTCACGTGCATAGTCCACAGCAGCAGTAGGAGTCATCAATGGATATTTTCGTGCCGAGAGTGATACATTTTTAAAAATCACCCACTGGGAACGAGTCCGAACAGTCTCAAGTTTATTTCGATAAGGAAACACAAAACAGAATTTGAATGGACCGTTTTACATATTGGATTCGTCTCGATTCGATAAAAAACAAACGGTTGAAACAGGCGTATTTATCAACGTCGAATCTCATGTGAATTTTCGTTCGAATCGGCGACTTTTCAATCGGGAAACGAATCCGAGTCTGCATGCAAGTGTTTCTGTTGTCGAATAATCCGTACAAACTGAGAACGCCGCCCCGAGCATCGGATTCGTTCACGTTCATAGTCCACAGCAGCAGTAGCAGTCCTCAACGGTTAGTTTCGTGCCGAGGGTAATACATTTTTAAAAATCACCCCCTGGGAACGAGTCCGAACAGTCTCAAGGTTATTCCGATAATGAAACACAAAACAGAATATGAGTGGACCGGTTTTCAGATTGAATTCGTCTCGGTCCGGTAAAAAAACGGTTGAAACAGGCGTATTTATCAACGTCGAATTTCATGTGAATTTTCGTTCGAATCGACGACTTGTAAATCGGGAAACGAATCCGAGTCTGCATGCAAGTGCTTCTGTTGTCGAATAATTCCTACAAACTGAGAAAGCCGCGCCGAGCAACGGATTCGTTCACGTTCATAGTCCACAGCAGCAGTAGCAGTCCTCAACGGTTATTTTCGTGCCGAGGGTAATACATTTTTTAAAATCACCCCATGGGAACGAGTCCGAACAGTCTCAAGATTATTTCAATTCGGATTCGTTTCCCGTTTTAAATGTCGTCGATTCGAACGAAAATTCACATAAGATTCGACGTTGATAAATACGCCTGTTTCAACCGTTTGTTTTTTTATCGAATCGAGACGAATCCAATATCTAAAGCGGTCCATTCAAATTCTGTTTTGTGTTTCGTTAACGAAATAAACTTGAGACTGTTCGGACTCGTTCCCAGTGGGTGATTTTTAAAAATGTATCACCCTCGGCACGAAAATATCCATTGAGGACTCCTACTGCTGCTGTGGACTATGAACGTGAGCGAATCCGATGCTCGGCCCGGCGTTCTTAGTTTGAAGGAACTATTCGACAACAGAAACACTTGCATGCAGACTCGGATTCGTTTCCCCATTTAAAAGTCGTCGATTCGAACGAAAATTCACATGAGTTTCGATGTCGATAAATACGCCTGTTTCAACCGTTTTTTTTTTTTTTTTATCGGACCGAGACGAATCCAATGTGAAAACCGGACCATTCATATTCTGTTTTGTGTTTCATTATCGAAATAATCTTGAGACTGTTCGGACTCGTTCCCAGTGGGTGATTTTTTAAAATGTTTCACCCTCGGCAAGAAAAAAGCCGTTGAGGACTACTACTGCTGCTGTGGACTGTGAACGGGAACGAATCCGATGCTCGGCGCGGCGTTCTCAGTTTGTAGGGATTATTCGACAACAGAAACACTTGCATGCAGACTCGGATTCGTTTCCCGTTTTAAAAGTCGTCGATTCGAACGAAAATTCACATGAGATTCGACGTTGATAAATACGCCTGTTTCAACCGTTTGTTTTTTTTATCGAATCGAGACGAATCCAATATGTAAAACGGTCCATTCAAATTCTGTTTTTTGTTTCATTATCGAAATAACCTTGAGACTGTTCGGACTCGTTCCCAGGGGGTGATTTAAAAAAATGTATTACCCTCGGCACGAAACTAACCGTTGAGGACTGCTACTGCTGCTGTGGACTATGAACGTGAACGAATCCGATGCTCGGCGCGGCGTTCTCAGTTTGTAGGGATTATTCGACAACAGAAACACTTGCATGCAGACTCGGATTCGTTTCCCGATTGAAAAGTCGCCGATTCGAACGAAAATTCACATGAGATTCGACGTTGATAAATACGCTTGTTTCAACTGTTTGTTTTTTTTTATCGAATCCAGTGTCACGTCCTTGCGTAACTGCACCACCGCGAAATAGTTTGCGACACGTTTCAGAGAAACTCTGCTAAAGATGGAAACAGAGATCTCGATACATATTCCTAAGCCAAACCAGACTGCGCACTCTATATTTCCCCTTACATAAAAAATTATTGAAACAGAGAGTTCAAGATTCCAAGACTGGCCAACACATTGCGACCATACATAAAGAGAGTATCGGATAACCCAGCCGAAGATCTTGGTTGTAAAAATTTGAAACTACGCGACGTCACGGCACAAGAGCCGAACGAACGTATCGGCCTAATCCTCTGCATGCACAAAAAAATATATTCTTCCAAAAGAAGGGGCTCCGACCCTTACAGTAATAAAATTAGATGACCTAAGCCACGCGCTTTCCCAGGCTGGCCAACTAGCTCCTTCTCTCTCGCGTGACGCACTCCGTCACGAACAAGGCCCTATTTGTCTCCTCTCGGTTTCCCTATATACACGATAAGAAAAGCTGCGCTGTGTTCCTGGAAATGCAGCGCTGATCTCGATTATATGCGCCCTTACCCAATAATACACCGACAACTCGTTCTCGCTTCCTTCTTCCGGCCAACCACACGAATCAGGTCACGTTTTATGCCTGGACCACCAATCCAAAAAAAACTACGTCACCTAAGTTTCACTCTCCCAAAGATTTCTTCCTCCAAAAATTAATCCCACCCTGATTTCTGGTACTACGAAAGAGTTCTCCTCGCATCAGTCTCCGATTAGAATCCAACGAGCTCAGACCTAGAGTTCTCTTACCAATATCCATCGCGAAAAACCTTTGTTCTCTTTTGTAACGCGAACGTCGTCATACGATTTAAGCTTCGAACATCTTGTACTTCGAAACCTCCGCCACGTTACGCGAAAGTCATAGAAACTTTGACGTTGTATTCCGCGCATTACTTTATTATCAATTACGTTCTCGAACTGTGAACTCACAAATATTAGAGTCTGTGTCGTCGAACATCTGTATCTGTCTCACTCACACACTCACACACCATCTGCGAGCGCATCAGCCCCTCCGGCGCAGGGCTCTTCGTTTTACGACCGCTACCTGACACCCAAGCGACTGGGTCATCACCGAGGCGCACCAATGTAAGCGAACATACTTTTATATTTGTTTCCGATCTGTATTTCAAAGAAATAATAGAATTAACCCATACGGTTAATTCTAATAAATTACAAGTCAATCGAACACAAGTGTCACTACTATTATTTTAACAATTGGATCATCCACGGAATCCCTTAAAAATTCCCCTTCTACCAGCACGTCCCCTTTTTAACCCTCATCCCGTGCTATTGCGCTAGGCGTAGGCAAGAAAGAGGGATACCACACATATATATGCCCACGTCCCCTCAGGACGTGACACCAGACGAATCCAATATGTATAAGGGTCCATTCAAATTCTGTTTTGTGTTTCATTATCGAAATAACCATGAGACTGTTCGGATCCGTGCCCAGTGGGTGATTTTAAAAAATGTTTCACCCTCGACACGAAAAAAGCCGTTGACGACTACTACTGCTTCTGTGGACTATGAACGTGAACGAATCCGATGCTCGGCGCGGCGTTCTCAGTTTGTAGGGATTATTCGACAACAGAAACACTTGCATGCAGACTCGGATTCGTTTCCCGTTTTAAAAGTCGTCGATTCGAACGAAAATTCACAAGAGATTCGACGTTGATAAATACGCCTGTTTCAACCGTTTTTTTTACTGGACCGATTCGAATCCAATCTGAAAACCGGTCCATTCATATTCTGTTTTGTGTTTCATTATCGAAATAATCTTGAGAATGTTCGGACTCGTTCCCAGTGGGTGATTTTATAAAATGTTTCACCCTCGGCACGAAACAAGCCGTTGAGGACTCCTACTGCAGCTGTGGACTGTGAACGTGAACGAATCCGATGGTCGGCGCGGCGTTCTCAGTTTGTAGGGATTTTTCGACAACAGAAACACTTGCATGCAGACTTGGATTCGTTTCCCGATTTAAAAGTCGTCGATTCGAACGAAAATTCACATGAGATTCGACGTTTATAAATACGCCTGTTTCAACCGTTTTTTTTAATCCGACCGAGACGATTCCAATATGAAAAACGGTCCACTCAAATTCTGTTTTGTGTTTCATTATCGAAATAACCTTGAGACTCTTCGAATCCGTTCCCAGTGGATGATTTTTAAGAATGTATCACCGTCGGCACGAAAATAGCCTTTGAGGTCTACCACTGCTGCTGTGGACTGTGAACGTGAACGAATCCGATGCTCGGCTCGGCGTTCTCAGTTTGTAGTGATTATTCGACAATAGAAACACTTGCATGCAGACTCGGATTTGTTTCCCGATTTCGAAGTCGCCGATTCGAACGAAAATTCACATGAGATTCGACGTTGATAAAAATGCCTGTTTCAACCGTTTGTTTTTTATCGCATCGAGACGAATTCAATGTGTAAAACAGTCCATTCGAATTCTGTTTTGTGTTTCATTATCGAAATAACCTTGAGACTGTTCGGACTCATTCCCAGTGGGTGATTTTTAAAAATGTTTCACTCTCGGCACGAAAATAGCCGTTGAGGACTGCTACTGCTGCTGTGGACTATGAACGTGAACGAATCCGATGCTCGGCCCGGCGTTCTCAGTTTGTAGGGATTGTTCCACAACAGAAACACTTGCATGCATACTCGGATTCATTTCCTGATTTGAAAGTCGTCGATTCGAAGAGAACTTTGACTCCGATTTCGTATTCAGCGACCTGGAAAACCCCCGAGTACAGACTTTCACCCGAATTGAATACGTTTTTGACTTTGGCCGGTCTTTTGGGATGTGGGAGCACTGTGTGACACCTTCAATGAGGTCCCGGACTCGAGGCAAAGTTAGGTCGCTATTTTGCATCTGAAAAGAGTAGATTGATTCTATTCCATATTTTCACAAACCCATTAAACCCGTTCCACAATAAATCGCGAATGCCGCAATGCCGTTCTTCTTAATTTGGCCCCTTAAATGCGGTTTTCCAAAGTCGAGTTTCCGTTCAAGTTTCAACTGCCACTGCACAAGTCGATAAATGTACTTTATCTCGTACAAATTCTCTACTTCGATTCAAAATAAGATTCACGCGTGCGCTTCTTCAGCGTGAGCCCCTTAACATTTCTCGTCGATAATCAACATCTCGCTAAGGAGCTTCCTCATACCCAAAAACGAAAAGTTCGCCCCGTTTGAAGGAAGTCCTCTGATCTGTTTTCGACAAACAAATTTGCACGCGTCCCGTTTTGCAGTTGAACCCCTTAAAGCCCGCTCTTAATCGCCTCCTCTTGCCGTAAAACTGTAAGGTGAACTTACTTACTCATAATCTTTAAGACCGCATTCACATTTAATCGTCACGCATTCTTTGTTATCTTAATTGACCCCTTAAACACTATTTCGGGAAGACCGCTTTCTTTCCATTCACAAACGGTACATCCACCCAGCGCGGGTCGAATCGTTAGGCCAGTCGTCGAGTGTCTCACGACAATCGCTCGTTTAATTATTGAATCATGGCCAGGGCTTTTAGGTGCTTTCGTATTTTTTCTTCGCCGATTCCGCGGAACCTGCAAACAAATGAAGCCCGTTCGACATTCATATTCTACGTTACACTCGCACCAGGAAGACTAGAGGTAAGGAGTACGAACGCCTGTGGCGAGCCCGATCCAAAAGCGTCCGTGAATCTGTGGATTTTAGTAGTTAGTGTTTTCACGGCGTGCGTCGCTAGTGCATGACCGCACCGAAGTGAACTAAGCGATAAGAACACAACCGACGTCATGTGTCATCGATGATTCCCGCACGTCGTTCGTGTTGACATAAAGCGTGTTCGGGCTAACCAATTTTGTGAATTGTGTTAGATGTAAAAAAAAATAATTGTCTCGGTATAAAATATATTTTGTGATCTGCGGCGAAAACAATCAATCGTAGGTAAGAAAAATAGTATTCACATTTATAAAAAGAATGTTTTCGTTTTATCGTACCATTATCGTACCGAGTGAAATAAAAATTATCACAAACGCGAGATATGGAGCAAGTGTCCCGTCGATGAGACAAAACGTGCAAAATATATATTTTTTTTCGTATATTGCACGTTTTGTCTCATATCTCGAAAATAAACAAAGTGTTTATTTTCGAGGCGTGAAAATGGGAAGTGAGTGAGTGGGTGAAATATCGATTTGCCGTTCTCATAGAAAGTCAATTTAAATAAATGGTTGTAATATTGTTTGAATTGTTGCTTTCAGTGCCCGAACGCGAGACAAACTTTGAGTGCAGCGATCGATCGAGAACTGCCGTTAAAATCAACACTCTCCATCAAGTTCTCGAAAAAGTTTCGGATATGAAAAATTTAGAGTACGTGGGATGCCAAGCACACAATGAAGAGCTCACGAAGAGAGTGATAAACTTCTCGTCTCACGAAGAGAGTGATAAACATCTCGTCATGAGAGGATATTTTCTAGCGCGATCGGTCAACGAAAATAATCACGCAAGGAAGATTAACACGAAAGACAATAGCAATAAATCAAAACTGTAAGATCGATATATCTGTACAGCGTGTCATAATGTGCAAATATGATGTGTGATAATTTGTAAATCTTTTGTTTGAATTCAAAATTCTTATAAATTTTCTTGTGTCTATGTTTTTACTGCTTCCGCAACGAAAAAAAAAAACATTGACTTAATATCTGTATTTCGTTATTATTCTTTATCTGTACAGCGTATCATAATGTGTAAATATGAGATGTGATAATTTGAAAAATTTTTGTCTGGATTAAAATTTCTTATGAATATTCTTGTGTCTATAAATAAATTTTGTTCGTTACGGTTTCGGCGAGGAAAAAAACTGACTTTATTTCTGTTTGTCGTTATTATTCTTTATCTGTACAGCGTGTCACAATGTGCAAATATGGTGATAATCTGTAAATTTTTTGTCTGGATGCAAATTTCTTATGAATTTCCTTGTGTCTATATATAAATTTTGTTTGTTACTGCTTCCGCAACAAAAAACTGACTTAATTTCTGTATTTCGGTATTCTCTAAAACAATCTATATATAAGAATTCTGTCTATCTATATAGAAATTGCCTTCACCAACTGGTTGAACAACTAATTTGATGAAATGATCGCTCCTTATGAAGTGGCTAAGGGTGCTTTTTGCATATCGCACGGCATTGCCTTTACAATTCATTTGATCAAATTATCGCTCCATATGAGGGAGGGTATCTTACGGCACTGGTTTGTTGCTGACTTTACTTCGGTGCGGTAGGAGAGCAGCGCCGCCCTTCTCGTCCTCACTTTTGCGGACGTTTCGACGACACGGCGTTCGTACTCCTTACCTCTAGTCTTCCTGACTCGCACACTCGGACGCCTGTCATCCTAACGTCAGCCACGACCCGACATCTCTCGGTGACTTCTGCAACCTCATGACAGCTACGTCAAGAAGATAGCGGCGAATGCTCCAACGCCCACTCCGTTCCTGGCCATTCCAACTCCGCCGTTCCTCGGAGTTCAGTTTGAACTATCGTTCGATATTGATTTTTTAATGGCCTTTTTCTCAATGGTACCATTTTTTTGAGGCCCTCATCCGGGTCCTCCGTGTTCAGAATCAAGTCCACTTTGCTTCTCTAAGCGCGGAATGCCATTTTTATTTTTACCCAGATTTTTTTTTTTTTTTTTTTTTGGTGGAATATACTTTTCCGACATAGGCGCTATATTTTTTTTCGAAGAGTTCTCGAAAAACTATTTCAAAAGCGCACCTTTGCCGTCCCAAAATGGCCGCGCAAGAATTTAAAAAAATGGGTGGCCACTTTGTAATTGTCACCCTGTATATTAACTGTATCGTCAAAAAATTTATCCGTTAATATTAAATTATCAATTGTACTTTGATTTTTTAATTTTGTCATTTGAAATTAGTTTTAATTTTCACTTGTGGTTTTGCGACATATTTTGAATGCGTAGGGAATTTCGTAGCCCCACTTTTTGCCAGAAAGGTTGGCTACTTTTGGCTACTTGCACGACCACTGTTGGCGACTTGCGGTACTACATATCTGGCAACCCTGCCGAAAAGGGGAGCGTTGTACACAATGGTTGTACATCTCCTTACTAATCCCCAGTTAACCAAGCGTACCATTAGTACAGCGTACCGCAAATGTGGAGTACGCCGTACCCTACAGTACCGATAATGTACGGCTACGGGATACCAGCGTACTCGTACCTCCAAGGTATCGCTACCGTGGAGTTACACCGTACTGCAGTCTACGGTGGCTCCACGGTGGCGATACTGTACCGGTACTGTATTAGTACATTGGCGGTACAGCGTACCGTACGGCATATCGGTCATGTACCAGTACGGCGCACTCCACATGAGGGATACATTTACGGTAGATGGTTAGCTGGGTCTCTGCAAAAAACGAATATACGCCGCAGCGCAAAATCGGCCTGACCCAGTTAACCAAGCGTACCATTTTACCATACAAAGTACCCAGTTACCAGCATACCGCAAATGTGGAGTACGCCGTGCCCTACAGTACCGGTAATGTACGGGTACGGGATAGCAGTGTAGTCATACCTCCACGATATCGCTACCGTGAAGTTACACCGTACTACAGCGAACGGTGGCTCCACCGTGGCGATACTGTACAGGTACCGTACACTAGTAAATTGGCGGTATAGCGTACCGTACGGCGTACCGGTAATGTACCAGGTTCTGTACGCACGTACGAGGTGGTAACTAGGGATGGGCGATGTTCGAAACATAATCGATTATTAAGAAATCGATATTTTTTCGAAGTATCGTTACGGAAAATCGATTTTTCCCTCTAAACAATCGACGATTCGATTAATCGAATATAAACAAATATTGGTGAACCATGAACGGTGTTCTTATATTGTTGAATCTCTTCGTCGTACAAACCCGATTCTTTTAATCATTTTCTAGTCAGTTCTATCCATACCTGGAAATGTGCGCAGTTGTATCCACAGATGCCATATTTGGAAAAAGATTGCCATTATTAAAACATAAATTTCATAAATACAATCGGATAAACTTCCGAAAAGCGGAAATTTAATTTCGGTCTGAAATTCGGCATACACCTTTTTTCAATATTTTAAGAGATCCATGGGTCGTTCGCGTACTCGGCATTTCATCAATGGGGTATCCCGTGAAGGTGTGTTTACCCGTGGCGTTCATATTCTTATGTAAAAAAAGTTTGGGGTAGCGTTATTTCACTGCCCCGGGTCCGCCAGAATCGGTTAATTCAGCTCCAGCTGGCAAGCCATAAAAATCTGTCGAGGACGCAAACGACCCATGTGTTCTGGAAACGTATGTAAAATCCGACTTCGCGAAAGCATTTTTTCTCTCTATAATTCTGTTCTTTGACTCAAAATATAAATGTTCATGAAGGTGTTGATTAAATGAAAGCGAAAATGGACGTGAGAACCAGCGATCAGGTTAGGGCGTCACTTCGTTCTCGCAATTCGAATCCTGATCCCGATATTTCCGCAAAATGTAGATCGGAGTTTCGGCACTTATTACGGTTCACGCGTTTTTGAGCTCTCTATTCTTTCCCAGTGGTGAATATGTTACGCGGGTGACGATTGACGCTGTCACTGTATTGACGATAAGCGATATCCAATGCAAGTTCCGCTTCAGTATAGAATTTTTTGGATTTCTCATTGGATCTCGCGCATTACTCATCCGGTATCGCGTACAGTGTGCCAAGTCCAACAATCAGAATTCACTTTAGGTTTGTGTTGAAAAAGATGCGAGGACAAGATGATTTATGATTGGCTGTTATATACCAATCCAGGCGTCACGTCCTGTGAGAAGGCATTACATATATGTATTTCGATGTTACTTTATCAAAATCGAGAATCGATTAATCGATCGCCAAAAAAATCGACAAAATATAATCGATTATTTCACCGAAAACATTGACATTTTCAATTAATCGAAAAACATCGCCCATCCCTAGTGGTAACAGTACCGGTACGGCGCACTCCACATGAGCGGTACATTTGCGGTACATGGTTAGCTGGGGAGTCGCGAATTAACAGATCCCTCGATAACCCGCAATCGGCAATACTGTATCGATCCAACGGAATCGTTCGTAATGGAGCGCCTCGCTAAGCGCCCCTATTAAATTTGCTTGGGCCCGTACCGTCGTCTTCGTCGTCGTCGTCGTGACCGGCCATATTTTGTTTTCCTTTTCATTCTTCGTACGTGCGACGGTAAATTTGAGAGAAAAAGGTTAGTTCGCAACGTGCATTCGTAGACGCAAATAGGCAGACAAAGTTCTTTTTTACGAAGAGAGAAAAAAGTATGTTCGGTGGACGTTGGCAAAAAGGTCGATCGCGTTTTCTAACCTAAACGTGGTGACAATTTTCAGGCATGTCTTGGATAAGAGATGCGGTCGTTCGCAGCTGGACACCCCTCGTGACGCAGGTACGATATCGTTACCACGCAGAGAAAATGGCGAGGGGTCCTCTGTTGAGACGGTACGGCTACAAGGACGACGTGATGGAATTCAGGGGTCTCTTGGCGAGACAGGAGACAAAGCGGGTGAAGGAGATGCCAGTTTATAGGCCAAAAGACGCCTGGTGCCAGAGACGAGCGCTTTTTGGACAAAACGATTACATCGATATACTGGGTAGCGAGAAAATGCATCCCACCAGAATAATATACAACGTACCGTCCTGGTTGCGCGGTGTTTCCGGCAACGAGTTTAAAGTTTTGATAAGGAAGCAAAAGATGTGGTCCAGAGGCGTTTTCCCCATCGCCAGACCGACCAAATGGAAAGAATTGAACAAGAGAATCTGGTACCTCTACAATTACCTCAATCGCAAAACCAAAACCCGCTACACAAGCAAACAGTAGCGAGATGAATTTAATATTATTACTGTTATTGTACGGCTGTAAAGACGAGTAACGAGGGTTTTGTCCGTTCGGACGAACGATAATTAAAAAAAAACAAGTACGTAAGCTCGTAGAAAATAATGAATTTACTTATCGACGGTGAAATTGATGCGAGACAATCGTTCGAATGTTGCAAATACTATTGTATCGATATTCCAATACTCGTTGCTACACATTTGTCGCAAAACGATCGAAAACTGGTTTGCGGGGATTCGAAAGATTCATCGATCGTTGCGTGCCTTTCGCCCACTCATCTTTTCTCCCTTTATATACACGGTGTGGAGCGTTCTTTTTTTTCTTTCCCTCGACAAAAATATATCTAGATCCGAGAGAAAAAAAAAATTGTGTAGCGCTCCCGCGGTAAGTACCCCCGAAGTGGAAAAAAAAAGAAATACATTTTCGTTTATACATGAACAACAAAAGCGATAAACGAGAGCTTGAAAATAAACGAAATAAGGGTCGCGATCGTGCGTACTGACGCGCGAGCGCTGAGTATCGTCGGTCCTGATTAAAACTAGACGTGGCCGGCCGAAAACCGACCGTTTTTTTCACTTCTTCGAAATACATTATACGCAAAGGGTTGACGAAAAATATATCGCGCAACGCGAAAAAAACGGATTACACGAGTGTCGATAAAAAAATGTTCCTCAACAAGTCGCGCGCGCGCAGATGATACGAGATTACCAAGGCTGCTCCGTGCGATACGAGACTACCGTTGGAAAAAAAACCAACTCGGTCGTATTTTAAAAATATTAAAAAAAAAAATGTATGGCATTTATTCTCAATCTTACTAGCCCCGGTCGATCTATCCGTAAGACTATCTTTTGCGCTCTTGCGACAACGACGTTGTAATACTGTTAAGAACGATTGCGGAAACGATAGTGAAAAAAGTGAGAACGCGAGAGGGGGGAGATAAAACTGTGTCGCTTTTTCGTTTCGAAATTACTGCAAAGAGGAGAACAAGCAGCTATCGCAATGGCGATCTCAAAGAATCTTTTACTAACGGAAAAGGTGCGGCGCCATGGAAGTATTCGTATTCTCTCGAGTTATGTACATAAAAAAGTGGCAGTCGGAATTGAAGTTATTTGGGCTGGGAGCGGGCGGAAGACGCGAATATATATATATATATATATACACACACGAGAGGAGAGACTCGTATATATTCCTCGTCCGACCAATCACGGCTATCGTTTTCTCGAATAAAATTGATTCGCGTGTTCGACTCGTGAGACCGCGACAAATTTGTCGCGAGGAACGATAACATTTAATGTGTGTGTGTGTGTGTGTATATATATATATATATATATATATATATATCAATTCATGAAGGGTGAGAATGTAATCATAGGTTATTTTGAAGAAAGGAGAGCAAAGTAGTCTCGTAATGCCTCGTCGCATCCAAATTTCTCAAGCTATGTCTCTCGGTGGGATATACTTGAAGCTGATAGGGCTTGCCGGTTTTTATAAGCGCGTTTATCAATTCGCTAGTATGGAAAAAGTGTACGTTTTCGTCGATGAGACCGTGAATGATGAGCAAACGATTCGCGTCATCGGGAAACTTGTTGACGTAGGTTAAAACCGAACCGTTTACGTAGCCGGCGCAATTGTCCTGAGGAAGATCCATGTAACGCTCGGTGTATCCAGTGTCATAGAGATTCCAACAGGTGACGGGGGCGCCGGCAATTGCGATCTGCGAAATGTCACGACTGATTGATGTTTTCATCTTGTCGATTGAAAAATTCTTAACGATAAAAATAAAATAAAAGGCTCTCACCTACCTTGAATACTTCGGGATAATGTATTATGCCCATGAGGCTCAAATAACCGCCGTAGGACCAACCGTGGAGAGCGACCCGACTCATGTCGATGTAGCCTGTTTTTTGGCACGATTACGATATCTCCGGCGCCTTGATTTAACCATGGATAATCAATATTTGGGCCAAAATAAGCACTTTTTGAAGAATAAAAAAATCGCGATTTTGGCTTCGTTTAGTAGATACAGATACAATCCCCTCTCTATAATATATATAGATAAAGAGTCAACCCGAATGAAGAATATCGATGTGTGTGCGGAATCGTTGGGTGGGTCTGAAGCACCTTCGATGTGTGGGCGGAATCGTTGGGTGGGTCTGGAGCACCTTCGATGTGTGGGCGGAATCGTTGGGTGGGTCTGAAGCACCTTCGATGTGTGGGCGGAATCGTTGGGTGGGTCTGGAGCACCTTCGATGTGTGGGCGGAATCGTTGGCTGGGTCTAGAGCACCTTCGATGTGTGGGCGGAATCGTTGGGTGGAGTCGATACAAATGTGGGAGTGACGCCCCACAGTTCCTAATCTCCACTATTACACACACACACACAAAACAGCCCTTTTCAGGACTAAGGAATACCAATGCAGATAACCTCCACGTGGTGTATTCTGGATAACGCTCATAATCTGCAGCCAATTTACATAAATCACCGACGAAGTACGATGAAACAATGCAAAGCACGCGGAAATTCGATTCACATCGAAAAATCGGGGAAATAAATGTTTTACTCTTCAAAGCGCTGTAACTCCGAAACTAAGGCTCAAAACGAAAAAGTTATTCTTGTTTTTCGTATTTTTTTCGCCCATATTACATAATCCAATGATAAAATTAAGGCGCCGGAGATATCGTAATCTCCCCGCCCCGGGTACTGCGGATGCAAGTACACGGGAGGGACGGCCGAAGGTGACGGTTTCTCGCACCAGATCCCGACTTGAGTTCTCGTTTTAGAGTAGAGAAAAATATCCCCGTCACAGCAGTACATACAAATGAATGTCCGACAATTTTTCAATAATCGTACTTTTTTTTTCAAAATTAATTTTTTCAAATTACATTGATTTTATATTCCTTTGCAAATATATCTATATATATATTTATATCTATAATAATAATAATTATTATGTGCATATATATATGTGTGTGTGTGTGTGTGTGTGCGTGCGTGCGTGCGTGCGTGCGTGTGTGTGTGTGTGTCGTGTGTGTGTATGTGTGTGTGTGTGTGTGTGCGCGCGTGTGCGTATGCGTGTGCGCGCGCATGCGTGCGTGCGTGTGTGTGTGTGTGTGTGTGTGTGTGTGTGTATGACGAGCTGGCGAACAAAAAGGCATTTTTTAACTAACTTTATGGCTTAACTAACAAAATATTTCGGGAGCCGACTCACGGCATGCTCGTCGATAATGTCCGTCACGTCCCCGAATACAGCGAATAATACGTTTGTCCAAAGATTTTTTTTTTCCTTCCTCAAGCCTCCAACCAAACGATACAAAGCGTCGTTTCGTTGAAACATTGAAATTCGCCTAAAGTGATTTTTTATTCCGTCAAGAGTGGGGTAATAACGCACACGAGGAGGATTTCCTGGCACGGCGAGGATTGTTCGCTGTCACGCTGGCTCCGTTGTCAAACGGCGTAACGTGTTCCCCCTCCCGCCCGCGGCCGCGCTAGCCGCTCGGCGAATAAGTAAAATGATCGATAACTCGGCGGAACCGGGCACCCCGGTACAACTTTATTTCGTACATAACGTAAACTTGATTCTCGTACATTTACAAAGCGTTTGTCAACGTTGTACTCGGAGGCGTGGTAAACGTCAACGCGAGATCACCAATATTCTTCCAGAAGGCATTTGAGTAGCGGAGATCATGTCACTTTCATCGCTTCTTCTCGCCGACAGGTGAATTTTTTTTGACTCCCGATCGAAGGAAAAGTCGAACCAATGTGTCCGACGATGTAGATGGGTATTTTTTCGGATTTTCTTTTTTCTCGGAGATTCACGTCACTTACCAGATGTAGAACCAGGTGTTGACGACTTCGCGATTGGACACCTGTCCGACCTCGATTAGGCCGATGAGGACAGCAAATTTGAGGCTGTCGTTCATCGCCATGGCCACAACTTCCTCCAGTCTCTTGATGTCACTGAACGGTGGACTCTTCATATCCGCCATCTTTATAAAACTTAATGACGTTTTTCCACAGACACGACGACACGACGACAACGACGACGAAATATATTCGTACCTCGCTGGAAACGATTATATTGATACTTTTCATCTTTGAATTATCCGATCGCACTCGATGGGTTATCGTACCCTGGTAAATATACCGCAGGGGTCCTACTTTCCTACAGGATTCTCCGGTCCGCATTCTTCTCGTTTTTTCTTCAATAGTTTAAACATGGACACTAGATACCAGAAGACCAAACGCCCGTGCAAAACCACTGAAAAAGCGTCCCCTAAAATGGCTCCAACATAGACGCTGCGGTGTTGCGGGCCCTATGTATAGTAATATATTGGTCGACGAGGTGAAAGTGATCGGATGAGTTTCTAACTTCACGACAAACCGAGCGTGGCAGCAAACGTCAACATTTCGAGCGATCAAGGCTTGGTAATTTCCCCATGGCCATTCGAAGAAAAACTCTTTTGAAAGCGAAAAAAGGTGAGTCTTTTGTTTAAGTATACTAAATATTCCGACTGAAAATTTTGTCGCCCGTAGAGCAACTTATTCAATAATTGATGGCAAAATAAATTTCCTTGTTCACTGAGAGTCTGGATAGAAATTAGTACTTTTTTATATTATTAATGTTACGAATAATATACCGTATTCGATAATTAAAACTATCAGTATTTCATTCTTGAAATTTAATTTCAGTGTGCAATATTGTGAAAGTGTGCAGAGTACCAGGTTGCAAAACTGGTCAGTACGAACATCGAACTCGGGGTGCGCATTGGGAGTACGGCAGCATGCGGTCTTTCGTACTCCTAAGTTAAATATATTTTGGAGATAAATTGAAGTTGAAGTTTTTGGTTAAGAAACTATCTCTACGTATATACTTGAAAATTTCACACTTTATTTTAATGAATATTTATATTTAACATAGAAAAATTAGCGGTGGCGAAATAGCGACGGCCAAGGGGTGTCCGCCCTCGCCTCCTCCTCTCTTTGTCTGGACTGGTGAGTCGATGACTCTCGCCATGAGGACCGGTGATCCATGTACCGAAAGGGCTGTGCTGCATACCTTTTGGGAGAAAATAAGCGTTTGATAGTCCAATAGATGTAGATCAATAGAGATTTGATAAATCAATAGATTTATGGAATTGCTCACCTCGGATCTCCTGTCGTTCACGCGAAGATTTGTTGGATCATTTAGTTCGGTAGGCGCGCGTGGCTGGGTGTGATCGCTTGCGTCTGAAACGGTTAATAATTTTTTAAGTCAAAACAAATTCGGACATTTGTCTTAAAGGTACTTGGGTAAAAATTAAAGAGAAATCGATAATTCGACAACCTGTTAGTGTGATAGCATTTTGAACACACAAAATCGTAACGAAACTCGTTTGTGTTACTTTTTGTGTATATAAATAAACAACATGCAATAAAAATCATCAATTAAAGAAAATTCATCGTCATCTCTCTATTCAATTTCTCTACATCATACAGTCTTGTTAACCCTTTAATATGAGTTTATTCAATTTAGGGTTATACACTAAGCGCACAAATTACAGGATCACTTTTTTTCTACGAAAAATAGCCCTTTTTCAAACGGCCGTAACTCAGTGAAAAATGATCGGAAAAAATTTTTAAAAAGGGTTTTGCAGCGTCAACCTTTAACTTTAATAATCTGATTATAAAAAAAATTTATCGTCTTTTTTTTAATAAAGATATTTGTTGCTAAACAAAACAAAACATAAAATCAACAAATTTGCTCAAGTTTGACAAGGTGCACGGAGAACAGAATTTTTTTTCAAAAATCTGTTCCGACCATTCAAAAGCTTGTAAGGTAGTCGGCCCAGTGGCCGTCAGCGCCCTAGTGATCGTCATGTTTGCGCATTAAATACGTATTTTAAGATAAAAATCAGTCCTCCGTGCAGATCTGTGGTATATTAGCTTCCAGGAGGTATGTACTATGTTGTATTACATTTTCACACCCGTAAGTATACGTATAAAAGAATAATCAAATTTAATATATTCCGCTACGACGTCTAGCTGTCATTTCGGCCGAATCCTTCTTTAGGAGGTTAACGTGAACCATGTCACATTTCGGGTGATTTGAGAATGCCTGTGGACTTGCGTGAAGTAAGGTTTCCTTCACGTGATTAACAAGGATTTTAGTTTTGCGTTCAGCATAGAAAATTATAGTTTTATGTTAATTTCAATGAATTTTCATATATGACGATTACCGGTTCAGCAACATAAACACTCTGCCGATTAATCGCCGGGGCTGTCGATAACTGGAGCAATGTTAGCAAAAAAAAGGGTCTTACGAATCGAATATTAGTTTATAGAAAATCAGAACAGAAATATTGGGTCCGTAATTAGCATTGTCTGAAGGACCCACGGACCAGTAATCGTCATACACATATTCGCTATAGTAAAAACATATACATATAAATAAATGTTGTCGATTACTGTGTCGTGACGATGTCGATAACTGGGTATGTCTTGAACACAGGTGAACAGCACTCGATCGAAATAATATTAAAAGTTATTTTATGAAAAAATAGTTGTTTGTAATGACTACAAATAAATACAAATTATAATTCTGACGTAATAGGCAATAATTTGTTTTATTCTTTAAATTAATAAAGTTCCATAGAACAGAAATTTAGGTTTCAAACTCTTTATCAAATGTTTTAATAAAAATCATAAAGCTCGTGACAGAGTGCGTACAAATTATTCTGCCGTTCTATATGCAGATATAATCGAGTCAACAAAGTCCTACGAACCTTTGCATAATTAGTTAAGGCCTTATATACCTTTGGATGGTCGGAAAACAAGGCTTTTTAGGATTTTTTGAAAAATACTTTTAAAGCAATCAGAACGAGGTTTAGAGGGTTTGTTTCACATATCTGTAGGTACCTCCAACGAGCGGACTCGTTCCAGTCGCGCATGTGCACCCAGAAGAATTTTATTTTCCCCGTAATCTACATGACTATTGCTACCAAAGTACACACGATTATTGTAAAATATTTATTTTTGTATATCTAGCCCAATTTTTAAGAAAGTCGCATTTTCGACTGAAACAACGGCCTTTGTTCGTTTCCAAAAATCGCAATTGTTAAACGATAGTAAAAATCGTGTGTACTTCGTTATAAAATGTGTCTAAGAAGTTATAGTTGAAATTTCAAGCCAATCGGTCAAAAAATGCAGGACCCACAAGTCCGCCCGATTTTGAAAACATTTCTTCGTGAAAGACGCATTTGAAGTTTTAAAACCATTTTTCTACATGCCTTAAAAAAATGTCTACCTAAAATAACTTTTGCATATTATTTTCGACACGTTTATACATAATTGAAATCAATTTAAAAAAAAACTTTTTTTTCTAAGGTATCTAAGGCCTCAAAGCAGTTTGAACGCATGTGACGATTAGTGGGACGTTGCCATGGCGATTATCAGACCAACTGTCGTGGTGGCATGGCGATGACTCGTACAATAGCATCTTATAACCTTTACGAAATATTTTCTCGAAAACTGTACCAGGCACGGGAATTTCACAAAGACCTTCTTCTTCGTAATAAAAAACTGATTAAGAACGACTTAAAATAACTTTTGCTCACTTTCCTAGTTGAGCTATATAAATTTGCAAAGTCAAGCGATCTGCTTAAGGTGACGCTTACTGGGCTAGTAGCTTAATGAAAAAATGCATTTTTCCACTTTAACCTGTCATAACCCTGGTCCAAATCATCGCTCAGCATCCAGACTGAGATCGTTGGAAAGCTTCGATTCCCCCCTCCAAAACGGTTTACTTTGGATATTTTTTTGGATTTATTTTGAACATCATAAAAATTATTGTTTACAAGTGTGTAAAATGCCCGATTTTACACTTTTTTTGTTAATCATGTAATAACATTATAACAAATGCAGGGGCACCAGAGGTTTTTGCTTTTTTTTAAGGGTATGTAGAAATACTCCACCAAATTTTAGATCGCTGCCTTTATTCATTAGTTGGGTTGCAACCCCGTTTATTTCGAGAAAATCGAAGATCCGTCAATTTTCACGAAAATCGAGTTTCTCAACTACCAGCGCAGAGTGAAATTTCCCGATTTTCAAACAGAAAATTAGAAAATCACGAAATATTGTGTTCAAAGCTTTTCGAGGTCGCTTATTACGAATCTGAGGTTGAAATTGAAAAATAAAAAACGGGGCATCCAATATGGCGGATCGAAATGCAAAAATTACTCGAAATCGGATGAAATACTGTGTTCGGGGGTTTTTGAGGTCGCTCATTACGAATCTGTATCAATTTTCAATTGATTTGAACCTCACATTCGTAATGAGCGACCTCGAAAATCCTTGGACACGAAATTTCGTGACTTTCTAATTTTCTGTTTGAAAATCGAGAAATTTCACTCTGCGCTAGTACTTGAGAAATCACGATTTTCGTGAAAATTGACGGATCTTCGATTTTCTCGAAATAAACGGGGTTGCAACCCAAATCAAGAATAAAGGCAGCGATCTGAAATTTTGTAGAGTATTTGTACATACTCTTAACTCAAAAAAAAAGCAAAAACCTTTGGTGTCCCTGCATTTGTTATAATTTTATTACATGATAAATAAAAACGTGTAAAAACGGGCATTTTACACACTTTTAAACAATAAGTTTTATATTGTTGAAAAAAATTCAAAAAAATAATCAAAGTAAACAGTTTTGTAGGGGGGAATCCTAGCTTTCCAACGATCTCAGTCTGGATGCCGTGCGATGATTTGGACAAGAGTTATGACAGGTTAAAGTGGAAAAATACATTTTTTCATTAAGCTGCGATAACTTCGCTTAAAAAATCGCACAGAGGTTTGTAAAAAAGAAAATTGTAGGGGAAGATACAAGCTTTTGAATGGCCGGAACAGATCTTTGAAAAAAAATGCTGTTCCCCTTGCATCTTGTCAAACTTGAGCAAATTTTTTGATTTCATGTTTTGTTTAGCAACAAATATCTGTATTTAAAAAGACGATACATTTTTTTATAATCAGATTATTAAAGTTAAACTTGACTTAAAGTTAATTAAAGTTAAACTTAAAGTTGACACTACAAAATGCATTTTTTTCCGATCATTCTTCACTGAGTTACAGCCGATTGAAAAAGGGCTATTTTCGTCGAAAAAACAAATGATCCTGTAATTTGTGCGCATAGTGTATATGAAAATTTAGCCCAGAAAATAATTTTTTGTACCAATTTTTTACATTTATCTTAAAAGTACTTGGCTAAAAATCGAAGAGAAATACATTTAATTCATATTGTCTTCCTAAAACTGTTCAAAGAATGTTGTGCCGAAATTTCTTCTACTGCTAGCAACAATAAGCGTTAGTGTAAATTATCATTGTAAATTATAGTGTAATGATGAAGACAAGAATAGTTCCAAGGTTTTTTTGTTTCACACTTACGTTACTCTTTTCGTTCACCTTCTGCAGGGCTGCAACCTCGTTTTTCAATTTCGCGATCTCCCTGTCCTTCGCCACCAGCTGAGCTGCGATCTCCCTGTCCTTCGCCACCAGCTGAGCTGCGATCTCCCTGTCCTTCGCCACCAGCTGAGCTTTGAGCTCCTTGACCTCTGCTTCGATGGCTTCTGCGAAAAGAAAACCGTCAAATTAAAGGATTAGGCTGGCGAGGAAATTTCAACAGATTGATAGTCGTTTGAGGCAATTTAAATTGAATAGGAAGAACCAACATATGCTGCAGGAATCCTAAATTGAAGGCGAACTTATGATTACAACGATAGAACTAATAGTAAAACTTTAAGGGGACTAGGCATTGAAAAATCTCGATATTTTCGTTGTTTTTTGGTTGTGTCTTCTGTTACTGCAATCTCTACTAATCATTGTGGTGCAAAGAAAACTGAAAAAATTGCAAATTGAGCTCAAGAGAGCAATAAAAATTCAATACTCCGCCAACGATTAACAGCTGGCGCGTCGCATCCCTTGTACGGCCAAGCAGATAGCGTCATAGGTACTCCATAGCAGCTGCTTTCGTAACCAGAGATGGGCGTGGGCAATTATCCACGTAATGAAATTACATTTCTAATTACTCGTTGGTAATTCGAATTTATTAAATTACAAATTACTTCAAGGATTTATAATTAGAAATTATTTACTTACAAATTACTTCCAGCGTTTGTAATCAGAATTTATTCAATTACAAATTACTTCGAGCGTTTGTAATTAGAATTTACTTAATTACGAATTACTCCGAGCTTTTTGCACCGAAATCCGTTCAACTACTCGTAATTTAGGTTGATTGTAACTTAATCACATTTGCAATTTAATAACATTTGTAATTTAATTATATGTAAGAAACGCCGTTATGTAGAATGACAGAATTATATATATTTTATGCGTGAATAATACAAAATCGCGTGACGTCGTATACCATAGTATTTAGAGTACGTATGAATAGAATTAGTAGATGTTTCGGGTTTAGAAGTCTCTCGAGAAGTGATCGTCGCCTCGATGGTCGAGACGTCGATCCCCTTGCCAGCCGTGGAGCCCACCAGCCCTTCGTGGCGCTCGCTTAGCAGTTATCGCCTTCGTATAAACAGCTCGGGTGATCGCCACTTCAGCCGAGACGTTGGTGACCACGTCTCGATCGTCGACGTGAGCGCCGAAAGAAATCATCGCTTTCATATATTTATAATTCAATTATATTTTTCATTTAAATACAAATGTTGCGTAATTATTTTTGTAATTGGATTACATTTGTGATTTCGTGATTACTTCTATGAATTAATTACATTTATATAGTTTAAATCTTTTGATGTTGATGTGAGTAAATGTGCGAAAGACTGTGTATGGATGAGGATTTTGCATGTGCCTTCGAGAGCGGTTGTGAGCGTGTGTGTACAAATAAATGTGCATATAGTTATGGCTCGGTGAAGTCCTGTGTGTGCGCTTAGATAGGTGACTGTGTAAGTAACAAGGTGAGTGACTGTGCTGTGTGAAAAGTGCTATGGTCCACTTTGTGTGGGTGGGGAGATAAGGGCAAAATGGACATTAGGGCAAAACGGGCACCTCGGCTGAAAACGAGAATTGAGGCAGAAACTGGCACCAAGTCTAAACATAATAATTTTGTCTCAAGGGGTTACGTGGGTTCCAAAGCGGAAAAGAAACATTTTCTCTATTCTTAAAATATAATATATACATTATTTCATTCAAAATGTTAAGCACATAAAAGAGCAACATTTCAACAATATTTTTTTAAAAATTCATCCAAAAATTTGGGAAATTCAGCCGCTGGGACCCGGTTTCCGGAGACCCCTAAAAAACGGTAGGCATAATTTCTCAAAAACTAATACACCGATCGTATTGACATTTTGAACACTTCTTCTAAATAGCACTGACTAGTGATTGAATGAAGGATTTAAAAAAATTAAATTTCTATTTTTGGCAGAGTTGTATGCAAAATAGTTCAATTTTTTGTACAATTTACACTACGTATAACCTTGTGAAATTAGTTCTGATCGGAATAAACAAAACCGTCGTTCACTCCCTTTTTTCACCTTCAATCGCTAGTCAATGCTACTTTCAAGAAGTGAGCAAAATTTCAATAAGATCGGTGCATTCGTTTTTGAGAAATTATGTCCACCGAATGTTCTCGGCGTCTCCGGAAACCAGGTCCCACCGGCTGAGTTTTCCAAATTTTTTCATGAAATTTTTTAAAAATATTGTTAAAATGTTGCTCATTTATGTGGCTAATATTTTTTATAAAATAATAATTTTTTATAAACCCACGTAACCCCTTAATTGATTTTGTTATGATATTCTGACGTATGTTGTATCAACAATAACACAAGAATGCAAAAAGATGAATAAAATTCTAAGAAAAGATTATTTCTTAATCGTACAATTTATTGAATTCAACAATGAATACAATTAAAAAATCAATATTTTGATTTTTTCTAAAATTTCGACATAAAGTTATCCAATGCTAATCTTCGCAAATTTCGAACATTCAGGCAGAATTTTATGTTCTGAATAGAGTATTTAAAATCGAATGATATTATCAAATACGGAGAAAATCGGTCGATGGGTTAAGATTTTATGAAATTAAAAGTTTTTAAAATTTTCACGAAATGCCTCAAAAACAAGCGGCAAGTTAAAATTTGCAAATTGCTTCGTCAAGATTCCGCGTAATACTCTAAATTTCTTCTATGAAGAAACCAACATTCAAAATAATACTTCCTCCCAGAGACTTTTCGTGCCAAAACTGTGTTAAAAAAATTTTTTTTTGTTGAAAATACACTAAAATTTTGGGGTCGCTGAATCTAATTCCATTCCAAATCCATCCAAGAAATTCAAAATGGCGGATCCAATATGGCGGTTAAAAAATGTATGATGTCCAACACCCGGGGATTTTTTATAAAGTTTCGTACGATTTTTTTCGCAGTTTTATTTCATTTTTTGCTTAAAAAGACTAATTCTAGTAATGCAATATAACTCAAGAACTAGAGGGTTTAAGAAGAAATGTCAATTATGAAAAACGTCGGGTAAGCCTGGATAGCCTGGCATTTTTAACGAATTTTCCTGTGAGAAAAAATCTCACAGGAAAATTCGTGAAGCCCATTAAGACGGAATGACACCTCATCGCAGTCGGTATGGTAGAACAGAATTATAGATACCCAAAAATCTCTGAAACGGCTCTTCAGATCCCGTCGAAACTTTGCCAAACGACGTCAAATAGATAGACGAACAGCAGTCTGCCCCTCAAATTTTCTGAATTTGAGAAAAAAAAACGTAGATTGGCTTATCATACGGAACTCGTGACCGAAAAGATGAAAAATCAGAAGTTTGGCTAATGTCACGACTTGGAGATAGGCTGAGCCGGGTAGCAACATAAAAAACGAACAATTTGAGCTCTCAATCACTGCATTTCGTTGCATATCTTAGGAGAAAAGTGGTGATCTAGATTTATCGTGTATTGATAATTGCGAGCAAATGTCGCCCGAACTTCGACGTGCTCAGGTCACGAGAATTCCGCGCGCGGCGCTCGTCACGTGTGCTGCAGACGACGGGCATCGATGTGCACGAGCTCGATACGCCGGCAAAGTGACAGCTGATATTTGGCTGTGTGTGAGTGCCATCGAAAAAGGGGAAAAAGTTTTGTTTTCCGTATATAAAAGACATGAAACATAAATTTTCGCGTGATCTCAAGTGCGCCGATGGGATTGTGGACATTTTTTGCGAACGTGGTCATGTATCTGACGCGCCGCAGAGAAAGCAAAGTCGATTGACTGGTCGTGTCGAACTCGTGACCGAAAAGATAAAAAAAATCAGACGTTTCGCTAATGTTACGACTTGGAGATAGGCTGAACCGTGTAGCCACATAAAAAACGAACAATTTGAACTCTCAATGACTGCATTTCGTTGCATATCTTAGGAGAAATGTGGCAATCTAAAATAATTGTGTGAGCACGCTCATTACGCGACAAAGTGACAGCTGATATGTGGCTGCGTGTGTGAGGGCCATCGAAAAATAGGAGTCGCTTTGGTTTTTTGTACAAAAGCGACGTCAAAACGACATTTTCGTGCGATATCAAGTGCGACGATTGCGGATATTTTCACGGAACGAATCACCGGGGCGATGTATCCGACGAGCTACATTTATTTGCTGAGGTGATGTATTACATTTTTTAAAATATGTTTCCTGAGTCCTCCAAATCTCAACAAATAAAATTAACTAATTTTGAAGTTGCGGATATTTTTGTGTAATGAGTCTCCAGTGACTCATTATACAAATGCTTCGCCAGGTCATTGCACAGGGTTTGCTCGTTGGCAAGCGGCAAAGCACAAAAACTTTGTCATCTGCAGCAAGATCTTCACACGTACCCTGTATCGGTACCGTGCAGCGAGATATGGATCTCGCTGCATAGTACCGATACAGGATACGCTGACATATTCTATAAGCATCTCGCAGCGGAGTCTTCGCACGTCTATTACAAAACATACAGTAGTGTGCCAAGACCATGTTCTTCGCAACCGCATACGACAGGTGCCTTCCAACGAGATGTTCACCAGCTCGCTGCAAAGGATTCTGTGATTTGCCAAGAACAAGTTCTTAGCAGGCCCCATCGACAGGTACCTTGCAGCAGGATCATGGCAAGCTCGTTGCAAAGCACAAAAGTTTGTCATCAGCAGCAAGATGCTGGCACGTACACTGTATCGGTGCTGTGCCATGAGATCCATGCTGGCACATTTTATGGGTACCTCGCAGCGGGATGTTTGCATGCCTGTTGCGAACGATACAGCGTTGTGCCAAAAACAAGTTCTTCGCAACTACATTCGACAGTTGCCTTCCAGCGAGATCTTCATCGGCTCGCTGTGAAGGATTCTGTGTTCTGCGAAGAATAAGTTCTTCGCACGATTGACAGGTGCCTTGCAGCGAGATCTTGGGACGCTCATTGTGGAAGATACAGTGATTTGCCAAGAACAAGTTGTTAGCAAATACATTTGACAAGGTCTCTTTTTCGCCGGTGGCAAGCAGCAAAACACAAAAGTTTGTCATCTGCAGCAAGATGCTGGCACGCACACTGCATCGGTGCTTCGCAGTGAGATCCATGCTGGCACATTTGATGGGTACCTCGCAGCGGGATGAAAAACTATGAACTTAAGCAAAATTTTATCACGAAAACTTTCGTTTTAAAATTGCCCAAAATGTTAAAAAAAAATAATCCATCCCGAAAAAGTTTAATTTTTCGAAAAATTCGGATTCAGCGGATCAAAATACATGAAAAAATGTTAGCTCCATCCATCGAGCTCAAAATTTTAAGAACATATAATACCGTATCCACATCGAAAAACTTTAAACGCGTATTTCTCGAAACTATGTTTTTCAAGTCGGTGGCCACTATAGTTCAATAACCACTCAATGGATTTAGATGAAATTTGGTGTGCTTATTGATAGCATTAAAAACTAGTCCTTAATTGAAGGCTTTTCATTTTTGTTGAAAATTTTTATTTTTTAACTAATAAACGAGCGGTTTTTTGGTCGAAAATGGAAAGTCATCTGTCGGAAGCCGCCATTTTGTCAATTTTTGAAAAAAAAAGAAAGCTTCGATTAAGGACTAGATTTATTATTAAAGTAATGATTTTTTTTTGGTTTTTTAATTTCAGATCCAGTAAAATTTTATGATGGTCACCGCAAAGCACTACATGCCGAAGGGGGTCCGACAAATACGGCGATATTTTGATAAATAATCAATATTTTTCTTTGAAAATTTGTACAAGTCAAGTTGAAATATAACATAAAAAGTCTGTGTAACCACTTTTGTAAAACACACTTAATTACTATAAAAAAAATTATTGAAAATGCTCGTTTTTCACACCTCTGACTACATCTCACTCCTTAAAAAGTGTTTTCCCCATTTCGAAGGCTTCCTGTTCGAGATTCCCCTTCGTATGTATATATATATATATATATACAGAGTGACAATTTGGGGATGGCCACCTATTTTTAAATCGATTTGGGCGGCCATTTTGAATCAGTTGAGGTGCGCTTTTAGAATAGTTTTTCGGGAACTTTTCGAAAAAATATATAGGGCTCATGTGAAAAAAATAAATTTCATGGAAAACAAGAAAAAAGATTTGAAAAAAAATAAAAACGGCATTCCGCGCCGACCAAAGCGAAGTCGATTCGATTTTGAACACGGAAGATTCGAATAGAAGTCGTTCGAAAAATGTTATGACTGAGAAAAACAATCCCAAAATTTCGAAATCGAACGATAGTTCAAACGTTGAGTTTGACTTCCGTAGTATCTCGGAAACGGCGGAACCTGCGAACGGATTCAGCGGAGTGAGTAGGCGCTGGAGTTTCTGCTGCTGTGTTCGCGTCAGGGCTGTCATGGGGCCGCAAACGTCACCGAGAAACGTCAAGCCGCAGCTGACGTTTCGAGAAGCCAAAATATGCTGACAAAGAGTCACCGTAACAAACAATTTTTCGACTTTTATTCATTTTTTCAACTTCAAAATTGTTTTTTTTAGCAATAATGCGTAATTTATTTATTCACAGACATCAATTACCAAGAAAATTTTTCAAAAACAATTTTCGAAATAAAAATTCAAATAAAAAAAAATCCGAATTTTTAGGGTAGTTAAAAAAAACTGTTTTTTATGTTTGTTAAGAAAGTGTATTTCAACGATTGGAGCTGCAAAAAAATTAAAAGTTCGAGATTCGTGTGAAGAGAATCAGTCAACCGTAGGGGGGTATATCAACTTTTTAAAATTATTTGTTAAATTGATATTGAAAACAAAGGTGATTGACTGGTAAAAAAAAAGCGACCAAATTTTGTTCGACAAGAGGAGATTATCGTTCACGCGTGAATTTTTTTTTTTAATTTGTTTATTTTTTTTTATTTGAATTTTTTTTTAAATTGCGAAATTTTTTTATTTATTTTTTTCTTGGTAATTGATGTCTTTGAATAGAAAAATTACGCATTATTGCTAAAAAACCATTTTGAAGTTGAAAAAATGAATAAAAATTGAAAAATCGCTTGTTGCGGTGATTTTTGACAGAAACGATCAATTTAATCTTCAGGGCATTAAGAAAAAAAAAATCGCAGCGCTTTGCAACTTGCAGGGTTTTTTGGGGACACTTCGAGGTTAAAAAATTACCCTTATACCAAATTTTCCAAATATCCTTAAATTCGCAAATTTCCAACTTTTTTTCAGTCAACATCATAAATTCGAAAAAAAATTTTTTATCCACAGTCACTAATTGCATATCGTAGAGAATGTTTTGCAGTTCCCAGAAAATCGGAAACGAATTCGGGCCAGTAATATCGGGAATGTTCGCTCGGGGCCCCGAGAACCATTCCGAGCACCGATTTTATCTTTGTTAAATAAACAATACTCCTACCGTCGTTCTCGCAGCATCGTCAGACTTTTCGACCCATTCTGACCGGAAGTAGGATAAAATCGGAGCCGAATTCGGGGCAGTAATATCGGGAACTTACTTAAGAGGCCCCGAGAACCATTCCGAGCTACGATTTTATCTTTGTTGAATAAACAATGCTCCTACCGTCGTTCTCGCACCATCGCCAGACTTCTCGACCCATTCTGACCGGAAGTAAGATAAAATCGGAGACGATTTCGGAGCAGTAATAACGGGAATGTTCGCTCGAGGCCCCGAGAACCATTCCGAGCACCGATTTTATCTTTGTTAAATAAACAATTCTCCTACCGTCGTTCTCGCAGCATCGTCAGACTTGTCGACCCATTCTGACCGGAAGTAAGATAAAATCGGAGACGATTTCGGGGCAGTAATATCGGGAATGTTCGCTCGAGGCACCGAGAACCATTCCGAGCACTGATTTTATCTTTGTTAAATAAACAATGCTCCGACCGTCGTTCTCGCTGCATAGTCAGACTTCTCGACCCATTCTGACCGGAAGTAAGATAAAATCGGAGACGACGTCGGGGCAGTAACATCGGTAATGTTCGCTCGAGGCCCTGATAACTATTCCGAGCACCGATTTTATCTTTGTTAAATAAACAATTCTCCTACCGTCGTTCGCGCAGCATCGTCAGACTTCTCGACCCATTCTGACCGGAAGTAAGATAAAATCGGAGAAGATTTCGGGGCAGTAATATCAGGAACGTACGATCGAGGCCCCGAGAACCATTCCGATCTACGATTTTATCTTTGTTCAATAAACAATGCCCCTACCGTCGTTCTCGCACCATCGTCAGAATGCTCGACCCATTCTGACCGGAAGTAAAATAAAATCGGAGACGATTTCGGGGCAGTAATATCGGGAATTTCCGATCGAGGCCCCGAAAACTATTCCGAGCACCGATTTTATCTTTGTTAAATAAACAATGCTCCAATCGTCGTTCTCGCTGCATCTTTAGACTTCTCGCCCCATTCTGACCGAAAGTAAGATAAAATCGGAGACGAATTCGGGGCAGTATTATCGGGAATGTTCGCTCGAGGCCCCGAGAACCATTCCGAGCACCGATTTTATCTTTGTTAACTAAACAATGCTCCAATCGTCGTTCGCGCTGCATCGTTAGACTTCTCGCCCCATTCTGACCGAAAGTAAGATAAAATCGGAGACGAATTCGGGGCAGTATTATCGGGAATGTTCGCTCGAGGCCCCGAGAATCATTCCGAGCACCGATTTTATCTTTGTTAAATAAACAATGCTCCAATCGTCGTTCGCGCTGCATCTTTAGACTTCTCGCCCCATTCTGACCGAAAGTAAGATAAAATCGGAGACGAATTCGGGGCAGTATTATCGGGAATGTTCGCTCGGGGCCCCGAGAACCATTACGAGCACCGATTTTATCTTTGTTAAATAAACAATATTCCTACCGTCGTTCTCGCAGCATTGTCAGACTTTTCGACCCATTCTGACCGGAAGTAAGATAAAATCGGAGACGATTTCGGGTCAGCAATATCGGGAATGTTCGCTCGAGCCACCGCGAACCATTCCGAGCACCGATTTTATCTTTGTTAAATAAACAATACTCCTACCGTCGTTCTCGCAGCATCGTCAGACTTTTCGACCCATTCTGACCGAAAGTAAGATAAAATCGGAGACGAATTCGGGGCAGTAATATCGGGAATGTTCGCTCGAAGCCCCGAGAACCATTCCGAGCTACGATTTTATCTTTGTTGAATAAACAATGCTCCTACCGTCGTTCTCGCACCATCGCCAGACTTCTCGACCCATTCTGACCGGAAGTAGGATAAAATCGGAGCCGAATTCGGGGCAGTAATATCGGGAACTTACGAAAGAGGCCCCGAGAACCATTCCGAGCTACGATTTTATCTTTGTTGAATAAACAATGCTCCTACCGTCGTTCTCGCACCATCGCCAGACTTCTCGACCCATTCTGACCGGAAGTAAGATAAAATCGGAGACGATTTCGGGGCAGTAATATCGGGAATGTTCGCTCGAGGCAGCGAGAACCCCTCCGAGCACCGATTTTATCTTTGTTAAATAAACAATACGCCTACCGTCGTTCTCGCAGCATCGTCAGACTTTTCGACCCATTCTGACCGGAAGTAAGATAAAATTGGAGACGAATTCGGGGCAGTATTATCGGGAATGTTCGCTCGAGGCCCCGAGAACCATTCCGAGCACCGATTTTATCTTTGTTAAATAAACAATGCTCCTACCGTCGTTCTCGCACCATCGTCAGAATGCTCGACCCATTCTGACCGGAAGTAAGATCAAATCGGAGACAATTTCGGGGCAGTAATATCGGGAACGAACGATCGAGGCCCCGAAAACTATTCCGAGCACCGATTTTATCTTTGTTAAATAAACAATGCTCCAATCGTCGTTCTCGCTGCATCTTTAGACTTCTCGCCCCATTCTGAGCGAAAGTAAGATAAAATCGGAGACGAATTCGGGGCAGTATTATCGGGAATGTTCACTCGGGGCCCCGAGAACCATTACGAGCACCGATTTTATCTTTGTTAAATCAACAATACTCCTACCGTCGTTCTCGCAGCATTGTCAGACTTTTCGACCCATTCTGACCGGAAGTAAGATAAAATCGGAGACGAATTCGGGGCAGTATTATCGGGAATGTTCGCTCGAGGCCCCGAGAACCATTCCGAGCACCGATTTTATCTTTGTTAAATAAACAATTCTCCTACCGTCGTTCTCGCACCATCGCCAGACTTCTCGACCCATTCTGACCGGAAGTAAGATAAAATCGGAGACGATTTCGGGGCAGTAATATCGGGAATGTTCGCTCGAGGCACCGAGAACCATTCCGAGCACCGATTTTATCTTTGTTAAATAAACAATGCTCCTACCGTCGTTCTCGCAGCATCGCCAGGCTTTTCGACGCATTCTGACCGGGAGTAAGATAAAATCGGGGTCGAATTCGGGGCAGTAATATCGGGAACGAACGATCTAGGTCCCGAGAATCATTCCAAGCACCGATTTTGTCTTTGTTAAATAAACAATTCTCCTACCGTCGTGCTCGCAGTATCGTCAGACTTCTCGACCCATTCTGACCGGAAGTAAGATAAAATCGGAGACAATTTCGGGGCAGTAATATCGGGAACGTACGATCGAGGCCCCGAGAACGATTCCGATCTACGATTTTATCTTTGTTCAATAAACAATGCCCCTACCGTCGTTCTCGCATCATCGTCAGAATGCTCGACCCATTCTGACCGGAAGTAAGATAAAATCGGAGACGATTTCGGGGCAGTAATATCGGGAATTTCCGATCGAGGCCCCGAAAACTATTCCGAGCACCGATTTTATCTTTGTTAAATAAACAATGCTCCAATCGTCGTTCTCGCTGCATCTTTAGACTTCTCGCCCCATTCTGAGCGAAAGTAAGATAAAATCGGAGACGAATTCGGGGCAGTATTATCGGGAATGTTCGCTCGGGGCCCCGAGAACCATTACGAGCACCGATTTTATCTTTGTTAAATAAACAATGCTCCTACCGTCGTTCTCGCACCATCGCCAGACTTCTCGACCCATTCTGACCGGAAGTAAGATAAAATCGGAGACGATTTCGGGGCAGTAATATCGGGAATGTTCGCTCGAGGCAGCGAGAACCCCTCCGAGCACCGATTTTATCTTTGTTAAATAAACAATACGCCTACCGTCGTTCTCGCAGCATCGTCAGACTTTTCGACCCATTCTGAACGGAAGTAAGATAAAATCGGAGACGATTTCGGGGCAGTAATATCGGGAATTTCCGATCGAGGCCCCGAAAACTATTCCGAGCACCGATTTTATCTTTGTTAAATAAACAATGCTCCAATCGTCGTTCTCGCTGCATCTTTAGACTTCTCGCCCCATTCTGACCGAAAGTAAGATAAAATCGGAGACGAATTCGGGGCAGTATTATCGGGAATGTTCGCTCGAGGCCCCGAGAACCATTCCGAGCACCGATTTTATCTTTGTTAACTAAACAATGCTCCAATCGTCGTTCGCGCTGCATCGTTAGACTTCTCGCCCCATTCTGACCGAAAGTAAGATAAAATCGGAGACGAATTCGGGGCAGTATTATCGGGAATGTTCGCTCGAGGCCCCGAGAATCATTCCGAGCACCGATTTTATCTTTGTTAAATAAACAATGCTCCAATCGTCGTTCGCGCTGCATCTTTAGACTTCTCGCCCCATTCTGACCGAAAGTAAGATAAAATCGGAGACGAATTCGGGGCAGTATTATCGGGAATGTTCGCTCGGGGCCCCGAGAACCATTACGAGCACCGATTTTATCTTTGTTAAATAAACAATATTCCTACCGTCGTTCTCGCAGCATTGTCAGACTTTTCGACCCATTCTGACCGGAAGTAAGATAAAATCGGAGACGATTTCGGGTCAGCAATATCGGGAATGTTCGCTCGAGCCACCGCGAACCATTCCGAGCACCGATTTTATCTTTGTTAAATAAACAATACTCCTACCGTCGTTCTCGCAGCATCGTCAGACTTTTCGACCCATTCTGACCGAAAGTAAGATAAAATCGGAGACGAATTCGGGGCAGTAATATCGGGAATGTTCGCTCGAAGCCCCGAGAACCATTCCGAGCTACGATTTTATCTTTGTTGAATAAACAATGCTCCTACCGTCGTTCTCGCACCATCGCCAGACTTCTCGACCCATTCTGACCGGAAGTAGGATAAAATCGGAGCCGAATTCGGGGCAGTAATATCGGGAACTTACGAAAGAGGCCCCGAGAACCATTCCGAGCTACGATTTTATCTTTGTTGAATAAACAATGCTCCTACCGTCGTTCTCGCACCATCGCCAGACTTCTCGACCCATTCTGACCGGAAGTAAGATAAAATCGGAGACGATTTCGGGGCAGTAATATCGGGAATGTTCGCTCGAGGCAGCGAGAACCCCTCCGAGCACCGATTTTATCTTTGTTAAATAAACAATACGCCTACCGTCGTTCTCGCAGCATCGTCAGACTTTTCGACCCATTCTGACCGGAAGTAAGATAAAATTGGAGACGAATTCGGGGCAGTATTATCGGGAATGTTCGCTCGAGGCCCCGAGAACCATTCCGAGCACCGATTTTATCTTTGTTAAATAAACAATGCTCCTACCGTCGTTCTCGCACCATCGTCAGAATGCTCGACCCATTCTGACCGGAAGTAAGATCAAATCGGAGACAATTTCGGGGCAGTAATATCGGGAACGAACGATCGAGGCCCCGAAAACTATTCCGAGCACCGATTTTATCTTTGTTAAATAAACAATGCTCCAATCGTCGTTCTCGCTGCATCTTTAGACTTCTCGCCCCATTCTGAGCGAAAGTAAGATAAAATCGGAGACGAATTCGGGGCAGTATTATCGGGAATGTTCACTCGGGGCCCCGAGAACCATTACGAGCACCGATTTTATCTTTGTTAAATCAACAATACTCCTACCGTCGTTCTCGCAGCATTGTCAGACTTTTCGACCCATTCTGACCGGAAGTAAGATAAAATCGGAGACGATTTCGGGGCAGTAATATCGGGAATGTTCGCTCGAGGCACCGAGAACCATTCCGAGCACCGATTTTATCTTTGTTAAATAAACAATGCTCCTACCGTCGTTCTCGCAGCATCGCCAGGCTTTTCGACGCATTCTGACCGGGAGTAAGATAAAATCGGGGTCGAATTCGGGGCAGTAATATCGGGAACGAACGATCTAGGTCCCGAGAATCATTCCAAGCACCGATTTTGTCTTTGTTAAATAAACAATTCTCCTACCGTCGTGCTCGCAGTATCGTCAGACTTCTCGACCCATTCTGACCGGAAGTAAGATAAAATCGGAGACAATTTCGGGGCAGTATTATCGATTCCGATCTACGATTCCGATCTACGATTTTATCTTTGTTCAATAAACAATGCCCCTACCGTCGTTCTCGCATCATCGTCAGAATGCTCGACCCATTCTGACCGGAAGTAAGATAAAATCGGAGACGATTTCGGGGCAGTATTATCGGGAATTTCCGATCGAGGCCCCGAAAACTATTCCGAGCACCGATTTTATCTTTGTTAAATAAACAATGCTCCAATCGTCGTTCTCGCTGCATCTTTAGACTTCTCGCCCCATTCTGAGCGAAAGTAAGATAAAATCGGAGACGAATTCGGGGCAGTATTATCGGGAATGTTCGCTCGGGGCCCCGAGAACCATTACGAGCACCGATTTTATCTTTGTTAAATAAACAATACTCCTACCGTCGTTCTCGCACCATCGCCAGACTTCTCGACCCATTCTGACCGGAAGTAAGATAAAATCGGAGACGACTTCGGGGCACTAACATCGGTAATGTTCGCTCGAGGCCCTGAGAACCATTCCGAGCACCGATTTTATATTCGTTAAATAAACAATGCTCCTACCGTCGTTCTCGCAGCATCGTCAGACTTTTCGACCCATTCTGACCGGAAGTAAGATAAAATCGGAGACGAATTCTGGGCAGTAATATCGGTAATGTTCGCTCGAGGCCCTGAGAACCATTCCGAGCACCGATCTTATCTTTGTTAAATAAACAATGCTCCTACCGTCGTTCTCGCAGCATCGTCAGACTTCTCGACCAATTCTGACCGGAAGTAAGATAAAATCGGAGACGATTTCGGGGCAGTAATGTCGGGAATGTTCGCTCGAGGCACTGAGAACCATTCCGAGCACCGATTTTATCTTTGTTAAATAAACAATACTCCTACCGTCGTTCTCGCAGCATCGTCAGACTTTTCGACCCATTCTGACCGAAAGTAAGATAAAATCGGAGACAAATTCGGGGCAGTATTATCGGGAATGTTCGCTCGAGGCCCCGAGAACCATTCCGAGCTACGATTTTATCTTTGTTGAATAAACAATGCTCCTACCGTCGTTCTCGCACCATCGCCAGACTTCTCGACCCATTCCGACCGGAAGTAAGATAAAATCGGAGACGACTTCGGGGCAGTAACATCGGTAATGTTCGCTCGAGGCCCGGAGAACCATTCCGAGCACCGATTTTATCTTTGTTAAATAAACAATGCTCCTACCGTCGTTCTCGCAGCATCGTCAGAATTCTCGACCGATTTTGACCGGAAGTAAGATAAAATCGGAGACGATTTCGGGGCAGTAATATCGGGAATGTTCGCTCGAGGCAGCGAGAACCCCTCCGAGAACCGATTTTATCTTTGTTAAATAAACAATACTCCTACCGTCGTTCTCGCAGCATCGTCAGACTTTTCGACCCATTCTGACCGGAAGTAAGATAAAATCGGAGACGATTTCGGGGCAGTATTATCGGGAATGTTCGCTCGAGGCCCCGAGAACGATTCCGAGCACCGATTTTATCTTTGTTAAATAAACAATGCTCCTACCGTCGTTCTCGCACCATCGTCAGAATGCTCGACCCATTCTGACCGGAAGTAAGATAAAATCGGAGACAATTTCGGGGCAGTAATATCGGGAACGAACGATCGAGGCCCCGAAAACTATTCCGAGCACCGATTTTATCTTTGTTAAATAAACAATGCTCCAATCGTCGTTCTCGCTGCATCTTTAGACTTCTCGCCCCATTCTGAGCGAAAGTAAGATAAAATCGGAGACGAATTCGGGACAGTATTATCGGGAATGTTCGCTCGGGGCCCCGAGAACCATTACGAGCACCGATTTTATCTTTGTTAAATAAACAATGCTCCTACCGTCGTTCTCGCAGCATCGTCAGAATTCTCGACCGATTTTGACCGGAAGTAAGATAAAATCGGAGACGATTTCGGGGCAGTAATATCGGGAATGTTCGCTCGAGGCAGCGAGAACCCCTCCGAGCACCGATTTTATCTTTGTTAAATCAACTCCTACAGTCGTTCTCGCAGCATTGTCAGACTTTTCGACCCATTCTGACCGGAAGTAAGATAAAATCGGAGACGAATTCGGGGCAGTATTATCGGGAATGTTCGCTCGAGGCCCCGAGAACGATTCCGAGCACCGATTTTATCTTTGTTAAATAAACAATGCTCCTACCGTCGTTCTCGCAGCATCGCCAGCCTTTCGACGCATTCTCACCGGGAGTAAGATAAAATCGGGGTCGAATTCGGGGCAGTAATATTGGGAACGAACGATCAAGGCCCCGAGATTCATTCCGAGCACCGATTTTATCTTTGTTAAATAAACAATGCTCCAATCGTCGTTCTCGCTGCATCTTTAGACTTTTTGCCCCATTCTGACCGGAAGTGAGATAAAATCAGAGACGAATTCGGGCCAGTAATATCGGGAAAGTTCGCTCGAGGCCCCGAAAACTATTCCAAGTACCGATTTTGTCTTTGTTAAATAAACAATTCTCCTACCGTCGTGCTCGCAGTATCGTCAGACTTCTCGACCCATTCTGACCGGAAGTAAGATAAAATCGGAGACAATTGCGGGGCAGTAATATCGGGAACGTACGATCGAGGCCCCGAGAACGATTCCGATCTACGATTTTATCTTTGTTTAATAAACAATGCCCCTACCGTCGTTCTCGCATCATCGTCAGAATGCTCGACCCATTCTGACCGGAAGTAAGATAAAATCGGAGACGATTTCGGGGCAGTAATATCGGGAATTTCCGATCGAGGCCCCGAAAACTATTCCGAGCACCGATTTTATCTTTGTTAAATAAACAATGCTCCAATCGTCGTTCTCGCTGCATCTTTAGACTTCTCGCCCCATTCTGAGCGAAAGTAAGATAAAATCGGAGACGAATTCGGGACAGTATTATCGGGAATGTTCGCTCGGGGCCCCGAGAACCATTACGAGCACCGATTTTATCTTTGTTAAATAAACAATACTCCTACCGTCGTTCTCGCACCATCGCCAGACTTCTCGACCCATTCTGACCGGAAGTAAGATAAAATCGGAGACGACTTCGGGGCAGTATTATCGGTAATGTTCGCTCGAGGCCCTGAGAACCATTCCGAGCACCGATTTTATCTTTGTTAAATAAACAATGCTCCTACCGTCGTTCTCGCAGCATCGTCAGACTTCTCGACCAATTCTGATCGGAAGTAAGATAAAATCGGAGACGATTTCGGGGCAGTAATATCGGGAATGTTCGCTCGAGGCACCGAGAACCATTCCGAGCACCGATTTTATCTTTGTTAAATAAACAATACTCCTACCGTCGTTCTCGCAGCATCGTCAGACTTTTCGACCCATTCTCACCGAAAGTAAGATAAAATCGGAGACGAATTCGGGGCAGTATTATCGGGAATGTTCGCTCGAGGCCCCGAGAACCATTCCGAGCTACGATTTTATCTTTGTTGAATAAACAATGCTCCTACCGTCGTTCTCGCACCATCGCCAGACTTCTCGACCCATTCTGACCGGAAGTAAGATAAAATCGGAGACGACTTCGGGGCAGTAACATCGGTAATGTTCGCTCGAGGCCCGGAAAACCATTCCGAGCACCGATTTTATCTTTGTTAAATAAACAATGCTCCTACCGTCGTTCTCGCAGCATCGTCAGACTTCTCGACCGATTCTGACCGGAAGTAAGATAAAATCGGAGACGATTTCGGGGCAGTAATATCGGGAATGTTCGCTCGAGGCAGCGAGAACCCCTCCGAACACCGATTTTATCTTTGTTAAATAAACAATACTCCTAGGGTCGTTCTCGCAGCATCGTCAGACTTTTCGACCCATTCTGACCGGAAGTAAGATAAAATCGGAGACGAATTCGGGGCAGTATTATCGGGAATGTTCGCTCGAGGCCCCGAAAACCATTCCGAGCACCGATTTTATCTTTGTTAAATAAACAATGCTCCTACCGTCGTTCTCGCACCATCGTCAGAATGCTCGACCCATTCTGACCGGAAGTAAGATAAAATCGGAGACAATTTCGGGGCAGTAATATCGGGAACGAACGATCGAGGCCCCGAAAACTATTCCGAGCACCGATTTTATCTTTGTTAGATAAACAATGCTCCAATCGTCGTTCTCGCTGCATCTTTAGACTTCTCGCCCCATTCTGAGCGAAAGTAAGATAAAATCGGAAACGAATTCGGGCCAGTAATATCGGGAATGTTCGCTCGGGGCCCCGAGAACCATTCCGAGCACCGATTTTATCTTTGTTAAATAAACAATACTCCTACCGTCGTTCTCGCAGCATCGTCAGACTTTTCGACCCATTCTGACCGGAAGTAGGATAAAATCGGAGCCGAATTCGGGGCAGTAATATCGGGAACTTACTTAAGAGGCCCCGAGAACCATTCCGAGCTACGATTTTATCTTTGTTGAATAAACAATGCTCCTACCGTCGTTCTCGCACCATCGCCAGACTTCTCGACCCATTCTGACCGGAAGTAAGATAAAATCGGAGACGATTTCGGGGCAGTAATATCGGGAATGTTCGCTCGAGGCCCCGAGAACCATTCCGAGCACCGATTTTATCTTTGTTAAATAAACAATTCTCCTACCGTCGTTCTCGCAGCATCGTCAGACTTGTCGACCCATTCTGACCGGAAGTAAGATAAAATCGGAGACGATTTCGGGGCAGTAATATCGGGAATGTTCGCTCGAGGCACCGAGAACCATTCCGAGCACCGATTTTATCTTTGTTAAATAAACAATGCTCCGACCGTCGTTCTCGCTGCATAGTCAGACTTCTCGACCCCTTCTGACCGGAAGTAAGATAAAATCGGAGACGACGTCGGGGCAGTAACATCGGTAATGTTCGCTCGAGGCCCTGATAACTATTCCGAGCACCGATTTTATCTTTGTTAAATAAACAATTCTCCTACCGTCGTTCGCGCAGCATCGTCAGACTTGTCGACCCATTCTGACCGGAAGTAAGATAAAATCGGAGACGATTTCGGGGCAGTAATATCGGGAATGTTCGCTCGAGGCACCGAGAACCATTCCGAGCACCGATTTTATCTTTGTTAAATAAACAATTTTCCTACCGTCGTTCTCGCACCATCGCCAGACTTCTCGACCCATTCTGACCGGAAGTAAGATAAAATCGGCAACGACTTCGGGGCAGTAACATCGGTAATGTTCGCATTACCGATCGCTTGTTGCGGTGAATACAATTTGCTTATGAATACAATTTGCAAATAAGAATACAAATTTCTGGCCGGAAAGGTGGATTCTTCTTAACCCTCCACGGTCGCTCTAAGTCACTGAAGACCACAGCGAACATTCACGTGGACGTTTTCCCTCAGACAGCTCTATTTACAGTGTAAAAATACCAAGTTTTGGGCTTTAATACACATTGATTAACATTGTACAAGCATTGAGGCGGAGTCAGGAATTTTTTTACATTTATTAAGCATTTCAACCCGTTGAAAATTGTACTCGTACGACATACGACCCAGTAAAACCGCGGAAGCATCAGAATTACAGTGCGACCGCGGAGGGTTAATGATCTTTTTGCCTCCTTAATGGAGATGTTAAAATATTTTTGGCATGTTATTGTATTTTTCTATGAAAGATGCTTTCATATAAATGGGTGAAGAAGCATTTCGATACGAAAATATTAGTGTTACGCCTTAAACATGAAACATGAAAAAATATGAAATAGCAGCTTACAGGAATATTATTGATCAACGAATACATTTTAAAGAGAGGAAACACGACCGTGATAAGAAATGTATGTAAGGGGGTGGTTTACTTCCTTAAGCCTGCTGTCTGGAAGAAAGGTAAAATACGTAAACTTGAGTTTTGTTTCTTCTTTCAAGTGATACCTCTTTTTTCTCTTACCTCTTTACATACAAGGGTGGAGTGAGAAAAAGGATACATTACTCCAAGTGTGGAGATTGGCAAAAAGGCAATTAGAGGGTTGGTTCACCACTTCATATAATTTATTCTCAACAGCTCTATAGGGGTTTTATCATCGACTTAGATTACAACAATTTTCGATTTTGTTCAATTCCAATTGGCTGCCATGTGAAACTGCAAAATCATCCCCCGACACGCTTTTCTTCAAGATGCGGTTTCCCTGATAAAGACCGTTTTTCCGCAAATGAAAAACCCATCGCTAATAGTTTCTTATGTTTTAACACATATTTTATCTTCAACAAAAGTGCAAGCCGACACTTGAATGGTGTTCCCGCCATCACAACGCAACAATACCGTACGCGCTTTTAGTTGCGCACGATTTCTTCAAATCGACCGCGTTTTTTCGTCGTTGTGTATATACACATCGACGAAATAATAATAATATGCCGGCCAGTTTTGAGAAATTGTTTCGGTGCTCTGTACGCACGTCAGAGACAAAAGCTCGCGACGACCGGCTTTTGTTTGCCGATCGGCTCCTTGCGGGCATTCATCATCAACCTACGGATGCAATGGCCGAAGCCAAAAAATTGCGGATGCATCGGTGCCTGATTGCCACGCATAATAATTATTCTCAAAGTGTGGCTATGTACCGTCAGGAGTACGATGACCATACGCCGTCCCGGCAAACTTTCCGACGGTAAGTTAAGCTTGTGAGACGTACATGTCAATTATTAAAAAAAAAAAAACTTTAACAGACTCGCCGAGAAGATCGCGCAGCATGGCACTTTGAAAGTCCCGGAGGTGCCGCGCAGGAAGCCGGTGACGGATGAAGTCAGGGTCCCCGTTCGCCATGCCATCGAGGAAAACCCCGTGCAGAGCGCACGAGGCCTTGCTCGTACTTTGAGTAAGAGAGAGAGAGAGAGAGAGAGAGAGAGAGAGAGA
>OZ023316.1:60738062-60926899 GCA_964007375.1 Ophion obscuratus | reverse complement strand
GTGAGTGAGTGAGTGAGTGAGTGAGTTGAGTGAGTGAGTGAGTGAGTGAGTGAGTGAGTGTGAGTGAGTGAGTGAGTGAGTGAGTGAGTGAGTGAGTGAGTGAGTGAGTGAGTGAGTGAGTGAGTGAGTGAGTGAGTGAGTGAGTGAGTGAGTGAGTGAGTGATGGTGATGTGAGTGAGTGAGTGAGTGAGTGAGTGAGTGAGTGAGTGAGTGAGTGAGTGAGTGAGTGAGTGAGTGAGTGAGTGAGTGAGTGAGTGAGTGAGTGAGTGAGTGAGTGAGGAGTGAGTGAGTGAGTGAGTGAGTGAGTGAGTGAGTGAGTGAGTGAGTGAGTGAGTGAGTGAGTGAGTGAGTGAGTGAGTGAGTGAGTGAGTGAGTGAGTGAGTGAGTGAGTGAGTGAGTGAGTGAGTGAGTGAGTGAGTGAGTGAGTGAGTGAGTGAGTGAGTGAGTGAGTGAGTGAGGTGAGTGAGTGAGTGAGTGAGTGAGTGAGTGAGTGAGTGAGTGAGTGAGTGAGAGTGAGTGAGTGAGTGAGTGAGTGAGTGAGTGAGTGAGTGAGTGAGAGTGAGTGAGTGAGTGAGTGAGTGAGTGAGTGAGTGAGTGAGTGAGTGAGTGAGTGAGTGAGTGAGTGAGTGAGTGAGTGAGTGAGTGAGTGAGTGAGTGAGTGAGTGAGTGAGTGAGTGAGTGAGTGAGTGAGTGAGTGAGTGAGTGAGTGAGTGAGTGAGTGAGTGAGTGAGTGAGTGAGTGAGTGAGTGAGTGAGTGAGTGAGTGAGTGAGTGAGTGAGTGAGTGAGTGAGTGAGTGAGTGAGTGAGTGAGTGAGTGAGTGAGTGAGTGAGTGAGTGAGTGAGTGAGTGAGTGAGTGAGTGAGTGAGTGAGTGAGTGAGTGAGTGAGTGAGTGAGTGAGTGAGTGAGTGAGTGAGTGAGTGAGTGAGTGAGTGAGTGAGTGAGTGAGTGAGTGAGTGAGTGAGTGAGTGAGTGAGTGAGTGAGTGAGTGAGTGAGTGAGTGAGTGAGTGAGTGAGTGAGTGAGTGAGTGAGTGAGTGAGTGAGTGAGTGAGTGAGTGAGTGAGTGAGTGAGTGAGTGAGTGAGTGAGTGAGTGAGTGAGTGAGTGAGTGAGTGAGTGAGTGAGTGAGTGAGTGAGTGAGTGAGTGAGTGAGTGAGTGAGTGAGTGAGTGAGTGAGTGAGTGAGTGAGTGAGTGAGTGAGTGAGTGAGTGAGTGAGTGAGTGAGTGAGTGAGTGAGGAGAGAGGGGGAGAGCCTTACGGAAATGTGCATCTTTTTTTTGACCAGACGTCAACAGAGAAACCGTGCGGAAAATTTTGCGGGAGCAGCACTACCCGTACCGCGCACACGTCGTTCAGAGCCTTCAGGAACGTGACTACGAGCGTAGGCTCCAGTTCTGCACGTGGGCGATTGGACAAGAGCTGGATGACCCGGACTTCTTCAAATTCGTTCTATTTACTGACGAAGCCGGATTCACAAGCCACGGGATATTCAACCGTCAAAACGTCCGGCACTGGGCTGAAGAAAATCCTGGATGGGTCGTTGAAGTTGATCGGCAGAACCACTGGCGCGTCAATGTATGGGCCGGTGTTCTTAACGATCGAGTGATCGGACCATGGTTTTTTGAGGGCAACATGGACCGTGTTCAGTATGACGAATTGTTGACAAACATTCTTCCCGAACTTCTCGAAGATGTGCCCTTGGCTATCCGGCTAAGAATGTGGTGGCAACAAGATGGACACCCGGCGCATACAGCACGCAGCGTGCGAGACATTCTGAATCAACGTTTTCCGAATCGGGTACTCGCTTTACACGGAACGATTCCGTGGCCAGCACGATCGCCCGATTTGACACCCCTTGATTTTTTCGTTTGGGGGACAATAAAAAACATCGTTTACAGGACAGAACCTACTACTGAGGACGATATGCGGGAGCGGATCAGAGGCGCATTTGCGACCATCACGCCGGGTATGTTGCGGCGGACCAGATCAAACTTCACGAGAAGAGTAGAATTATGCGTAGATAGAGAAGGAGCCCACATTGAGCACCTTATCAAGAGATGGAACCCATAGGTTCATTTCTTCGGAAGATGTTTAATGCGAGTTCGTGATCTTCTGCGATCAGTTCTTATCTTTTTGTAAAGTTGGTTGTGATCTGCTGCCGTACCCTTCTGTATATCTCTCCTTCATACTGTTTATCATAGTCCGTTCTAATGTCGTAACATGTTTCGAGTTTTTCAAACAAAAAAAGGCGGCGTTTCGAATTGGTGGGTTCTGCTAACTACGATTCATTCCGCATAAATAGAAAAAAACGATTTGGAAATTGGAGAAAAATTTCTAACACGTTGTTGCTCTATGACCGTGGTGGTAGTAAGCACCCTATTTTTTACCAAATAGCCAAATAAGGTACGTATTCAAAAAGGGCGTATACTTAACGCCATCCATGGTCTCCTCAAAAATTAAGTGTAGATTATCGTTGAGAAAATCGGTCTAGGCATTTTCACACCATTGACGATGTGGGGAAAGTTCAATGACCCGGGATATTCCGATGCCTAGAGTTATATATTTTGGCGGTGTTGAGTCCTTCGGTTTGTAGATTCGGTTTCGTCTAACTGTACATATTTTATGTTTTCATCATGTACATACGTACATACATCATCAATACTTTTGGTTCGATTCAAACACCATCTATTGTTCTTTAATGTAAATATTTTTCTTTGTACATATTTGTTTACAGTTCTTTGCAAAATATTAAAATTCTTTTGTTGTGCAAGGAGTTTGAGTATTATTTTCTTAGTGGTCGATCGAACTAATAACATCATCCATCTACCAGCTTCTTCGAGGAGTGCTTGCTTCAGATCAATGATATGCATTTTCGAAGAGGGTTAGAACTTAAAACGAAACGTCAAGACTGGCATTCATTTTATCTTTGTCGCGTAGAGAACGACTCTATGATTAAACGTGGCGTTGGAGCAATGGTCAATTGATCCATTCGCTGTGATTGGAAATAAGATCGCGGCATCGTCAAGAAAGCTGACGATGCCGCGAGAACGATGACCGGAGCGCTTGTTAGTAAACAAAAATGAAAGCAGTGCTCGCGATGGTTTTGGGGGCCTCGATTGGTCATTCCCGATACGACGGCCCCCAATTTGTCTCTGCTATCATCTTACGTTCGGTCGTTTTTCGTCGAGAAGTCCGACGATGCCGCGAGAACGATGAGCAGAGCATTTGTTAATAATAAAAAAAAGCAATGCTCGCGATGGTACTTGGGGTCTCGTTCGGTCATCCTCGACGCGACGGCCCCGAGTTTGTCTATGCTTTTACCTTACTTCCGGTCATTTTTCGTCAAGAAATCTGATGATGCCGCCAAAACGATGACCGGAGCATTTGTTAGTAAACAGAGATAAAAGCAGTGCTCGCGTTGATGTTAGGGGCCTCGCTCGGTCATTCCCGATACGTCGGCCCTGAGTTGGTCTCTGCTTTCATCATACTTCCAGTTTTTTTTTCGTAAATAAGTCTGACGATGCCGCGGAAATGGTTCTCGGGGCCTCGATCGTACGTTCCCGATAATACTGCCCCGAAATCGTCTTCGATTTTATCTTACTTCCGGTCAGAATGGGTCGAGAAGTCTGACGATGCTGCGAACACGTAGGGAGGAGAATTGTTTATTTAACAAAGATAAAATCGGTGCTCGGGATGGATTTCGGGGCCTCGAGCGAACTTTCCCGATATTACTGGCCCGAATTCATCTCCGATTTTATCTCACTTCCGGTCAGAATGGGGCAAAAAGTCTGACGATGGTGCGAGAACGACGGTAGGAGCATTGTTTATTTAACAAAGATAAAATCGGTGCTCGGAATGGTTCTCGGGGCCTCGAACGAAGATTCCCGATATTGCTGCCCCGAATTCGCCTCCGATTTTATCTTACTTCCGGTCAGAATGGGTCGAGAAGTCTGACGATGCAGCGAGAACGACGGTCGGAGCAATGTTTATTTAACAAAGATAAAATCGGTGCTCGGAATGGTTCCCGGTGCCTCGAGCGAACATTCCCGATATTACTGCCCCGAAATCGTCTCCGATTTTATCTTACTTCTGGTCAGAATGGGTCGACAAGTCTGACGATGCTGCGAGCACGACGGTGGGAGAATTGTTTATTTAACAAAGATAAAATCGGTGCTCGTAATGGTTCTCGGGGCCCCGAGCGAACATTCCCGATATTACTGCCCCGAAATCGTCTCCGATTTTACCTTACTTCCGGTCAGAATGGGTCGAGCATTCTGACGATGGTGCGAGAACGACGGTAGGGGCATTGTTTATTGAACAAAGATAAAATCGTCGATCGGCATGGTTCTCGGGGCCTCGATCGTACGGTCCCGATAATACTGCCCCGAAATCGTCTCCGATTTTATCTTACTTCCGGTCAAAATGGGTCGAAAAGTCTGACGATGCTGCGAGAACGACGGTAGGAGTATTGTTTATTTAACAAAGATAAAATCGGTGCTCGTAATGGTTCTCGGGGCCCCGAGCGAACATTCCGGATATTGCTGCCCCGAAATCGTCTCCGATTTTATCTTACTTCAGGTCAGAATGGGTCGACAAGTCTGACGATGCTGCGAGAACGACGGTAGGAGAATTGTTTATTTAACAAAGATAAAATCGGTGCTCGGAATGGTTCTCGGGGCCTCGAGCGAACATTCCCGATAATACTGCCCCGAATTCGTCTCCGATTTTATCTTACTTTCGGTCAGAATGGGGCGAGAAGTCTAAAGATGCAGCGAGAACGACGGTAGGAGCATTGTTTATTTAACAAAGATAAAATCGGTGCTCGGAGGGGTTCTCGGCGCCTCGAGCGAACATTACCGATGTTACTGCCCCGAAGTCGTCTCCGATTTTATCTTACTTCCGGTCAGAATGGGTCGAGAAGTCTGGCGATGGTGCGAAAACGACGGTAGGAGAATTGTTTATTTAACAAAGATAAAATCGGTGCTCGGAATGGTTCTCGGCGCCTCGAGCGAACATTCCCAATAATACTGCCCCGAATTCGTCTCCGATTTTATGTTACTTCCGGTCAGAATGGGTCGAAAAGTCTGACAATGCTGCGAGAACGACGGTAGGAGTATTGTTTATTTAACAAAGATAAAATCGGTGCTCGTAATGGTTCTCGGGGCCCCGAGCGAACATTCTCGATAATACTGCCCCGAATTCGTCTCCGATTTTATCTTACTTTCGCTCAGAATGGGGCGAGAAGTCTAAAGATGCAGCGAGAACGACAATTGGAGCATTGTTTATTTAACGAAGATAAAATCGGTGCTCGGAATAGTTTTCGGGGCCTCGATCTTTCGTTCCCGATATTACTGCCCCGAAATTGTCTCCGATTTTATCTTACTTCCGGTCAGAATGGGTCGAGCATTCTGACGATGGTGCGAGAACGACGGTAGGAGCATTGTTTATTTAACAAAGATAAAATCGGTGCTCGGAATGGTTCTCGGGGCCTCGAGCGAACATTCCCGATACTACTGCCCCGAATTCGTCTCCGATTTTATCTTACTTCCGGTCAGAATGGGTCGAAAAGTCTGACGATGCTGCGAGAACGACCCTAGGAGTATTGTTTATTTAACAAAGATAAAATCGGTGCTCGGAGGGGTTCTCGCTGCCTCGAGCGAACATTCCCGATATTACTGCCCCGAAATCGTCTCCGATTTTATCTTACTTCCGGTCAGAATCGGTCGAGAAGTCTGACGATGCTGCGAGAACGACGGTAGGAGCATTGTTTATTTAACAAAGATACAATCGGTGCTCGGAATGGTTTTCCGGGCCTCGAGCGAACATTACCGATGTTACTGCCCCGAAGTCGTCTCCGATTTTATCTTACTTCCGGTCAGAATGGGTCGAGAAGTCTGGCGATGGTGCGAGAACGACGGTAGGAGCATTGTTTATTCAACAAAGATAAAATCGTAGCTCGGAATGGTTCTCGGGGCCTCGAGCGAACATTCCCGATAATACTGCCCCGAATTCGTCTCCGATTTTATCTTACTTTCGGTGAGAATGGGTCGAAAAGTCTGACGATGCTGCGAGAACGACGGTAGGAGTATTGTTTATTTAACAAAGATAAAATCGTAGATCGGAATCGTTCTCGGGGCCTCGATCGTACGTTCCCGATATTACTGCCCTGCAATTGTCTCCGATTTTATCTTACTTCCGGTCAGAATGGGTCGAGAAGTCTGACGATACTGCGAGCACGACGGTAGGAGAATTGTTTATTTAACAAAGACAAAATCGGTACTTGGAATAGTTTTCGGGGCCTCGAGCGAACTTTCCCGATATTACTGGCCCGAATTCGTCTCTGATTTTATCTCACTTCCGGTCAGAATGGGGCAAAAAGTCTAAAGATGCAGCGAGAACGACGATTGGAGCATTGTTTATTTAACAAAGATAAAATCGGTGCTCGGAATGAATCTCGGGGCCTTGATCGTTCGTTCCCAATATTACTGCCCCGAATTCGACCCCGATTTTATCCTACTCCCGGTGAGAATGCGTCGAAAGGCTGGCGATGCTGCGAGAACGACGGTAGGAGCATTGTTTATTTAACAAAGATAAAATCGGTGCTCGGAATGGTTCTCGGTGCCTCGAGCGAACATTCCCGATATTACTGCCCCGAAATCGTCTCCGATTTTATCTTACTTCCGGTCAGAATGGTTCGAGAAGTCTGGCGATGGTGCGAGAACGAGGGTAGGAGAATTGTTTATTTAACAAAGATATAATCGGTGCTCGGAATGGTTCTCGGGGCCTCGAGCGAACATTCCCGATAATACTGCCCCGAATTCGTCTCCGATTTTATCTTACTTCCGGTCAGAATGGGTCGAAAAGTCTGACAATGCTGCGAGAACGACTGTCGGAGTATTGTTGATTTAACAAAGATAAAATCGGTGCTCGTAATGGTTCTCGGGGCCCCGAGCGAACATTCCCGATAATACTGCCCCGAATTCGTCTCCGATTTTATCTTACTTTCGCTCAGAATGGGGCGAGAAGTCTAAAGATGCAGCGAGAACGACGATTGGAGCATTGTTTATTTAACAAAGATAAAATCGGTGCTCGGAATAGTTTTCGGGGCCTCGATCGTTCGTTCCCGATATTACTGCCCCGAAATTGTCTCCGATTTTATCTTACTTCCGGTCAGAATGGGTCGAGCATTCTGACGATGGTGCGAGAACGACGGTAGGAGCATTGTTTATTTAACAAAGATAAAATCGGTGCTCGGAATGGTTCTCGGGGCCTCGAGCGAACATTCCCGATAATACTGCCCCGAATTCGTCTCCGATTTTATCTTACTTCCGGTCAGAATGGGTCGAAAAGTCTGACGATGCTGCGAGAACGACGGTAGGAGTATTGTTTATTTAACAAAGATAAAATCGGTTCTCGGAGGGGTTCTCGCTGCCTCGAGCGAACATTCCCGATATTACTGCCCCGAAATCGTCTCCGATTTTATCTTACTTCCGGTCAGAATCGGTCGAGAAGTCTGACGATGCTGCGAGAACGACGGTAGGAGCATTGTTTATTTAACAAAGATAAAATCGGTGCTCGGAATGGTTCTCCGGGCCTCGAGCGAACATTCCCAATAATACTGCCCCGAATTCGTCTCCTATTTTATCTTACTTTCGGTCAGAATGGGTCGAAAAGTCTGACGATGCTGCGAGAACGACGGTAGGAGTATTGTTTATTTAACAAAGATAAAATCGGTGCTCGGAATGGTTCTCGGTGCCTCGAGCGAACATTCCCGATATTACTGCCCCGAAATCGTCTCCGATTTAATCTTACTTCCGATCAGAATTGGTCGAGAAGTCTGACGATGCTGCGAGAACGACGGTAGGAGAATTGTTTATTTAACAAAGATAAAATCGGTGCTCGGAATGGTTCTCGGGGCCTCGAGCGAACATTCCCGATAATACTGCCCCGAATTCGTCTCCGATTTTATCTTACTTTCGGTCAGAATGGGGCGAGAAGTCTAAAGATGCAGCGAGAACGACGGTAGGAGCATTGTTTATTTAACAAAGATAAAATCGGTGCTCGGAGGGGTTCTCGGCGCCTCGAGCGAACATTACCGATGTTACTGCCCCGAAGTCGTCTCCGATTTTATCTTACTTCCGGTCAGAATGGGTCGAGAAGTCTGGCGATGGTGCGAAAACGACGGTAGGAGAATTGTTTATTTAACAAAGATAAAATCGGTGCTCGGAATGGTTCTCGGCGCCTCGAGCGAACATTCCCAATAATACTGCCCCGAATTCGTCTCCGATTTTATGTTACTTCCGGTCAGAATGGGTCGAAAAGTCTGACAATGCTGCGAGAACGACGGTAGGAGTATTGTTTATTTAACAAAGATAAAATCGGTGCTCGTAATGGTTCTCGGGGCCCCGAGCGAACATTCTCGATAATACTGCCCCGAATTCGTCTCCGATTTTATCTTACTTTCGCTCAGAATGGGGCGAGAAGTCTAAAGATGCAGCGAGAACGACAATTGGAGCATTGTTTATTTAACGAAGATAAAATCGGTGCTCGGAATAGTTTTCGGGGCCTCGATCTTTCGTTCCCGATATTACTGCCCCGAAATTGTCTCCGATTTTATCTTACTTCCGGTCAGAATGGGTCGAGCATTCTGACGATGGTGCGAGAACGACGGTAGGAGCATTGTTTATTTAACAAAGATAAAATCGGTGCTCGGAATGGTTCTCGGGGCCTCGAGCGAACATTCCCGATACTACTGCCCCGAATTCGTCTCCGATTTTATCTTACTTCCGGTCAGAATGGGTCGAAAAGTCTGACGATGCTGCGAGAACGACCCTAGGAGTATTGTTTATTTAACAAAGATAAAATCGGTGCTCGGAGGGGTTCTCGCTGCCTCGAGCGAACATTCCCGATATTACTGCCCCGAAATCGTCTCCGATTTTATCTTACTTCCGGTCAGAATCGGTCGAGAAGTCTGACGATGCTGCGAGAACGACGGTAGGAGCATTGTTTATTTAACAAAGATACAATCGGTGCTCGGAATGGTTTTCCGGGCCTCGAGCGAACATTACCGATGTTACTGCCCCGAAGTCGTCTCCGATTTTATCTTACTTCCGGTCAGAATGGGTCGAGAAGTCTGGCGATGGTGCGAGAACGACGGTAGGAGCATTGTTTATTCAACAAAGATAAAATCGTAGCTCGGAATGGTTCTCGGGGCCTCGAGCGAACATTCCCGATAATACTGCCCCGAATTCGTCTCCGATTTTATCTTACTTTCGGTGAGAATGGGTCGAAAAGTCTGACGATGCTGCGAGAACGACGGTAGGAGTATTGTTTATTTAACAAAGATAAAATCGGTGCTCGGAATGGTTCTCGATGCCTCGAGCGAACATTCCCGATATTACTGCCCCGAAATCGTCTCCGATTTTATCTTACTTCCGATCAGAATTGGTCGAGAAGTCTGACGATGCTGCGAGAACGACGGTAGGAGCATTGTTTATTTAACAAAGATAAAATCGGTGCTCGGAATGGTTCTCAGGGCCTCGAGCGAACATTACCGATAATACTGCCCCGAAGTCGTCTCCGATTTTATCTTACTTCCGGTCAGAATGGGTCGAGAAGTCTGGCGATGGTGCGAGAACGACGGTAGGAGTATTGTTTATTTAACAAAGATAAAATCGGTGCTCGTAATGGTTCTCGGGGCCCCGAGCGAACATTCCCGATAATACTGTCCCGAATTCGTCTCCGATTTTATCTTACTTTCGCTCAGAATGGGGCGAGAAGTCTAAAGATGCAGCGAGAACGACGATTGGAGCATTGTTTATTTAACAAAAATAAAATCGGTGCTCGGAATAGTTTTCGGGGCCTCGATCGGAAATTCCCGATATTACTGCCCCGAAATCGTCTCCGATTTTATCTTACTTCCGGTCAGAATGGGTCGAGCCTTCTGACGATGATGCGAGAACGACGGTAGGGGCATTGTTTATTTAACAAAGATAAAATCGGTGCTCGGAATGGTTCTCGGGGCCTCGAGCGAACATTCCCGATACTACTGCCCCGAATTCGTCTCCGATTTTATCTTACTTCCGGTCAGAATGGGTCGAAAAGTCTGACGATGCTGCGAGAACGACCCTAGGAGTATTGTTTATTTAACAAAGATAAAATCGGTGCTCGGAGGGGTTCTCGCTGCCTCGAGCGAACATTCCCGATATTACTGCCCCGAAATCGTCTCCGATTTTATCTTACTTCCGGTCAGAATCGGTCGAGAAGTCTGACGATGCTGCGAGAACGACGGTAGGAGCATTGTTTATTTAACAAAGATAAAATCGGTGCTCGGAATGGTTTTCCGGGCCTCGAGCGAACATTACCGATGTTACTGCCCCGAAGTCGTCTCCGATTTTATCTTACTTCCGGTCAGAATGGGTCGAGAAGTCTGGCGATGCTGCGAGAACGACGGTAGGAGCATTGTTTATTTAACAAAGATAAAATCGGTGCTCGGAATGGTTCTCAGGGCCTCGAGCGAACATTACCGATAATACTGCCCCGAAGTCGTCTCCGATTTTATCTTACTTCCGGTCAGAATGGGTCGAGAAGTCTGGCGATGGTGCGAGAACGACGGTAGGAGTATTGTTTATTTAACAAAGATAAAATCGGTGCTCGTAATGGTTCTCGGGGCCCCGAGCGAACATTCCCGATAATACTGTCCCGAATTCGTCTCCGATTTTATCTTACTTTCGCTCAGAATGGGGCGAGAAGTCTAAAGATGCAGCGAGAACGACGATTGGAGCATTGTTTATTTAACAAAAATAAAATCGGTGCTCGGAATAGTTTTCGGGGCCTCGATCGGAAATTCCCGATATTACTGCCCCGAAATCGTCTCCGATTTTATCTTACTTCCGGTCAGAATGGGTCGAGCCTTCTGACGATGATGCGAGAACGACGGTAGGGGCATTGTTTATTAAACAAAGATAAAATCGTAGATCGGAATCGTTCTCGGGGCCTCGATCGTACGTTCCCGATATTACTGCCCTGCAATTGTCTCCGATTTTATCTTACTTCCGGTCAGAATGGGTCGAGAAGTCTGACGATACTGCGAGCACGACGGTAGGAGAATTGTTTATTTAACAAAGACAAAATCGGTACTTGGAATAGTTTTCGGGGCCTCGAGCGAACTTTCCCGATATTACTGGCCCGAATTCGTCTCTGATTTTATCTCACTTCCGGTCAGAATGGGGCAAAAAGTCTAAAGATGCAGCGAGAACGACGATTGGAGCATTGTTTATTTAACAAAGATAAAATCGGTGCTCGGAATGAATCTCGGGGCCTTGATCGTTCGTTCCCAATATTACTGCCCCGAATTCGACCCCGATTTTATCCTACTCCCGGTGAGAATGCGTCGAAAGGCTGGCGATGCTGCGAGAACGACGGTAGGAGCATTGTTTATTTAACAAAGATAAAATCGGTGCTCGGAATGGTTCTCGGTGCCTCGAGCGAACATTCCCGATATTACTGCCCCGAAATCGTCTCCGATTTTATCTTACTTCCGGTCAGAATGGTTCGAGAAGTCTGGCGATGGTGCGAGAACGAGGGTAGGAGAATTGTTTATTTAACAAAGATATAATCGGTGCTCGGAATGGTTCTCGGGGCCTCGAGCGAACATTCCCGATAATACTGCCCCGAATTCGTCTCCGATTTTATCTTACTTCCGGTCAGAATGGGTCGAAAAGTCTGACAATGCTGCGAGAACGACTGTCGGAGTATTGTTGATTTAACAAAGATAAAATCGGTGCTCGTAATGGTTCTCGGGGCCCCGAGCGAACATTCCCGATAATACTGCCCCGAATTCGTCTCCGATTTTATCTTACTTTCGCTCAGAATGGGGCGAGAAGTCTAAAGATGCAGCGAGAACGACGATTGGAGCATTGTTTATTTAACAAAGATAAAATCGGTGCTCGGAATAGTTTTCGGGGCCTCGATCGTTCGTTCCCGATATTACTGCCCCGAAATTGTCTCCGATTTTATCTTACTTCCGGTCAGAATGGGTCGAGCATTCTGACGATGGTGCGAGAACGACGGTAGGAGCATTGTTTATTTAACAAAGATAAAATCGGTGCTCGGAATGGTTCTCGGTGCCTCGAGCGAACATTCCCGATATTACTGCCCCGAAATCGTCTCCGATTTTATCTTACTTCCGGTCAGAATGGGTCGAGAAGTCTGGCGATGGTGCGAGAACGACGGTAGGAGTATTGTTTATTTAACAAAGATAAAATCGGTGCTCGTAATGGTTCTCGGGGCCCCGAGCGAACATTCCCGATAATACTGTCCCGAATTCGTCTCCGATTTTATCTTACTTTCGCTCAGAATGGGGCGAGAAGTCTAAAGATGCAGCGAGAACGACGATTGGAGCATTGTTTATTTAACAAAGATAAAATCGGTGCTCGGAATAGTTTTCGGGGCCTCGATCGGAAATTCCCGATATTACTGTCCCGAAATCGTCTCCGATTTTATCTTACTTCCGGTCAGAATGGGTCGAGCATTCTGACGATGATGCGAGAACGACGGTAGGGGCATTGTTTATTAAAAAAAGATAAAATCGTAGATCGGAATCGTTCTCGGGGCCTCGATCGTACGTTTCCGATATTACTGCCCCGCAATTGTCTCCGATTTTATCTTACTTCCGGTCAGAATGGGTCGAGAAGTCTGACGATACTGCGAGCACGACGGTAGGAGAATTGTTTATTTAACAAAGACAAAATCGGTACTTAGAATAGTTTTCGGGGCCTCGAACGAACTTTCCCGATATTACTGGCCCGAATTCGTCTTTGATTTTATCTCACTTCCGGTCAGAATGGGGCAAAAAGTCTAAAGATGCAGCGAGAACGACGATTGGAGCATTGTTTATTTAACAAAGATAAAATCGGTGCTCGGAATGAATCTCGGGGCCTTGATCGTTCGTTCCCAATATTACTGCCCCGAATTCGACCCCGATTTTATCTTACTCCCGGTGAGAATGCGTCGAAAGGCTGGCGATGCTGCGAGAACGACGGTAGGAGCATTGTTTATTTAACAAAGATAAAATCGGTGCTCGGAATGGTTCTCGGTGCCTCGAGCGAACATCCCCGATATTACTGCCCCGAAATCGTCTCCGATTTTATCTTACTTCCGGTCAGAATGGTTCGAGAAGTCTGGCGATGGTGCGAGAACGACGGTAGGAGAATTGTTCATTTAACAAAGATAAAATCGGTGCTCGGAATGGTTCTCGGGGCCTCGAGCGAACATTCCCGATAATACTGCCCCGAATTCGTCTCCGATTTTATCTTACTTCCGGTCAGAATGGGTCGAAAAGTCTGACAATGCTGCGAGAACGACTGTAGGAGTATTGTTGATTTAACAAAGATAAAATCGGTGCTCGTAATGGTTCTCGGGGCCCCGAGCGAACATTCCCGATAATACTGCCCCGAATTCGTCTCCGATTTTATCTTACTTTCGCTCAGAATGGGGCGAGAAGTCTAAAGATGCAGCGAGAACGACGATTGGAGCATTGTTTATTTAACAAAGATAAAATCGGTGCTCGGAATAGTTTTCGGGGCCTCGATCGTTCGTTCCCGATATTACTGCCCCGAAATTGTCTCCGATTTTATCTTACTTCCGGTCAGAATGGGTCGAGCATTCTGACGATGGTGCGAGAACGACGGTAGGAGCATTGTTTATTTAACAAAGATAAAATCGGTGCTCGGAATGGTTCTCGGGGCCTCGAGCGAACATTCCCGATAATACTGCCCCGAATTCGTCTCCGATTTTATCTTACTTCCGGTCAGAATGGGTCGAAAAGTCTGACGATGCTGCGAGAACGACGGTAGGAGTATTGTTTATTTAACAAAGATAAAATCGGTTCTCGGAGGGGTTCTCGCTGCCTCGAGCGAACATTCCCGATATTACTGCCCCGAAATCGTCTCCGATTTTATCTTACTTCCGGTCAGAATCGGTCGAGAAGTCTGACGATGCTGCGAGAACGACGGTAGGAGCATTGTTTATTTAACAAAGATAAAATCGGTGCTCGGAATGGTTCTCCGGGCCTCGAGCGAACATTCCCGATAATACTGCCCCGAATTCGTCTCCGATTTTATCTTACTTTCGGTCAGAATGGGTCGAAAAGTCTGACGATGCTGCGAGAACGACGGTAGGAGTATTGTTTATTTAACAAAGATAAAATCGGTGCTCGGAATGGTTCTCGGTGCCTCGAGCGAACATTCCCGACATTACTGCCCCGAATTCGACCCCGATTTTATCTTACTCCCGGTGAGAATGCGTCGAAAGGCTGGCGATGCTGCGAGAACGACGGTAGGAGCATTGTTTATTTAACAAAGATAAAATCGGTGCTCGGAATGGTTCTCGGTGCCTCGAGCGAACATTCCCGATATTACTGCCCCGAAATCGTCTCCGATTTTATCTTACTTCCGGTCAGAATGGTTCGAGAAGTCTGGCGATGGTGCGAGAACGACGGTAGGAGAATTGTTTATTTAACAATGATAAAATCGGTGCTCGGAATGGTTCTCGGGGCCTCGAGCGAACATTCCCGATAATACTGCCCCGAATTCGTCTCCGATTTTATCTTACTTCCGGTCAGAATGGGTCGAAAAGTCTGACAATGCTGCGAGAACGACTGTAGGAGTATTGTTGATTTAACAAAGATAAAATCGGTGCTCGTAATGGTTCTCGGGGCCCCGAGCGAACATTCCCGATAATACTGTCCCGAATTCGTCTCCGATTTTATCTTACTTTCGCTCAGAATGGGGCGAGAAGTCTAAAGATGCAGCGAGAACGACGATTGGAGCATTGTTTATTTAACAAAGATAAAATCGGTGCTCGGAATAGTTTACGGGGCCTCGATCGTTCGTTCCCGATATTACTGCCCCGAAATTGTCTCCGATTTGATCTTACTTCCGGTCAGAATGGGTCGAGCATTCTGACGATGGTGCGAGAACGACGGTAGGAGCATTGTTTATTTAACAAAGATAAAATCGGTGCTCGGAATGGTTCTCGGGGCCTCGAGCGAACATTCCCGATAATACTGCCCCGAATTGGTCTCCAATTTTATCTTACTTCCGGTCAGAATGGGTCGAAAAGTCTGACGATGCTGCGAGAACGACGGTAGGAGTATTGTTTATTTAACAAAGATAAAATCGGTGCTCGGAGGGGTTCTCGCTGCCTCGAGCGAACATTCCCGATATTACTGCCCCGAAATCGTCTCCGATTTTATCTTACTTCCGGTCAGAATGGGTCGAGAAGTCTGGCGATGGTGCGAGAACGACGGTAGGAGCATTGTTTATTCAACAAAGATAAAATCGTAGCTCGGAATGGTTCTCGGGGCTTCGAGCGAACATTCCCGATATTACTGCCCCAAATTCGTCTCCGATTTTATCTTACTTTCGGTCAGAATGGGTCGAAAAGTCTGACGATGCTGCGAGAACGACGGTAGGAGTATTGTTTATTTAACAAAGATAAAATCGGTGCTCGGAATGGTTCTCGGTGCCTCGAGCGAACATTCCCGATATTGCTGACCCGAAATCGTCTCCGATTTTATCTTACTTCCGGTCAGAATGGGTCGAAAAGTCTGACAATGCTGCGAGAACGACGGTAGGAGTATTGTTGATTTAACAAAGATAAAATCGGTGCTCGTAATGGTTCTCGGGGCCCCGAGTGAACATTCCCGATAATACTGCCCCGAATTCGTCTCCGATTTTATCTTACTTTCGCTCAGAATGGGGCGAGAAGTCTAAAGATGCAGCGAGAACGACGATTGGAGCATTGTTTATTTAACAAAGATAAAATCGGTGCTCGGAATAGTTTTCGGGGCCTCGATCGTTCGTTCCCGATATTACTGCCCCGAAATTGTCTCCGATTTGATCTTACTTCCGGTCAGAATGGGTCGAGCATTCTGACGATGGTGCGAGAACGACGGTAGGAGCATTGTTTATTTAACAAAGATAAAATCGGTGCTCGGAATGGTTCTCGGGGCCTCGAGCGAACATTCCCGATAATACTGCCCCGAATTCGTCTCCAATTTTATCTTACTTCCGGTCAGAATGGGTCGAAAAGTCTGACGATGCTGCGAGAACGACGGTAGGAGTATTGTTTATTTAACAAAGATAAAATCGGTGCTCGGAGGGGTTCTCGCTGCCTCGAGCGAACATTCCCGATATTACTGCCCCGAAATCGTCTCCGATTTTATCTTACTTCCGGTCAGAATGGGTCGAGAAGTCTGGCGATGGTGCGAGAACGACGGTAGGAGCATTGTTTATTCAACAAAGATAAAATCGTAGCTCGGAATGGTTCTCGGGGCCTCTTTCGTAAGTTCCCGATATTACTGCCCCGAATTCGGCTCCGATTTTATCCTACTTCCGGTCAGAATGGGTCGAGAAGTCTGGCGATGGTGCGAGAACGACGGTAGGAGCATTGTTTATTCAACAAAGATAAAATCGTAGCTCGGAATGGTTCTCGGGGCTTCGAGCGAACATTCCCGATATTACTGCCCCGAATTCGTCTCCGATTTTATCTTACTTTCGGTCAGAATGGGTCGAAAAGTCTGACGATGCTGCGAGAACGACGGTAGGAGTATTGTTTATTTAACAAAGATAAAATCGGTGCTCGGAATGGTTCTCGGTGCCTCGAGCGAACATTCCCGATATTGCTGACCCGAAATCGTCTCCGATTTTATCTTACTTCCGGTCAGAATGGGTCGAAAAGTCTGACAATGCTGCGAGAACGACGGTAGGAGTATTGTTGATTTAACAAAGATAAAATCGGTGCTCGTAATGGTTCTCGGGGCCCCGAGTGAACATTCCCGATAATACTGCCCCGAATTCGTCTCCGATTTTATCTTACTTTCGCTCAGAATGGGGCGAGAAGTCTAAAGATGGAGCGAGAACGACGATTGGAGCATTGTTTATTTAACACAGATAAAATCGGTGCTCGGAATAGTTTTCGGGGCCTCGATCGTTCGTTCCCGATATTACTGCCCCGAAATTGTCTCCGATTTGATCTTACTTCCGGTCAGAATGGGTCGAGCATTCTGACGATGGTGCGAGAACGACGGTAGGAGCATTGTTTATTTAACAAAGATAAAATCGGTGCTCGGAATGGTTCTCGCGGCCTCGAGCGAACATTCCCGATAATACTGCCCCGAATTCGTCTCCAATTTTATCTTACTTCCGGTCAGAATGGGTCGAAAAGTCTGACGATGCTGCGAGAACGACGGTAGGAGTATTGTTTATTTAACAAAGATAAAATCGGTGCTCGGAGGGGTTCTCGCTGCCTCGAGCGAACATTCCCGATATTACTGCCCCGAAATCGTCTCCGATTTTATCTTACTTCCGGTCAGAATGGGTCGAGAAGTCTGGCGATGGTGCGAGAACGACGGTAGGAGCATTGTTTATTCAACAAAGATAAAATCGTAGCTCGGAATGGTTCTCGGGGCCTCTTTCGTAAGTTCCCGATATTACTGCCCCGAATTCGGCTCCGATTTTATCCTACTTCCGGTCAGAATGGGTCGAGAAGTCTGGCGATGGTGCGAGAACGACGGTAGGAGCATTGTGTATTCAACAAAGATAAAATCGTAGCTCGGAATGGTTCTCGGGGCTTCGAGCGAACATTCCCGATATTACTGCCCCGAATTCGTCTCCGATTTTATCTTACTTTCGGTCAGAATGGGTCGAAAAGTCTGACGATGCTGCGAGAACGACGGTAGGAGTATTGTTTATTTAACAAAGATAAAATCGGTGCTCGGAATGGTTCTCGGTGCCTCGAGCGAACATTCCCGATATTGCTGACCCGAAATCGTCTCCGATTTTATCTTACTTCCGGTCAGAATGGGTCGAAAAGTCTGACAATGCTGCGAGAACGACGGTAGGAATATTGTTTATTTAACAAAGATAAAATCGGTGCTCGTAATGGTTCTCGGGGCCCCGAGCGAACATTCCCGATAATACTGCCCCGAATTCGTCTCCGATTTTATCTTACTTTCGGTCAGAATGGGGCGAGAAGTCTAAAGATGCAGCGCGAACGACGATTGGAGCATTGTTTATTTAACAAAGATAAAATCGGTGCTCGGAATGATTCTCGGGGTCTCGAGCGAACATTCCCGATAATACTGCCCCGAATTCGTCTCCGATTTTATCTTACTTTCGGTCAGAATGGGGCGAGAAGTCTAACGATGCAGCGCGAACGACGATTGGAGCATTGTTTAGTTAACAAAGATAAAATCGGTGCTCGGAATGGTTCTCGGGGCCTCGAGCGAACATTCCCGATAATACTGCCCCGAATTCGTCTCCGATTTTATCTTACTTTCGGTCAGATTGGGGCGAGAAGTCTAATGATGCAGCGAGAACGACGATTGGAGCATTGTTTATTTAACAAAGATAAAATCGGTGCTCGGAATAGTTTTCGGGGCCTCGATCGGAAATTCCCGATATTACTGCCCCGAAATCGTCTCCGATTTTATTTTACTTCCGGTCAGAATGGGTCGAGCATTCTGACGATGGTGCGAGAACGACGGTAGGGGCATTGTTTATTGAACAAAGATAAAATCGTAGATCGGAATGGTTCTCGGGGCCTCGATCGTACGTTCCTGATATTACTGCCCCGAAATCTTCTCCGATTTTATCTTACTTCCGGTCAGAATGGGTCGAGAAGTCTGACGATGCTGCGCGAACGACGGTAGGAGAATTCTTTATTTAACAAAGATAAAATCGGTGCTCGGAATAGTTATCAGGGCCTCGAGCGAACATTACCGATGTTACTGCCCCGACGTCGTCTCCGATTTTATCTTACTTCCGGTCAGAATGGGTCGAGAAGTCTGACTATGCAGCGAGAACGACGGTCGGAGCATTGTTTATTTAACAAAGATAAAATCAGTGCTCGGAATGGTTCTCGGTGCCTCGAGCGAACATTCCCGATATTACTGCCCCGAAATCGTCTCCGATTTTATCTTACTTCCGGTCAGAATGGGTCGACAAGTCACACGATGCTGCGAGAACGACGGTAGGAGAATTGTTTATTTAACAAAGATAAAATCGGTGCTCGGAATGGTTCTCGGGGCCTCGAGCGAACATTCCCGATATTACTGCCCCGAAATCGTCTCCGATTTTATCTTACTTCCGGTCAGAATGGGTCGAGAAGTCTGGCGATGGTGCGAGAACGACGGTAGGAGCATTGTTTATTCAACAAAGATAAAATCGTAGCTCGGAATGGTTCTCGGGGCCTCTTAAGTAAGTTCCCGATATTACTGCCCCGAATTCGGCTCCGATTTTATCCTACTTCCGGTCAGAATGGGTCGAAAAGTCTGACGATGCTGCGAGAACGACGGTAGGAGTATTGTTTATTTAACAAAGATAAAATCGGTGCTCGGAATGGTTCTCGGGGCCCCGAGCGAACATTCCCGATATTACTGGCCCGAATTCGTTTCCGATTTTCTGGGAACTGCAAAACATTCTCTACGATATGCAATTAGTGACTGTGGATAAAAATTTTTTTTTCGAATTTATGATGTTGACTGAAAAAAAGTTGGAAATTTGCGAATTTAAGGATATTTGGAAAATTTGGTATAAGGGTAATTTTTTAACCTCGAAGTGTCCCCAAAAAACCCTGCAAGTTGCAAAGCGCTGCGATTTTTTTTTTCTTAATGCCCTGAAGATTAAATTGATCGTTTCTGTCAAAAATCACCGCAACAAGCGATTTTTCAATTTTTATTCATTTTTTCAACTTCAAAATGGTTTTTTAGCAATAATGCGTAATTTTTCTATTCAAAGACATCAATTACCAAGAAAAAATTTAAAAAAAAATTTCGCAATTTAAAAAAAAATTCAAATAAAAAAAAATAAACAAATTAAAAAAAAAAATCACGCGTGAACGATAATCTCCTCTTGTCGAACAAAATTTGGTCGATTTTTTTTTACCAGTCAATCACCTTTGTTTTCAATATCAATTTAACAAATAATTTTAAAAAGTTGATATATCCCCCTACGGTTGACTGATTCTCTTCACACGAATCTCGAACTTTTAATTTTTTTGCAGCTCCAATCGTTGAAATACACTTTCTTAACAAACATAAAAAACAGTTTTTTTTTAACTACCCTAAAAATTCGGATTTTTTTTTATTTGAATTTTTATTTCGAAAATTGTTTTTGAAAAATTTTCTTGGTAATTGATGTCTGTGAATAAATAAATTACGCATTATTGCTAAAAAAAACAATTTTGAAGTTGAAAAAATGAATAAAAGTCGAAAAATTGTTTGTTACGGTGACTCTTTGTCAGCATATTTTGGCTTCTCGAAACGTCAGCTGCGGCTTGACGTTTCTCGGTGACGTTTGCGGCCCCATGACAGCCCTGACGCGAACACAGCAGCAGAAACTCCAGCGCCTACTCACTCCGCTGAATCCGTTCGCAGGTTCCGCCGTTTCCGAGATACTACGGAAGTCAAACTCAACGTTTGAACTATCGTTCGATTTCGAAATTTTGGGATTGTTTTTCTCAGTCATAACATTTTTCGAACGACTTCTATTCGAATCTTCCGTGTTCAAAATCGAATCGACTTCGCTTTGGTCGGCGCGGAATGCCGTTTTTATTTTTTTTCAAATCTTTTTTCTTGTTTTCCATGAAATTTATTTTTTTCACATGAGCCCTATATTTTTTTTCGAAAAGTTCCCGAAAAACTATTCTAAAAGCGCACCTCAACTGATTCAAAATGGCCGCCCAAATCGATTTAAAAATAGGTGGCCATCCCCAAATTGTCACTCTGTATATATATACATATATATACAGGGTGACTTTTATAAGGTGGACAGGTGTTTTTAGAGGGTCTTGCGCGGTGATTTAGCGACTGAAAAAAATATGTTTTTGAATGGTTTTGCAGGCTTTCTTTGAAAAAAAATATATCGTATTTTTGTCATGAATAGCATTTGCCAGAGAAAATAGCGTATTCTGGAAAAGAATAAAAAATCCATTTTGCGTGCAGGAGAATGAAGCATATAAAATTCCGAATACGGAACACTCCCGAAAAACTTTATTCGTGCTCCCCGTCATGGAGAAAAAATTATCAAACATACGATTTAAAGTGGATAAATCGGAATTTAATCAGTGGAACAAACGAGCTAAGTCAGGCACGACAGTGCTATAGGAAGTGCTAGTCTGCTGACGTCACAGCTGCAACTTCCGAATGGTCGCGGCTGTCACCGGAAGTTGGTTCAGAGTCCAATGATACGCGGTCGAGCCGAGGGATCTGAATGTGTCCCTATCTGAGAACTTGATTCAAAATAATGTCAAGTTATAAAATGCTCGAGGATTCCATGCACTGCAAATACGATTTTCAATCATTTGCAATTCGCTAACAAGTTTTGGAATAAATGATGTTAGCAATACATATTAAAGTAATTTGACGTGGAATTATTAATTTTTACCAAATATTACGAGATTTTTGTTTTTCAATGTTGCATAAATTATCTTCACATGTTGTAGTTAGAGAATTTTTGAATATTTTATGAAAAAGTGAAAAATAAAAATGCTCGTATAATTTGGCAAAAAATAATAATTCCACGGGAAATTACTTAAAAATGTTTTGATAGAATTATTTATTGCGAAAGTTATTAGCGAATCGCAAATGATGAAAAATATTGATTGCAGACGATGAAATCCGCAAACATTTTCGAAATTGACATTATTTCCGATAAAGTTCGCAATCTATCGATCAAGTTCAATCGATTATCTTAAACCTCAATCCATAAAGGTATTTCGGGCACATTGATCCCGTGAAACTGGGTCGTTTTCGTTTTTGCACTGCCAAACCAACAATTGTCGGTGGAAAAAATCTGAAAAAAATCATGGCCGATCTTTAGACCGTACGTCTACAGGAACAATAAGGGTGTTTTCTACCTTATTTTCGATTTTTTTTTAAATAAATATTAAGTGAAGAAAATGATCTTGGGCGGGACGAAAACGACACAGGTTTGCGCATCGCGCGTTAGCATTTGGTCCGCAATGGGTCAGATTGAGTCGAGAAATCTGACGATGCTGCGACAACGACGGAAGGAGCATTATTTATTCAACAAAGATAAAATCGGTGCTCGCAACGGTTCTCGGACCACCGATCGGACATTCCTGACACTACTTCCCCGAATTCGTCTCCGATTTTATCTTATTTCCGGTCAGATTAGGTCGAGAAGTCTGACGATCCTGCGACAACGAGGGAAGGAGCATTATTTATTTAACAAAGATAAAATCGGTGCTCGCAACGTTTCTCGGAGCCTCAATCGGAAATTGCTGGTAGTACTGCGCCGAATCCGTCTCCTATTTTATCATGTTTCCAGTCAGGTTGGGGCGTGAAGTCTGACGATGCTTCGAGAACGACGGAAGGAGGATTATTTATTTAATAAAGATAAAATCGGTGCTCGCAACGGTTCGCGGAGCACCGACCGGATATTCCTCACATTACTGGCCCGAATCTGTTTCCGATTTTATTTTATTTCCGGTCAGATTGGGTCGAGAAGTCTGACGATCCCGGAGAACAACGGGAGGAGCATTATTTCTTTAACAAAGATAAAATCGGTGCTCGCAACGGTTCTCGGAGCACCGATCGGACATTCCTAACATTACTGACCCGGATTCGTTTCCGATTTTATCGTATTTCCGGTCAGAGCGGTCGAGAAGTCTGACGATCCTGCGTCAACGAGGGAAGGAGCATTAGTTATTTAACAAAGATAAAGCCGGTGCTCGCAACATTTCTAGGAGCCTTGATCGGACATTCCCGATATTACTGCCCCGAATTCGTCTCCGATTTTATCCTACTTCCGGTCAGCTTGGGTCGAGAAGTCTGACGATGCCGCGAGAACGACGCTAGGAACTTTGTTTATTTAACAAAGATAAAATCGGTGTTCAGAATGGTTCCCGGGGGCTCGATCGGACATTCCCGATATTACTGCCCCGAATTCGTCTCCGATTTTATCCTACTTCCGGTCAGATTGGGTCGAGAAGTCTGACGATGCCGCGAGAACGACGCTAGGAACTTTGTGTATTTAACAAAGATAAAATCGGTGCTCGGAATGGTTCCCGAGGGCTCGATCGGACATTCTCGATATTACTGCCCCGAATTCGTCTCTGATTTTATCTTACTTCCGGTCAGAATGGATAAGGAAGTGTGACGATGCCGCGAGAACGACGGTAGGAGCTTTGTTTATTTAACAAGGATAAAATCGGCGCTCGGAATGGATCTCGGAGCCTTGATCGGACATTCCCGACATTACTGCCCCGAATTCGTTTCCGATTTCATCCTACTTCCGGTCAGATTGGGTCGAGAAGTCTGACGATGCCGCGAGAACGACGCTAGGAGCTTTGTTTATTTAACAAAGATAAAATCGGTGCTCGGAATGGTTCCTTGGGCCTCGATCGGATATTCCCGATATTACTGCCCCCAATTCGTCTCCGATTTTATCTTACTTCCGGTCAGATTGGGTCGAGAAGTCTGACGATGCCGCGAGAACGACGCTAGGAACTTTGTTTATTTAACAAAGATAAAATCGGTGCTCGGAATGGTTCCCGAGGGCTCGATCGGACATTCTCGATATTACTGCCCTGAATTCGTGTCTGATTTTATCTTACTTCCGGTCAGAATGGATAAAGAAGTGTGACGATGCCGCGAGAACTACTGTAGGAGCTTTGTTTATTTAACAAAGATAAAATCGGCGCTCGGAATGGATCTCGGAGCCTTGATCGGACATTCCCGACATTACTGCCCCGAATTCGTTTCCGATTTTATCCTACTTCCGGTCAGATTGGGTCGAGAAGTCTGACGATGCCGCGAGAACGACGCTAGGAGCTTTGTTTATTTAACAAAGATAAAATCGGTGCTCGGAATGGTTCCCTGGGCCTCGATCGGACATTCCCGATATTACTGCCCCCAATTCGTCTCCGATTTTATTTTACTTCCGGTCAGAATGGATGAGGAAGTCTGACGATGCCGCGAGAACGAGGGTAGGAGATTTGTTTATTTAACAAAGATAAAATCGGTGCTCGGAATGGTTCTCGGAGCCTCGATCGGACATTCCCGATATTACTGCCCCGAATTCGTCTCCGATTTTATCCTACTTCCGGTCAGATTGGGTCGAGAAGTCTGACGATGCCGCGAGAACGACGCTAGGAACTTTGTTTATTTAACAAAGATAAAATCGGTGTTCGGAATGGTTCCCGGGGGCTCGATCGGACATTCCCGATATTACTGCCCCGAATTCGTCTCCGATTTTATCCTACTTCCGGTCAGATTGGGTCGAGAAGTCTGACGATGCCGCGAGAACGACGCTAGGAACTTCGTTTATTTAACAAAGATAAAATCGGTGTTCGGAATGGTTCCCGGGGGCTCGATCGGACATTCCCGATATTACTGCCCCGAATTCGTCTCCGATTTTATGCTACTTCCGGTCAGATTGGGTCGAGAAGTCTGACGATGCCGCGAGAACGACGCTAGGAACTTTGTTTATTTAACAAAGATAAAATCGGCGCTCGGAATGGATCTTGGAGCCTTGATCGGACATTCCCGACATTACTGCCCCGAATTCGTTTACGATTTTATCCTACTTCCGGTCAGATTGGGTCGAGAAGTCTGACGATGCCGCGAGAACGACGCTAGGAGCTTTGTTTATTTAACAAAGATAAAATCGGTGCTCGGAATGGTTCCCTGGGCCTCGATCGGACATTCCCGATATTACTGCCCCCAATTCGTCTCCGATTTTATCTTACTTCCGGTCAGAATGGATGAGGAAGTCTGACGATGCCGCGAGAACGAGGGTAGGAGCTTTGTTTATTTAACAAAGATAAAATCGGTGCTCGGAATGGTTCTCGGAGCCTCGATCGGACATTCCCGATATTACTGCCCCGAATTCGTCTCCGATTTTATCCTACTTCCGGTCAGATTGGGTCGAGAAGTCTGACGATGCCGCGAGAACGACGCTAGGAACTTTGTTTATTTAACAAAGATAAAATCGGTGTTCGGAATGGTTCCCGGGGGCTCGATCGGACATTCCCGATATTACTGCCCCGAATTCGTCTCCGATCTTATCCTACTTCCGGTCAGATTGGGTCGAGAAGTCTGACGATGCCGCGAGAACGACGCTAGGAACTTTGTTTATTTAACAAAGATAAAATCGGTGCTCGGAATGGTTCCCGAGGGCTCGATCGGACATTCCGATATAACTGCCCCCAATTCGTCTCCGATTTTATCTTACTTCCGGTCAGAATGGATGAGGAAGTCTGACGATGCCGCGAGAACGACGCTAGGAACTTTGTTTATTTAACAAAGATAAAATCGGTGTTCGGAATGGTTCCCGAGGGCTCGATCGGACATTCTCGATATTACTGCCCCGAATTCGTCTCCGATTTTATCATACTTCCGGTCAGATTGGGTCGAGAAGTCTGACGATGTCGCGAGAACGACGCTAGGAGCTTTGTTTATTTATCAAAGATAAAATCGGTGCTCGGAATGGTTCCCTGGGCCTCGATCGGACATTCCCGATATTACTGCCCCCAATTCGTCTCCGATTTTATCTTACTTCCGGTCAGATTGGGTCGAGAAGTCTGACGATGTCGCGAGAACGACGCTAGGAACTTTGTTTATTTAACAAAGATAAAATCGGTGCTCGGAATGGTTCCCTGGGCCTCGATCGGACATTCCCGATATTACTGCCCCCAATTCGTCTCCGATTTTATCTTACTTCCGGTCAGATTGGGTCGAAAAGTCTGACGATGCCGCGAGAACGACGCTAGGAACTTTGTTTATTTAACAAAGATAAAATCGGTGCTCGGAATGGTTCCCGAGGGCTCGATCGGACATTCTCGATATTACTGCCCCGAATTCGTCTCTGATTTTATCTTACTTCCGGTCAGAATGGATAAGGAAGTGTGACGATGCCGCGAGAACTACGCTAGGAGCTTTGTTTATTTAACAAAGATAAAATCGGCGCTCGGAATGGATCTTGGAGCCTTGATCGGACATTCCCGACATTACTGCCCCGAATTCGTTTACGATTTTATCCTACTTCCGGTCAGATTGGGTCGAGAAGTCTGACGATGCCGCGAGAACGACGCTAGGAGCTTTGTTTATTTATCAAAGATAAAATCGGTGCTCGGAATGGTTCCCTGGGCCTCGATCGGACATTCCCGATATTACTGCCCCCAATTCGTCTCCGATTTTATCTTACTTCCGGTCAGATTGGGTCGAGAAGTCTGACGATGTCGCGACAACGACGCTAGGAACTTTGTTTATTTAACAAAGATAAAATCGGTGCTCGGAATGGTTCCCTGGGCCTCGATCGGACATTCCCGATATTACTGCCCCCAATTCGTCTCCGATTTTATCTTACTTCCGGTCAGATTGGGTCGAAAAGTCTGACGATGCCGCGAGAACGACGCTAGGAACTTTGTTTATTTAACAAAGATAAAATCGGTGCTCGGAATGGTTCCCGAGGGTTCGATCGGACATTCTCGATATTACTGCCCCGAATTCGTCTCTGATTTTATCTTACTTCCGGTCAGAATGGATAAGGAAGTGTGACGATGCCGCGAGAACTACGCTAGGAGCTTTGTTTATTTAACAAAGATAAAATCGGCGCTCGGAATGGATCTTGGAGCCTTGATCGGACATTCCCGACATTACTGCCCCGAATTCGTTTACGATTTTATCCTACTTCCGGTCAGATTGGGTCGAGAAGTCTGACGATGCCGCGAGAACGACGCTAGGAGCTTTGTTTATTTAACAAAGATAAAATCGGTGCTCGGAATGGTTCCCTGAGCCTCGATCGGACATTCCCGATTTTACTGCCCCCAACTCGTCTTCGATTTTATCTTACTTCCGGTCAGAATGGATGAGGAAGTCTGACGATGCCGCGAGAACGAGGGTAGGAGCTTTGTTTATTTAACAAAGATAAAATCGGTGCTCGGAATGGTTCTCGGAGCCTCGATCGGACATTCCCGAAATTACTGCCCCAATTCGTCTCCGATTTTATCTTACTTCCGGTCAGATTGGGTCGAGAAGTCTGACGATGCCGCGAGAACGACGCTAGGAACTTTGTTTATTTAACAAAGATAAAATCGGTGCTCGGAATGGTTCCCGAGGGCTCGATCGGACATTCTCGATATTACTGCCCCGAATTCGTCTCTGATTTTATCTTACTTCCGGTCAGAATGGATAAGGAAGTGTGACGATGCCGCGAGAACTACGCTAGGAGCTTTGTTTATTTAACAAAGATAAAATCGGCGCTCGGAATGGATCTTGGAGCCTTGATCGGACATTCCCGACATTACTGCCCCGAATTCGTTTACGATTTTATCCTACTTCCGGTCAGATTGGGTCGAGAAGTCTGACGATGCCGCGAGAACGACGCTAGGAGCTTTGTTTATTTAACAAAGATAAAATCGGTGCTCGGAATGGTTCCCTGGGCCTCGATCGGACATTCCCGATATTACTGCCCCCAATTCGTCTCCGATTTTATCTTACTTCCGGTCAGAATGGATGAGGAAGTCTGACGATGCCGCGAGAACGAGGGTAGGAGCTTTGTTTATTTAACAAAGATAAAATCGGTGCTCGGAATGGTTCTCGGAGCCTCGATCGGACATTCCCGATATTACTGCCCCGAATTCGTCTCCGATTTTATCCTACTTCCGGTCAGATTGGGTCGAGAAGTCTGACGATGCCGCGAGAACGACGCTAGGAACTTTGTTTATTTAACAAAGATAAAATCGGTGTTCGGAATGGTTCCCGGGGGCTCGATCGGACATTCCCGATATTACTGCCCCGAATTCGTCTCCGATCTTATCCTACTTCCGGTCAGATTGGGTCGAGAAGTCTGACGATGCCGCGAGAACGACGCTAGGAACTTTGTTTATTTAACAAAGATAAAATCGGTGTTCGGAATGGTTCCCGAGGGCTCGATCGGACATTCCGATATAACTGCCCCCAATTCGTCTCCGATTTTATCTTACTTCCGGTCAGAATAGATGAGGAAGTCTGACGATGCCGCGAGAACGACGCTAGGAACTTTGTTTATTTAACAAAGATAAAATCGGTGTTCGGAATGGTTCCCGAGGGCTCGATCGGACATTCTCGATATTACTGCCCCGAATTCGTCTCCGATTTTATCCTACTTCCGGTCAGATTGGGTCGAGAAGTCTGACGATGTCGCGAGAACGACGCTAGGAGCTTTGTTTATTTATCAAAGATAAAATCGGTGCTCGGAATGGTTCCCTGGGCCTCGATCGGACATTCCCGATATTACTGCCCCCAATTCGTCTCCGATTTTATCTTACTTCCGGTCAGATTGGGTCGAGAAGTCTGACGATGTCGCGAGAACGACGCTAGGAACTTTGTTTATTTAACAAAGATAAAATCGGTGCTCGGAATGGTTCCCTGGGCCTCGATCGGACATTCCCGATATTACTGCCCCCAATTCGTCTCCGATTTTATCTTACTTCCGGTCAGATTGGGTCGAGAAGTCTGACGATGCCGCGAGAACGACGCTAGGAACTTTGTTTATTTAACAAAGATAAAATCGGTGCTCGGAATGGTTCCCGAGGGCTCGATCGGACATTCTCGATATTACTGCCCCGAATTCGTCTCTGATTTTATCTTACTTCCGGTCAGAATGGATAAGGAAGTGTGACGATGCCGCGAGAACTACGCTAGGAGCTTTGTTTATTTAACAAAAATAAAATCGGCGCTCGGAATGGATCTTGGAGCCTTGATCGGACATTCCCGACATTACTGCCCCGAATTCGTTTACGATTTTATCCTACTTCCGGTCAGATTGGGTCGAGAAGTCTGACGATGCCGCGAGAACGACGCTAGGAGCTTTGTTTATTTAACAAAGATAAAATCGGTGCTCGGAATGGTTCCCTGAGCCTCGATCGGACATTCCCGATATTACTGCCCCCAACTCGTCTTCGATTTTATCTTACTTCCGGTCAGAATGGATGAGGAAGTCTGACGATGCCGCGAGAACGAGGGTAGGAGCTTTGTTTATTTAACAAAGATAAAATCGGTGCTCGGAATGGTTCTCGGAGCCTCGATCGGACATTCCCGATATTACTGCCCCGAATTCGTCTCCGATTTTATCCTACTTCCGGTCAGATTGGGTCGAGAAGTCTGACGATGCCGCGAGAACGACGCTAGGAACTTTGTTTATTTAACAAAGATAAAATCGGTCTTCGGAATGGTTCCCGGGGGCTCGATCGGACATTCCCGATATTACTGCCCCGAATTCGTCTCCGATTTTATCCTACTTCCGGTCAGATTGGGTCGAGATGTCTGACGATGCCGCGAGAACGACGCTAGGAACTTTGTTTATTTAACAAAGATAAAATCGGTGCTCGGAATGGTTCCCGAGGGCTCGATCGGACATTCTCGATATTACTGCCCCGAATTCGTCTCTGATTTTATCTTACTTCCGGTCAGAATGGATAAGGAAGTGTGACGATGCCGCGAGAACTACGGTAGGAGCTTTGTTTATTTAACAAAGATAAAATCGGCGCTTGGAATGGATCTCGGAGCCTTGATCGGACATTCCCGACATTACTGCCCCGAATTCATCTCCGATTTTATCCTACTTCCGGTCAGATTGGGTCGAGAAGTCTGACGATGCCGCAAGAACGACGCTAGGAGCTTTGTTTATTTAACAAAGATAAAATCGGTGCTCAGAATGGTTCCCTGGGGCTCGATCGGACATTGCCGATATAACTGCCCCCAATTCGTCTCCGATTTTATCTTACTTCCGGTCAGAATGGATGAAAAAGTCTGACGATGCCGCGAGCACGACGCTAGGAACTTTGTTTATTTAACAAAGATAAAATCGGTGTTCGGAATGGTTCCCGAGGGCTCGATCGGACATTCTCGATATTACTGCCCCGAAATCGTCTCCGATTTTATCTTACTTCCGGTCAGATTGGGTCGAGAAATCTTACGATGTCGCGAGAACGACGCTAGGAGCTTTGTTTATTTAACAAAGATAAAATCCGTGCTCGGAATGGTTCTCGGAGCCTCGATCCGACATTCCCGATATTACTGCCCCGAATTCGTCTGCGATTTTATCCTACTTCCGGTCAGATTGGGTCGAGAAGTCTGACGATGCCGCGAGAACGACGCTAGGAACTTTGTTTATTTAACAAAAATAAAATTGGTGCTCGGAATGGATCTCGGAGCCTTGATCGGACATTCCCGACATTACTGCCTCGAATTCGTTTCCGATTTTATCCTACTTCCGGTCAGATTGGGTCGAGAAGTCTGACGATGCCGCGAGAACGACGCTAGGAGCTTTGTTTATTTAACAAAGATAAAATCGGTGCTCGGAATGGTTCCCTGGACCTCGATCGGACATTCCCGATATTACTGCCTCCAATTCGTCTCCGATTTTATCTTACTTCCGGTCAGATTGGGTCGAGAAGTCTGACGATGCCGCGAGAACGACGCTAGGAACTTTGTTTATTTAGCAAAGATAAAATCGGTGCTCGGAATGCTTCCCGAGGGCTCGATCGGACATTCTCGATATTACTGCCCCGAATTCGTCTCTGATTTTATCTTACTTCCGGTCAGAATGGATAAGGAAGTGTGACGATGCCGCGAGAACTACGGTAGGAGCTTTGTTTATTTAACAAAGATAAAATCGGCGCTCGGAATGGATCTTGGAGCCTTGATCGGACATTCCCGACATTACTGCCCCGAATTCGTTTCCGATTTTATCCTCCTTCCGGTCAGATTGGGTCGAGAAGTCTGACGATGCCGCGAGAACGACGCTAGGAACTTTGTTTATTTAACAAAGATAAAATCGGTGAACCGATTTTATCTTTGTTAAATAAACATAGGATAACCTCGGGAACCATTCCGAACACCGATTTTATCTTTGTTAAATAAACAAAGTTCCTAGCGTCGTTCTCGCGGCATCGTCGGACTTCCTCATCCATTCTGACCGGAAGTAAGATAAAATCGGAAACGAATTGGGGGCAGTAATATCGGGAATGTCCGATCGAGGCCCAGGGAACCATTCCGAGCACCGATTTTATCTTTGTTAAATAAACAAAGCTCCTAGCGTCATTCTCGCGGCATCGTCAGACTTCTCGATCCAATCTGACCGGAAGTAAGATAAAATCGGAGACGAATTGGGGGCAGTAATATCGGGAATGTCCGATCGAGGCCCAGGGAACCATTCCGAGCACCGATTTTATCTTTGTTAAGTAAACAAACCTCCTAGCGTCGTTCTCGCGGCATCGTCAGACTTCTCGACCCAATCTGACCGGAAGTAGGATAAAATCGGAAACGAATTCGGGGCAGTAATGTCGGGAATGTCCGATCAAGGCTCCGAGATCCATTCCGAGCGCCGATTTTATCTTTGTTAAATAAACAAAGCTCCTACAGTAGTTCTCGCGGCATCGTCACACTTCTTTATCTATTCTGACCGGAAGTAAGATAAAATCAGACACGAATTCAGGGCAGTAATATCGAGAATGTCCGATCGAGCCCTCGGGAACCATTCCGAGCACCGATTTTATCTTTGTTAAATAAACAAAGTTCCTAGCGTCGTTCTCGCGGCATCGTCAGACTTCTCGACCCAATCTGACCGGAAGTAAGATAAAATCGGAGATGAATTGGGGGCAGTAATATCGGGAATGTCCGATCGAGGCCCAGGGAACCATTCCGAGCACCGATTTTATCTTTGTTAAATAAACAAAGCTCCTAGCGTCGTTCTCGCGGCATCGTCAGACTTCTCGACCCAATCTGACCGGAAGTAGGATAAAATCGGAAACGAATTCGGGGCAGTAATGTCGGGAATGTCCGATCAAGGCTCCGAGATCCATTCCGAGCGCCGATTTTATCTTTGTTAAATAAACAAAGCTCCTACCGTCGTTCTCGCGGCATCGTCACACTTCCTTATCCATTCTGACCGGAAGTAAGATAAAATCAGAGACGAATTCGGGGCAGTAATATCGAGAATGTCCGATCGAGCCCTCGGAAACCATTCCGAGCACCGATTTTATCTTTGTTAAATAAACAAAGTTCCTAGCGTCGTTCTCGCGGCATCGTCAGACTTCTCGACCCAATCTGACCGGAAGTAGGATAAAATCGGAGACGAATTCGGGGCAGTAATATCGGGAATGTCCGATCGAGCCCCCGGGAACCATTCTGAACACCGATTTTATCTTTGTTAAATAAACAAAGTTCCTAGCGTCGTTCTCGCGGCATCGTCAGACTTCTCGACCCAAGCTGACCGGAAGTAGGATAAAATCGGAGACGAATTCGGGGCAGTAATATCGGGAATGTCCGATCAAGGCTCCTAGAAATGTTGCGAGCACCGGCTTTATCTTTGTTAAATAACTAATGCTCCTTCCCTCGTTGACGCAGGATCGTCAGACTTCTCGACCGCTCTGACCGGAAATACGATAAAATCGGAAACGAATCCGAGTCAGTAATGTTAGGAATGTCCGATCGGTGCTCCGAGAACCGTTGCGAGCACCGATTTTATCTTTGTTAAAGAAATAATGCTCCTCCCGTTGTTCTCCGGGATCGTCAGACTTCTCGACCCAATCTGACCGGAAATAAAATAAAATCGGAAACAGATTCGGGCCAGTAATGTGAGGAATGTCCGGTCGGTGCTCTGCGAACCGTTGCGAGCACCGATTTTATCTTTATTAAATAAATAATCCTCCTTCCGTCGTTCTCGAAGCATCGTCAGACTTCACGACCCAACCTGACTGGAATCATGATAAAATAGGAGACGGATTCGGGGCAGTACTACCAGCAATTTCCGATTGAGGCTCCGAGAAACGTTACGAGCACCGATTTTATCTTTGTTAAATAAATAATGCTCCTTCCCTCGTTGTCGCAGGATCGTCAGACTTCTCGACCTAATCTGACCGGAAATAAGATAAAATCGGAGACGAATTCGGGGAAGTAGTGTCAGGAATGTCCGATCGGTGCTCCGAGAACCGTTGCGAGCACCGATTTTATCTTTGTTGAATAAATAATGCTCCTTCCGTCGTTGTCGTTGCATCGTCAGATTTCTCGACTCAATCTGACCCATTGCGGACCAAATGCTAACGCGCCATGCGCAAACCTGTGTCGTTTTCGTCCCGCCCAAGATCATTTTCTTCACTTAATATTTATTTTAAAAAAAATCGAAAATAAAGTAGAAAACACCCTTATTGTTCCTGTAGACGTACGGTCTAAAGATCGGCCATGATTTTTTCCAGATTTTTTCCACCGACAATTGTTGGTTTGGCAGTGCAAACACGAAAACGACCCAGTTTCACGGGATCAATGTGCCCGAAATACCTTTATGGATTGAGGTTTAAGATAATCGATTGAACTTGATCGATAGATTGCGAACTTTATCGGAAATACTGTCAATTTCGAAAATGTTTGCGGATTTCATCTTCTGCAAACAATATTCCTCATCATTTGCGATTCGCCAATAACTTTCGCAATAAATAATTCTATCAAAACATTTTTAAGTAATTTCCCGTGGAATTATTATTTTTTGCCAAATTATACGAGCATTTTTATTTTTCACTTTTTCATAAAATATTCAAAAATTCTCTAACTACAACATGTGAAGATAATTTATGCAACATTGAAAAACAAAAATCTCGTAATATTTGGTAAAAATTAATAATTCCACGTCAAATTACTTTAAAATGTATTGCTAACATCTTTTATTCCAAAAGTTGTTAGCGAATCGCAAATGATTGACAATCGTATTTGCAGTGCATGGAATCCTCGAGCATTTTATAAATAACATTATTTTGAATCAAGTTCTCAGATAGGGACAAATTCAGATCCCTCGGCTCGACCGCGTATCATCGGACTCTGAACCAACTTCCGGTGACAGCCGCGACCATTCGGAAGTTGCAGCTGTGACGTCAGCAGACTAGCACTTCCTATAGCACTGTCGTGCCTGACTTAGCTCGTTTGTTCCACTGATTAAATTCCGATTTATCCACTTTAAATCGTATGTTTGATAATTTTTTCTCCATGACGGGGAGCACGAATAAAGTTTTTCGGGAGTGTTCCGTATTCGGAATTTTATAAGCTTCATTCTCCTGCATGCAAAATGGATTTTTTATTCTTTTCCAGAATACGCTATTTTCTCTGGCAAATGCTATTCATGACAAAAATACGATATATTTTTTTTCAAAGAAAGCGTGAAAAACCATTCAAAAAAATGGTTGAAAATTAAGTTTCTTGAGGTAACGCTGTCGAGTTTTTGTTTTCATCATTTTAATTCGCTATTTTGTCTTCTAGGTGTGAATAAAAATTGAAAACAAAAAAAATAAAAATAAAAACTCGACAGCGTTACCTCAAGAAACCTACGAACTAATACAATCTTCTTGGATTTTTTTTCGGATAATCCAGTGGTGAGTTATGCAGTTCACCGCAATGTAACTTTTTTTTTGTGGCGTCTGAGAAGATTTGCTGTCACTGGCTCATTTCTGCACAATTATTAACGAAAATTTCACAGAATACTCTTCAAATGCCCTTTTATTTTATACTAATTGTATAAATAAATATATATAAACAGTGTCTTCGACAAAAAATATCGAAAATATGCTTTTTTTATAGCAAATTATCCTTACCCCCCCCCCCCCTTAATGATTCTGCGCTTTTCAACACAGCGTATTCATGTTATACGATGATTCAATTTTTTCATACATAGTAGCCGATATGTTACACATTAATGAATAATAAATATATCCGACATGCACTGTTCTTTGGCATTAAGTATATGAACAACATGGGTAATAATAATGTGGACGTTTCAATCTGTAATGAAAGTCTTTTCATGATATTAATTTCTTGTAAATGCATATGATTTTTTCATCGATATTTTTGATGATTAAAAAGTTGATTATAAAATGTAGACTGTGCACAATGATTTTTAAGAATAAATCAAGAGCCACAAGAAATGAAATTCAGAACAATATTAAACATCCTCTTCAACCGCAACGAAAATCCACCTCTCGACGGCAACGAAAATCTGTCCAACTGTACGAGGCCACCAGTTTTTCTTTCACACGATTATTATATGAGTTTTCAGTTCTCTTAGTATTGCTTATCGTTATTCTCAAGTACTCAAAAATGACGCTTTTTTCCGCGAATTATGGAAGAATTAAAATTTTAGGAGACTACATATATGTTCGTGGCATTATTAAAGATTAAAGCTATAAGAAAATGCCGCTCGTGAAATTTCCATTCAAAATCAGTCGATAAACTAGAGAACTGACAGAGCGGGTAGTCGGTAAATGTGGAAACATTTTGCTTGTATATTTCTCGTTCCCGGGTATGGAAACGTAAATTGAGCACACACTACGCGTGGCGAGTTGAGACACCGTGCGAGTTCAAAAAGGTAGCAAGAAATGCCCGGCTCGAATCTGAAGAGTGGGGATACGCGAGCGTCGGGGAAATGGCGGGCTGCTGCGGTGTACACTTGGGTTTGGGGAGAGTTGACACAGGGGACAGTTGAACAGGCGTACAGTTGAACGCGGAGAGTTGACACAGGGGACAGTTGCACGGCGTACACTTGACACCCTGCCGGGCACGGCGGCAGCCTCCGCTTTACAAAGACAAATTCCCCCTTTGCCGGGTTTTCCTTGATTTTCCTTTATTGCTCTTTTTTTTCTGTTGACGGTAAGTCGCGCGGTCCGAGGTCACGGCAGAGTGCGCGTCCCTAATCGTAAAGTTCCGCGGCCAAAAAGTAAAATAATGCGAGAGTGAGTCGGTGTGGATGAGTGTGTGGTCGTCGATATCGGTGCGAGTGCGAGCAACCTTGTGAGTATAATAAGGGCCGGCGGCAGGAACGCCCTTTCCCCGCGCCCGCGGAACGAATTGGGTAATTATTTACTTCAGTCACTTTTCCGAAATATGAAGCTAAATTATTTTTTTTGTCGTTTTCTCATTGATTGGATTATAAATGATGATATTCAGTCGGGGAAGCTGAATTCCTCCTTCCCATAAAAAGTTATGGGGTTTTGAAGTTTGCGGAAACATGTCGAGCCCCACAATATTGATGCCGTGAGCATTTAGTTAATCGACGATGCTCTCAAGAACATTATTATTACCTTTACGGCGTGAAAAAAGTTATTATTTACCTATACCTATTTTATTATTACTTTTATGGCGTGAAAAAAGTGAATTTCAGCTTCCTCCGACGAAACATCATCATTTACAACCCAATTAACAAGAAAATAGCTGGAGAACATTTTCAAGTCATTTTTCAGAAAATTCACGCCGCATTTTATCACATATTTCCACGAACTTCAAAACCTCATAACTTTTTATGGGAAGGTGGAATTCATCTTCTCCCGACTGAATATCATCATTTATTACCCAATCAATGAGAAAATTGCAACAAAAAAATTTACGCTCATTTTTCGGAAAAGTGACTAAAGTAAATAATTGCCAGTTTCTTTGCATCATTGTATCGTGCGCCCAAAATACCAAAACCCCGCTTCCCTACCTCACTCCAAGGCTGCAGCTGGCGGGCGGGACTTTCTTCGTCCCTTTTTTCCAGCGAGCCGGTACGGCGGCTGGCGTCCATAGCATAAAAAAATTAATCGCTGGCGAAAACGAGGTGTTGTGAACGAGAGATTTTTTGTCACAATGCACACCAATACAAGTATTTAGTCGATGCATTTACGAAGGAATCGTGCTTCGGAGTACAGCATATATGTATCCAAAAAAACAGACGATATTGTAGTGCAATTGAAATACTTGTTAATACGTCAGTGCAAGTTTAACGGAAGATTGGTCTTGGACCACATATCTGAGCTGTGCCACCAATAAGGGAACATAATGGATACACGGAGAGAATTAAAAAGTAATTTTTGTCGTGAATTTCACGGTAAAAATTACCGTGATATATTTCAATGTAGTGACAAGTGGGAAAAACATAATAATTCGTATGCGACAAGTTTTTTTTAACTCACGTTACAGAAAATTTCAAGTACGTAGCTAAAATTTTACCTACCGTCGGTTAAAAATTACCAGTCGCACCGTACGATATTTTTACGGTACTGCACAGTAAAATTTACCTGCGTCAACCTCAGCAGAAAAAATTTCTATAAGGCTGGTAAATATCTCCCCCCCCCCCCCCCCCCCATTGTGACCGATTCTTTCCTTTACTGTTTTTGTTTACCTTTTTTCTCCACCTTTCCCCTGTTCCGCCCCCTTGCGACCCAACCGATTTCTCCCACTGTCATATTTCGCCGCGAAATGCCGAAGAAAAAGATTTCACGACGACGATGGACACAACTGGGTTTCGAACCCGGGACCTCGCGGTCCGCAGTTTCAGAGGCGAGCACGCTAACCACTCGACCATCGCACCAATTCATTGATGAGATGTATTTTTTCTTCAAAGACTGGTGCGATAATAATCATAATAATAACCAACCTGTTTGTTTTTTGTTGGGATTTTTTTTTCTTTCATATAAATTGGTATACTCAACAAACGGATAAAGAGAGAAATTTAATTATTAGAATTTATTTTTCATTTAATACTACCATTTTTTTTACAATACATTTCGTACCATTGTAAGCTCGAGTGAAGTGACTAATTTGTACACATATTATTTTATCATAATTTAAAATCGTAAAATCGTCACTCTTATTCATTTCATAAGCCGTTGATGTACGTAGTTTAGACGAATTTTTGGGAACTCCCATCGCGCCATATAAGGAATAGATTGACCACTGAAACGAGACCGCGCACCCCTACTTACCCCCACCACCATACCATTCTGAAGTGAAAGGTATGAGGGGAATTTTTACCATGCAGTGCCTCAAAATTTCCGTACCGTACCGCACGATAATTTTAACCAAGCGCGCACGATAATTTTTACCGAGAGCACAATACATTTTCCTACAACATTCATCAAATTTTATAATAAATCTTAAAATAACTGTTATAAAGACGATACTTTTTTATAGACATTTTTGAAAGGCATAAAATAATAAAATGCACAGTAAAATTTCGCTGATATTATATATTTTTTAAATTTAAGTTTTGCGTATTTTGTTACGCATCAAAATTTACTAGAAAATCTGGTAAAATGTTCTATCTGAAGAAGAAATTTTATTTTATTTTCGTGAAAATCTGTGTTCTACCCAACAATAATAAGCGAAGTTTCAGGGTTGTCATCTGGTTACCGTTACTGCACGGTAATTTTTAACCTTTAATTCTCTCCGTGTAAGCTTCCGAAAAGCTGTTACATCCGACCTGGCTGAAATTTTGCACAGACGTTCTGCTTGATATATAAAGACATCCTTAAACGGATTTGTGGCGCATTCGACTCGTTTTCGAGAAATCGTATTTAAAATAAAATTCTTTTTTTTTATCCGTACGAGTTCGTCTAGATCGATCGTCACGTCCTATCGATATGCCCGTTCTGCGATTCCACGTGTGAGTCCACACCGTGCATATGCGCGAGGCACCCGCGCCATTATAGTCCAGTCAAAAGTGGCCAAAGTCGCAAATTTTTGCGACCGCTTAGTGAAACATGTATTCTTATGTTAATCGACCCGGGGAATCCGAATTTCTAGGAATTTTAACTATTAACAGTGAAGAAACGGGTTAAAAACCAAAAAATATGCATTATTTCGAGAACGAGGAGGAAATCGCAAAAAAGTTTCGAACAAAAGTTGTAGAATGGAAGATTTCACCTCGTAGATGTATATGATGTTTTTCTCTATCTCCAATAGTTTAGCCGTAAAATTGAAAAACAAATTCACACCAATACCATCAACGCGCGAGGCACACGGACGTGACGAAATCGAGAGGGATGAGCATCGCTGGCATCTCCTCTCTCTTTCGCTCTCGCACGGCCGTTACCGCGCTTCGTTCGGGGGTCCCCGACGTTCGATCGGGTATTTTAGGCAGCCCAGAGGTGCGTTAGCGGCTTCCCCTCTCGCCGGCGTGGCGCGACAACCATCAACCTGGCTCGAGAGTCCCCGGGACCAATCAGGTGTCTTCGGCGGGGTAATGTTAGGTAGGGCATCGAAAATTTCAAATTCGTTACCCGCTAATATTTTGTACACTGAAATAAAAATTGCGGGAATAGAGCATGTTGTTGGAGCGGAGCGTCTTTTGGTGGCGTGGCGTGGTGTATCTCGTATCACAGCAGAGCGTCAATCAATTAAAGCGACGAACAGAAAAGTACCTTTTTTAAATAAAAGTGCTACGGATTTATTAAATTATTGAATGTGTATATATACATAAATTTGTGCACCTGGAGCCAGGGAAATTATAGGTAAGTTGAAGTTAGATTATGCTTTAATACCCATACATCTATTTAAAACCGGAGCAGTTTGCTTATTAATTAATCGTTTCAAAATTGAATGAAAGCACACTTGCTTATTAAATATTCATTTTACTCATCGATAAATTACTGGAATTGAAGTATTTGATTCAAAAGTCAATTCTTAAACTTACAAGGGGACACCAACTGTGGGTCACGGATTCAGCTCAGGTTTGTCTGGAATTAATAGCACCACTAGAGTAGGATAGTCAAAGGATATCTAATTATCGCGACACAGAATTATAAGCCGAAAAAATGTAAAGAATATTGCGCAACTGCTGTACTCTGTCCGTTACTTTTGTAGTTCGAAGAGCCCTGTAGCTCAGGGGCAGAATGCCGAACTACCACCCGAACGGCGCGTGTTCGATCCTTCTCCGTGGCTTTTTTTTTATTACCGGAACTTACAATCATTATGCACAGTACATAAATTTATTTATAATATTATAATATCACAAATACTCAAAATTGTGGATAAATATGATATAACGTATATAAATATGTATATAATAATAATAATAATAATAATAATTTGCAATAGTACAATTTCTTTTCACAAAATACTTTGCCGTCAAAATAACGTGAAAATATTTCGGGTTACAGTAAAAATGCTATTTGGAGTCGGAAAACGGTTAATTAGGAGTGTTGCTTTCAAGGTCAGCTCACACCAGGTAAACGAGTGCTATAGCCTGACACTGAGCAAATGGAGAGGGCGCAAATAATGTCGAAAATGTAATATTGTAACCCGAAATATTTTCACGTTATTTTGACGGCAAAGTATTTTGTGAAAAGAAATTATACTATTGCGAATTATTTTATATACATTATATATATATATATATATATATATATATATATATATATATATATATATATATATATATATATATATATATAATATCAACAGAAATATGAACACGATGTTACATGACTGGAGGAAGATGAAGATGATCTCGAGACAGAGGAGATGTTATATTAATCGATCGCCCATACGATACATTTTAGTAATAATACCATCAGAGAACAGTAGATGCGCGGTATGCAGGAGATGCTTAATAAAAATGCCTCCACGGTAAACGTCGTCGCTGCAAGATATTTTATTCAGAAAAGAAACAAAAAAATTTTCGAATTATAAAAATATGAAAGCGTGTCTAACATTGTTGCCCATTATACTTCTCCAGCAAAAAAACAAAGCCGATCTTACAAGCGACATTTTTTTTTTAATAAAAGTGATTATCGTCAAAAAAATGGTATCAGCTCGGGAAAAACGTTTATTACGTACCCGATGATTATTTGGTCTTTTGTTCAATTAAAAAACGTCAGGGGCACGATGGTTACCATTATGAAACTTTTACCAAAAAGAACCTACGAAATCGCGGCTCCACGACAATATTTCAATTTTTTTATGTAAAAATGTTTATTTCTGTGTCGTGTTTAAATGATTTATGCGTCCAATACCATTATAAGTACTTTGACTTGAAAAATGAATGTTTTATTTTCAAATGAAAAAAACCTTCCTACGTCTTGGTTGTAGTATTTCCATTTTTCCCCACAAATTATTAGTAATAATAAGTGTATATGAGGCATTCCACACCATTTTACCTAGCCCGCCCCCATGGAAATAAAATATATAAAAAATATATCGAAAGATACATAAAACAAATATCAAATACATTTTGTACGAAAAGTTGGATATGTCAAATATAATTTTATATATGATTAAAAACTTATGCGATATATAAACATAAATAGCTTCTAAGATGTACATTAAATATATTAGATATGTATACTGAATATATGTTTAATATACTCGGGAGCATAACGGAGAATGTATGCTGACATCTAAAAAAAGATACATTCAAGATGCATATAAAATATATTGAAATTGCATGACTAACGTACGCTTTATACATTTTTAATAGGATATCCGAATATATTTAAGGTTTGCTATATGTATATCTGAATATATATTACTATATATTTATATGTATATATAGTAATATACCATGAATAGTCTCAAGATCCGTTTGAATAATAAAAAATGCTCATAAATGATACACTTTCGATTAATTCAGTGTATATATACATTTAACACACACACACACACACACACACACACACACACACACACACACACACACACACACATCTTCAAGTCAGTATCTCGCGAAGACCTAGCCGCACTAGCCGGAATAAATGATCGGACAAAAAAATCGAAGGTTATGTAATCTCGTAATTTTATTCGATTATCGCTCTCTATGCGAACGCAATTAAGTAATTGATCCGATAATGTTAGTTACTCTTGTAAATCCACACATTTCTCAATAAACTAACATTGTGTATTGTACCATATGCAGATGATACGAAAGTTAATTTATCAAGTAGAACTAGCTCAGTGGGGAAGGTCCCAGCTCATCACTCAGAAGTCCCGGGTTCGAAACCACCTTACGGCGTGTAAGCGTCTGATATAATTTAAATTTGAACCATTAAAATATTTGAACCGCAAACACCATAATCGTAATTAACGACAAGGAAAAATATCGTAAAAGGGTGCAATGATGTTAATAACGTCATAACAAAATTCTTAAGAATATTTCAAGTATAGATTCAATATATTCCAAGTATATCTTAAATACACGTTGAATATATTTTAATAATATTTAAAATGTAGTATGAACGTATTTCAAGTATATTTTAAACGGAGTATGAACATATATCGTGTAGTATATTTTAGATATATTTTAAATACATTTAAAGTTCATTTCAATTATAAGTCGAATAAAGTTAAAATACATTTGTAGTATATTTTGAGGGTATAAATATAGTCTTCGAGGATTCGGCTTCGATCCGGCCAGTCAAGGTTGTTCCAAGGTCAATGGAGATACGGGATGTTTACGTTTCGGCCCTCTGGTTAGGGTCCTCTTCAGAAATTTTATTTTTCTGTATATAATATGATACACATTTTGTAATATAATAATGTTTGAAAAAGTAGTAAATATGAGTGTTTTATGTTTATGATTCAGTTATATAAGTCATAGGTCTTATAATTTTTAGTCGTTTGGTATAATAATTTTGTAAGTTCAGTTTTAATTATAATTACGTTAATGTGATGTGTATAATGTAGTTGATTGCGTATTTATTGTGTTATTTATTGTTTTCGGTTTGTTAGTGTTTGAAATGTATGATGTGGTACAGCGGTTTTATTAAATTATGGAATAATAAAGAGATGAAGTGTAAGAAAAGACTAACCTCGATATAGTTGATATTTCAGATTTTGCTGATGTTTAGAAGGTTGTTTCGAGGAACATTATTTATGGGTGTAAATAATGTCCAGTGAAATGTTAATACATCAATAGAGATGATATCGTTTATCGGCGATTTTGCATGTCTGTAATCGATAATTTATTATATAGTAGATAAAATTAAAAATAAATAAATAAATAAATATATATATATATTTTTTTTTGATAATTACCTATTGAGTTGTTTTTTTTTTTTTTTTTTTTTTTTAAAAAACTTTGTTAATCCTTCTAAGATGAGCAAAACTCGAAATTTACAATTTTTGTCCCTACATATTGAGTTGCGTGGTCAACGAGGGTTCGAGAAAAACTGAGAGGTGTATTATTTGTATGAAGAGTGTTCAGGTCTCTGTGCGGTAAATCGGGGGAGAAAGATCATTTGAGCAGTGACGTGTCAAGGAGAATAAAATAGATGTGTCAAGAAAGGGTTATTTAAGATAAGTGATAATGTCCTTAATAAGTTAGTTTATCGTGTCAATGTATTAAATAGTTTATGGTGTCAATGATTTTAAAATTGTTATGTGAGATAAATATTGTAAAATGTTTAAATAATTATAAGATAGAATTGTAAATTGAACTTAGTTTTTGTATGTCTGTTCTAAAGTTTATAGAGGTGGAGTGTGCTTTAATTTGGATCATTTCAAGGATTAACCTTTTTTTAAGCCATTTCTCATTATTTAAGATTTTTACGTTGTCAAATTGGAATTCATGTTTTTGTTCTATTGCATGTTGTGCTAAAGCTGTATGTATTGCGGTGGTGTGTTTGATGCTGTTTTTGTGTTCTTTAATTCTGGTTTCAAGGTATCTTTTAGTTTGACCAATGTATGTGGCGTCGCAGTCTTTACAATCAATTTGGTAAACTACGTTTGATTTTCGGTTGTTGTTTATCTTGTCTTTGGTGGAGCCAATGATTGATGAAATATTGTGTTTATTGTTTGTAACTAATGTTATGTTGTATTGTCGGAATAGATGAATTAGTTGATGATGTATGCTTTTGGTGTAGGGAAGGTTTATTAATCTGGAGGAATCAAAATTGTTGTTGTTGGTTTTTTTATTGTTGATTATGGAGAGCCGATGTTTTATTATTTTTTCTGTGAAAGTAATTGGATAGCAATTTTTCGTCATTGTGTTGCAGATGAGTTGTAGATTTTCATTGTGGAATGTCGGATGAGATAGTTTTATTGCTCTATCAACTAGCATGTAGATTATGGCTTTTTTTTGAGAGAGTGGGTGGTGCGAGAAGAAATTTATGAATCTGCCTGACCAGGTTGGTTTTCTGTACCAATTAGTGATAATTGAGCTTTGTTTGCGGATTAGAAGTAAATCTAGAAACGGGATTTTGTTGTCTATTTCGTTTTCGGATGTAAATTGTAATTTTGGATGGTAAGAATTAAAGATCTTTTTTGTAGGTTCTATTTCGTGTGTTGGTAGAGCAATAATAATATCATCGACGTATCTTTTATATAGTGGTAATGAGAATTTTAATTTTTCTAGACAATTTGTTTCGAGATCTATCATAACTATGTTGGATAATATTGGAGCTAAGGGTGAACCCATAGGTAATCCTGAGATTTGTTGGTAAATTTTGTTTTGGAAAGTGAAGAATGTTGAGAACATGATGTATTCTATGGCTTTAATTATTTCTTGTAAAGGAAATGTTATTGAAAATAAGTTTGCTCGTTTTTGTAGGCTGTGAATGACTAATTGTAGTGGGATGTTGGTGTAGAGAGATACGACGTCAAATGAGACTAATTTGTGGTTAAGTGGGATTGAAATGTTGGAGAGTAAGTGTTTTAGGTGGAAGCTATCTTTAACATGTGAGTTAGTTGTGCTGATTAATTTAGAGAGTTTCGATTGTATGAATTCGGCAAGTTTATGTGTTGGACTATTTATAGATGATACTATTGGACGAAGTGGATAGTTATTTTTGTGAATTTTGGGCAAGCAGTAGAGACGGGATAGGTTGCAATTTTCGGCTTTTAAATATTTGTACATAGTTTCATCGATGATTTTTAGGATCTTCCATCTGGAGAGAATATTGTTGATGCCTTTTTGTAGTGTATTGATGGGATTTTTATTTGTTGCTTTGTAAGTTGTGGAGTCCGCAAGTAAGTCAAGAGTTTTTGTAATGTAGTCTGATTTTTTAAGAATAACGGTTGAGTTTCCTTTGTCAGCTCGTGTTACCAGAAGTTGAGGGTTGTTTTTTAAGAATAATGATGTGTGTTTTATGATTTTGTTTGTGTTGGAAAATGATGTTGGAATGTTTATTTTGTTTAGGATCTTATTGAATCTGGTTCTGATTTCTATTTGTCTGGGTTTGTCAAGTAAATAATCTAGTTTAGCTTCAAGTTCGGAAATTGATTTATGGATATGAGTTTTTATATTTGAGGGTTTGAGGTAAGGGAAACAGAATTTTTCACCTAGAGACAGGAAAGTGGAAATGTGTAGCGGAATGTCAATATTGGAGAGATTTATGAGCCAATCTTTAGTTTTGTTTAAGGTGATTGTTGAGTTTATGTTGTTCAGAGGATCGGTGGGAAGATTGTTGTTTGTGTCTTGTGGTCTATTATTAAGAGTTGAGTATAAGATATTGTGATTTTGCGTTGTTAGATTTGTGTTTTGATAATTTGGGCAATGTGTATTGTTGTGGTCCATAAGTGTTTGTGATGATATTGTTTTTAAAAATTCCTCATGGTTGAAAATGTGCTGGTGTATGTTCTTGGTGCGTTGAAATCTGAGATTTTGCAGTTTTTTTTGATGTTTTTTATATGAAAGTTTTGACAGTTTGTTTAATTTTATTCGTTCTAAAGTGAAGAATCTTTCTTTAATATTGTTTTGAGTTTTGTTGATTGTTTCTGCATTTTTATCTATTTTTTTATTTAATATTTTTATTCGAAAATTGAGATCATCTATTTCTATATTTAATAGTGACTTGTGGAATTTGTGTGATATTCTATCAAGTTTAATTTTACCTTTGTTGCCGGAAATCTGAATGTTTATGTGTTTTGAGAAAATGTGTTTAGGTATCAAACCTTCTTGTCTACATTTCAGTAAAAACCGAAGTTGTTGTTTAAGGCGAGTCTTCGTGGCAGTGTCACGTTTCCAATTTTTGAACGCTGCTAAGGTGAAAAAGCCGAAGAGTTGTAGAATCTCGCTGAAGAAGGTCATTATGTCCGTTTATAGCCAATCAGTTTAAATGAATTAGAGATGTGTGCGGCCGTGTGGATGAAAATATAGTCTTCGAGGATTCGGCTTCGATCCGGCCAGTCAAGGTTGTTCCAAGGTCAATGGAGATACGGGATGTTTACGTTTCGGCCGTCTGGTTAGGGTCCTCTTCAGAAATTTTATTTTTCTGTATATAATATGATACACATTTTGTAATATAATAATGTTTGAAAAAGTAGTAAATATGAGTGTTTTATGTTTATGATTCAGTTATATAAGTCATAGGTCTTATAATTTTTAGTCGTTTGGTATAATAATTTTGTAAGTTCAGTTTTAATTATAATTACGTTAATGTGATGTGTATAATTTGTTATGTGTTAATTTGTTTGTTTGTTATAATAACAGAATGTTATTATAACAAACTGGTACAGGAAACCAACTTGGTCTGGCCGATTCATAAATTTTTTCTCACACCACCCACTCTCCCAAAAAAAAGCAATAATCTACATGCTAGTTGACCGGGCAATAAAACTTTCTCACCCTTCTTTTCACAATGATAACTTAAAACTCATTAGTAATACTATGACAAAAAATTGCTACCCAACCTCTTTCACAGAAAAAATAATAAAACAACGTCTCTCTATAATCAACTTTAAAAAAACTAACAACAACAATTTTGACTCTTCCAGAATAATAAACTTTCCCTACACAAAAAACATACACCATCAATTAATTCGTCTGTTCCAACAATACAACATAACCTTGGTTACAAACAACAAACACAATATCTCATCAATCATTGGCTCTTCCAAAGACAAAATATCCAACAACCGAAAATCTAACATAGTTTACAAAATTGACTGTAAAGATTGCAACGCCACATACATTGGCCAAACCAAAAGATATCTCGAAACTAGAGTAAAAGAACACAAAAATAGCCTAAAACACACCACCACAATACACACAGCCCTAGCACAACATGCAATAGAACAAAAACATGATTTTCAATTCGACAACGTAAAAATTCTAAACAATGAGAACTGGCTCAAAAAAAGACTAATCTTAGAAATGATTCAAATTAAGGCACACCCCAACGCTATAAATTTTAGAACTGACATCCAAAAACTAAGCTCAATTTACAATTCTACAATATAATTATTAAAACATTTTACAATATTCACTTCACATATCAAAAAACAAAATTTTAAATAAATGACATTATTAACTAATGAATATACTAACATCATAAACTCACTTTTAATCGCATTATCATTAATCTTAAACATCCCCAACCTGACACATCTATTTTATTTCCCTTGACACGGCACTGCCTAAATCATTTCTCTCCCCCAACTCACCGTACAGAGACTCGAACTTTCTTCAGAAACATTACACACCTCTCAGTATCTCTCGAACCCTCGTTGACCACAAACTCAACATGTAGGGGAAAAAAATATTGTATATTTCGAGTTTCTGCTCATTTTAAAAAGGAAAACATTTTCTCAAAAACTAATTTTCAATAGGTAACTATCACATTCCTAGGATTTTTGCTTTTACTTATAAAACATAACTTTTTCACAATTAATCATTCGTTGCAGATAAAGGAAAAAAATCGCCGATAAACGAAAAAAATCCTTTCCAATTGAATATGTTTTTCACCAAACATTATTTACTAACATAAATAATGCTCTACATAACTACCTTCCTAATATGGGCAAAGACTTAAAATATCAACAATATCGAGGTTAGTTTAATCATACAATTCATCTTTTTTTTTTTTTATTACGTCACAATAGATTAACCCTCTCTCGCACTCTTCACACATTTCAAACACTAATACATAAAATGACATAACTCAATTTATCAACATAATTATAACCTAAACATAACCAACAATATTGTTATACAACAACACATAAAACTATACAACAGAATCGTGACCAAAAAACGCTCATATATATAATTTTTGTCAAATATCATTGTATTTATATATAATTAAGAAAAATGTGTATCACAATACATACAGAATAAAAAGACTTCTGAAGAGGACCCGAACCGAGGGCCGAAACGTCAAACACCCGTATTTCCATTATTGACTTTGGAATACCCTTCATTGGCCGGACCGAAGCCGAATCCACACGATCTACTTATTTAACAATTAATAACTCGGAAACTGTACGGTAAATCTCGCGGAAACTCCGCATACGCATGGACGAAGCTCTCGACAATGTTATTTAAAAAAATCGGGCTTTTATCTTGGACTCGCTCTAATCACCGTACCTCCTTAAATGGAACGCCTCAGAGCGAGGTAACGGCGATGAGTCATGCTTTTTCGTGCGTGCAGCCGGCTCCATCGAATTATAAGACGTTATCACGTCAAAATTGTGTGTATTCAGAAAAATATCATTCATTTGATGTCACAAGAAATCAAGCTCACCGGAGATTTTTTCAACTAATTTTTGTTTAAACAATTTATTTATACATTTTTGGTATTCTTATTATTCAAAACCAATGTTCTTGGCATCTTGAATATGGTTGATTTTGTTCGACTTCAATGTTATCGCAAATACTCAAAATTCTCACAGAAACAAACTTTTGGTTAGAAATGTACGGGCAATACATTTATAGATTAACTTATATATTAACATTGATTTTACATTAATCAAAAGTAGCCGTTCACTATTCACCATGTAACGAAGCAAGAAAAAATCTTAAGAATTTTCGGTCTCCACCATCTCTGGTCTCAGCCTTTGTGAACTAAAGAAACTTAGTTCGCAGTTTTTATATGTTTTTGGAAATTTGTATTTCTTTCCAAAAGCTCCTTTTATTTGGCACAAAACATATCCTCAGATAATAGTATCTATTGTCACTAGTTTTTGAGATATGATTTTTCGAATAATAAGTTTCATAAATTTAGCAAATCCGTGTCTATAAATCTAGAGATCGTAAGTGTCATTACTACAGGACCTTTTCCACACGAAATTGAATGATAGTTTGGGGAAAAAATAATGACTTACAAAAAAAATCTAAACAGAGCAAAAATGCAAAACGGAGAAATAGCACTTCTTAGAATCAGTTAATGGACTTTTTTTTAATTTTTGGAAAGTCTGGAAAGAAAAAGACTGGCTCTTTTCCTTTCCAGACTTAAATATCATGTAAAAAGAGGTCCCGTGTCATCAGCCCTTACGATCTGTAGTTTTCTAAATACAAATTTTGTAAATTAAGCAGATTTCATTTTTATAACTCATATCTGAGAAGCCAGTGACAATAGACGCTATTATCTAAAGACCTTTTTTGTGCAAAATAATATAAGGTTTTACGAAAAAAAAACAGGCTTCCAAAAGAAATACATATTGACGGTATCACGGTTTCCGCGTTCCTTACGTTTATTTACTTACTTAACAAACCTTGCACCTCTTGGTTACGTACAAGCCGAAATGAGTCGTCATCCGTTGTTCTTTTCAGTAACAACTTTAATCGTTCACCTTCCGGCCATAGCGCCGTTGCCAAGTGATTGAGCCGTTTTTTCATTGTACTGCTTTCAACAGCCGACAAACACTGCTTGACATCGAACTTAAGTCCTTCAGCCTCCAAAATTACCTTCAGGACAATCATTCCAATTTCATCAAAATCGTCCCTTTTGTTATGGATGAACCATTGATTGAACTGAAAATGTGTTACTTTGCCATCGTCATCCGGTTCCGGTAAGCGTTTCAGGCGATGTTCGTCGCTGTCTTCTGAATCAGCCTCGTTCCGTTGACGGTGTTAATTTTTTGTAACGGAGACGAGTTCCTTCAAGTTTTTCGCAACTGTTTGAAGCAGACTCGTTACTTTCGGCTTGAACGTTCCTTTTCTTTGTGGATGCTGTTCCTCGTCCAATGTGCCTTTCTTCTTATTACGTATCGGAATCATCCAAAATACATCAAAATACAGTGCAATTGCCTTCCTGCGTTCAACGACTCCGTTTCCATACCTTTCTTCGACGTTCCAGCGTTGCCGGTTTGATCAGGTTGGATGTTACTTGTGATTCACTCATCGAACTACTGTCAGGAGGTTCGGCGATGTTCACCACTCTTTTCAGTAACGGCACATTCCGTATTGGTGTTCTATATACGATATCATCGACAATTTTTGGCTTTCCACGTTTTTCGGGTATTTCAATCTGTTTCGAGGAAAAGTTAATATTATTTTCAGTCGACGAGTTGGCACATACGGTGCATCATACAAGAGATGTTCAATTACAATCGACTTACGTTTGTAACGAAGATCTTTCGCGGTGAACTCGCATGGTCAACAATTTCAGCATTTTCATCGCCTTCGACTTCATTACACTGTTTTTCGATACCCTTGAAGTCTCTTTCATCTATACTTAAAGTCGTTTGTGATCCTTCGGGTCTCTTTTCGCATTCGACTACGGTACCAAGCGCCTCGGGGTTCTCTTCGACCTCTGAATCACCAGTTTCGTTTCCTACGCTTCCAGACGTACCGTCTCTTTCTTCATTCAGTATCGCCGATTCCGGTTCTTCCTGTTGTGCCAAAATAACATTTTTTCATAAAACAATTTACACTTTTACGCACCGGTACCCGTAGAGATTTTGAACTCAAACAGTACGTAGCAAGGCTCGCTAACACTAGGTCGACTGCCGAAGGCGGTAGTCAATGTCGGTGTGCGTTCGGCATTGCCATGTCGACTGCTGCCTTCGGCAGTGGACCTAGTGTAAACGAGCCCTTACGTTCGCGACCAAACACTCCTCGGATAGGATGACACTTCGGCTAGTAGTACCAGATTGAGGGCTGGCTGCCTCTATTCCGATTCGTTTGTTAGATCTACCGGTACAGATCGTTTCGTGATTCGTCCACCTTGGTTCTTCGCTAGTTTCTGTTATCTGTCGGTGTAAAATCTTAATGGTTTGCCTATGTTCTCTTTAACGAGAAACTCTAAATTCATACGTTCGGCTAACGGCTGTTATACATGTTCAACTTACATTGTTTTCGCCATCAATATAATCGTCGACGGCGTCTTCGTTAATGCGTTTCGCCAGCATCATCGTTCTTTTACTCTTTCTCTGCAAACATACATTTTAAGACATCAACTCTACTTTGTGCAAGTGAAATATCAAAAAAAGAAACATTTGGAATTTCTCCTATCATACGACACTTTTTTGTTATCAATGACATCATATGACAATTATTTACATGTAAAAAAAAGTAGTCAAGAAACAAGTTTTCATTTAATGTACTAAAAAGTAGAAAACAATTTTTTTTACCAAGTCACCTATATGTGACTAAATAAAAGCTTACGGCGCTCAACTTTTTAAATGCTCAATACATTCGATCAATTTAGTGTCATTAAGGGGAGATATACACCTAGATGGTCGAAGTCGAGGATTTAGAAGCTATGAACATTCCGTCGACCGTGGAAGACCGTGGAAGACTATGGGCCTGGTATCGATGATTCCATGTAAGTTGACAAATTTCATGATTTATTCATTCCCATATTTTCAAACGCGTTTTTCTCTAAATCACGTTTTTCAAATCGGTACCCAAAATTTCTCGAAACCCAATGAACCGTTTGTCTTGAGGTTTTTTTTTTATTAGTCTATACACCATTACATAGTACTTGTCATAGGATTTTTTTTCCGTTACTAACTTTTTGTTTTATAGGCAAAATAATAACTAATTTTTGGCCCGAAAACTACTATTTATGTTCAAACGTCCGCCATTTTGTCATAAATCGATATTTTCAAAATCGGCAAAACACAAACTTTCATACAAACACAGTCGACTACGAATTCGTTTGTATGTTAATGGAATTTTATATGGATGATTAGATATCGATAACTTTTATTTTACATGAAAAGTTGAAAATTATGTGGATTTTAAAAAAAGTCAAATCATGGAATGCTGTTGAAAAAATAACAGACTGTAATTAGGATTGAACTTACGAGTAATTGTTGTGCATAAACTTTTCACATACAAACACAGTCGGCTACAAATTTGTTTGTATGTGTTAGTGAGATTTTATATGGATGATTAGATATCGCTAATTTTTATTTGGCATGAAAAGTTGTAAATGATGTGGATTGTTTTTAAAGTTCAATAATGCACTGTCACCTCTTAAAGGTAAAACATCGATTTACCGTTTTGCAGCTGACACTAAGTCAAGTTAAATAAAAGCTTGTAACTTCTGATTCTATCCTAGTCCTCTTTGGCAGCCCCTGACTTGTGTGATGCATACGTCGTACTATTATATAATCGTGATTCGCACTTTTTATTATAATAGTAATGTTTTTTTTGTTTAATAAAATATTGAGAAAAATAGTATTTGTAGGGTTTGACAATTTTGTGTACGTTTCCAGTCCATTTGCGTGGCTTTTTCATAAGTTATTTCACTTCTTTTGTACGTTTGAATTGAAAAATAAATAATCGAAATAAAGCTATTGTTTGAAAACAATCACAAATATTTCGAGGTTAACTACAATTTTGTAGATAATGAAACAACAGATCACTTTTTGGAGGACATTTTTTATTACTTGAAGTTTTTATTCACTTGTTAAAGTTTTTTTAGAGGGATCTTCTATTACTACAATTTTCAATACTTTTTATTAAGAAGCAAAACGCTGTCTGTGGTTTTGATAACCCAATTGCATCAGATTTTTAATGCTCACAATTTTGGTAAATGACAAAAATGTAGCATCCCCTTACGATTTCTTTGCAACTAGGTTAACATGGCATCTTATTTGCATCCCGATTGAATATAGAAATCAAAATTAACAACTATTTGCCAGCATTCGTTAGCTAGATTTCTTCGTATAGGCCCCTCTTGAGGGAAACTTTCTTTTTATAATAATCCAACATTCCCTTTTTTTAATGTCAGTTTTTACCGTTTCAACAAAATGATATAAATAGAGAGAACAAAAAATGTATCAGTTTAAAAACAGCAAAATTTGGTGCATCCACTTTTTTTTGTCAAAGTTGGAATAAAAACAACAAGAAAGAATTTAGTAAAACCCCACTAGAGATGAGATACACTCGACATTAAATAAAGTCGCAAAATAATATTAATAATAAGCACAACAGTTGCAACTTAAAACTTACACATTCCTTCCTCATAAGACATAGTTAAACTTTACTATCAGCTCAGACATTTCTCGCAGAGGAATGACAAAGACACTACCACTCTATCTTGCACTTTCATAACCAATGGGGGTGTGCGGGTACCCGACGGGGTACGTTCCTGCAATGCCCGCCATTATCGGGTACCCGAATTTGGTAATCGGGTATTCTCAAATTTTTGGTACTCGTAAACGTCGAGTACTCTCAAACTTCAAATATTCGTAAACGACTCGGAGATTCGTATCTATTACTCATGTTCATATTTATTTTTTATGTAGGTGTATCGACCAAATAATGGGAGAAAACGAAAACTCGAAGACGGCGATAAAACGAATAAATGATAATACGGTAAAAAATATTTTTTCGTCTCACTTTTCTATCCTGTGTGTGTGTGTGTGTGTGTGTGTGTGTGTGTGTGTGTGTGTGTGTGTGTGTGTGTGTGTGTGTGTGTGCGCGCGTGCGTGCGTGCGTGCGTGCGTGTGTGTGTGTGTGTGTGTGTGTTTATTCGCTACGCCGGCCCCGTGCAACATTCTCGCACGCAGTTCGGTCGTAACGCAAACACTTTATATCTATGTGTGTGTATCGCACAATTCACACAACTAGGCTTAGCGACCATGGTACGCTTGGAATCGTACCATGGTCACTAAGGGAACGAATCGATTTTTTTTTTCGACGACGGTCGGTCGCAATTCCATAACCATGTGGGTTTGTAGAGACTCGTCTTGTAGAAGGGTGCTGGCATTTTCCCATGCATTTGTTAATTAATTTAAAGAAATAAGCTTGGGCACTATTTGTTAACTCCAAAGACATTATAAGATATAGACCGACATGCATTTTGTTGGCCCCACAATATTATTCTTTTAATACATTCCTAGCGTTCATTTATTACATTAAATTTTTTGTGCATTTTATATATTTTTTTGCTTCTCTAGTTTTTTATATTTTTTTGTTTTTTCTTCCAATTTTAATTTTTCGGATTTCGTATGATTTTCTTGTTATTTTATTGGTGAATTTTATAATCCTTGGTAACACCGGTCGCTGCAGCGATGGAAGGAAGGTTTTTACCGCCCAAACTTGACGAAGATCCACACAAAGCGAAGAGCGCGATAGAATATATAGGTCTACTTAGCTGACGTGCCTCAGCTAAGTAGAAGCGCGGCAAAAAAATAACTTTCAAAAATTGATACCTCGAAAACTTTGGCACGTCGCCATAATTCCTCTGAGAGGGGGTCTCTAAAAGTATTAGAATGAAGGTCTGTGCCAAATTTCAGGTCGAAATTTGGTTTCCGTTTTTCGGAAGTATACCCCATTTTATAATCACTGCTAAAAAAAAATACGTTTAGCATTTTTTCTCTATGCCGGGATTTATCTTCGGCAGGTTTCTCCAAGGATCAAATGTTCTAGCAATGACAATCATAGGAGTCTCACTGTACAGAAGAGCGGTGGACTTTTACGATCGCGAATTATTTAAATGACACCGGTGTAAAATTTCCGATTAGTCGTTTTTTTATACACTTTAAAAAAAATTTTTGAACCTCAACAAATATGGTGCATATTCGTTTATAGCAAAAGAAAACAGTTCTGAAGTGGTTTTTGAGATATTTTCTAGGGGAGTCTCCGGCGCTGAAAAGCATCTAGGGCGATGCCATGCCGGTAGGTTTCGCAGTTCTCAACTCTTGTAAGCCTATTATGTTTGGGGACAAAGTCACAGACTAAAAATAGTTTCAGTTTTATTTATAGTTTATAGTTTTATTTTCGACCAATAGGTGCCATTGCATTACGGAAAACAAGGTTCTTTAGGTATAGCGTCTATAAAACCGTTGACTTCAAACATGTTTTTTCTCAAAACCGTGTTTTTTAAATCGGGTTGTAGCACAACTCGAACAATTTTCGTCCAATCGACTTCAAATTTCAACTGTAGGTTCGTATATTGCTTTAACAGTTAATTACGAGCACTTTTTTCGATTGATTGCAGATTGTAAAAATGTATAACTTTCTATGCACTACTCCAAAAAATTAAAGGAACAGGACATTTCTTCACTTTTTTTTCGTTTTTTGAAGCGCTTTGTCAATGTAAAAATGGTCATATCGAGAGGAAAACAAAAAGCATTTTGAAGCTTTAAGTTTCTAGTTTGGAGATCTTTTGGCAAAAAAAGTGTGACCTATGGTTATCGCGTAATCATAAGAAATAGCGAGAGAAACATTTTTGCCAATTTTTTTTCGTTTGTTTTTCAAGGGTCCACAGGCTAGGGAAATTTTTTGTCAGCTAAGTATGTATAGAGGTCAAGTGGCTTGGTTATTCAGTTTCAATTTGTTTTTTTTCTCTCTCTACGTCAATTTTTTTCTCAAATATCCGACTTTGAATGAACAAATATCCTTTTGTCTTCGATCATCGATATCTTAGCAACTAATGATCGCACCGGGAATTAAAGGGCAGCTCAGAAAACTTGAATGAATTTCCTACAAGACCCTTTCGTTGATTGTTGAATTTTTTTGCATCATTACTATTAATTTCAAAATAGGACAAAAAACGACTTTCTATAGTTTTTCAGTAAAGCTACTTCTCCTTGACAAATATTTTTGGGAAGACTAATGTTGCTAGGTTTTTTTTCAGCTTCATGTACCCCCAATAGCTCTGTTAATTTTCAAATTGATCCATCGAACCGTTTTTCCGGACCGATTGATCAAAGTTTTACAAAACAATGGAACAAGTGTTTTGTTTCTATACATCGTGTAATCATTTTCAAAATGAAAATACCAATTTTCTTCGGCTTTTTTTCACAACTTTGCAGTAGCTGCTTGTAAAATGTAAGAAAAAAAATCGAAACATTTCAATTTTATTTATTTTTTTCAATTGGTCAAACATTTCAAGATACAATGCTGACTCATTTTGTACACGATTCGGTATTTGCGCACCACAATTTCACTCATGTTTAATTGCATGGATTAAAAGTTGATCCCCCAAGCTGTATTCACCAGCCGTTCTGAGAACTTGTATGCAATTCATTTTCTATATTTTCTGCGAAGGTTATTGGGTTACAAAACACACTTTTTTCCAAAAGTTATATCTTTTTGGAAGAAAAAGCCAACAGTTTTTTTTCGTCGAAACCAATCTTTTTTTTTTGTAAATTTTTTCTACGTTTTGGTAAAAAGAAATTAATCCAAAGTTTTTGTAAACTTGGACAATTTTCACAATTTTTGATCATGCCTACTTTTGAAAAAAAAAACTGTTTTCCGTAACTCTAATAACCTTCGCAGAAAATATCGAGAATTAATCGCATAAATGTTCTCAGATCGACTATTCAATACAGCTTGGGGGTATCAACTTTTAATGAATGCAATTAAGGATAACTGAAATTATAGTGCGCGAAGGCCGAATCGTGTAAAAAATGAGTCAGTATTGTTATCTGAAAGGTTTAACAAATTAAAAAAAAAATTCTTATTGATTTTTGTTTTCTTAAGTTTAATAAGCAACTAGTGCAAAGTTGTGAAAAAAAGTCGAAGAAAATTGGTCTTTTCATTTTGATAATGATTACACGATGTTTAGGAACAATACAATACAATACAATACAATACAATACAAATTGTTCTTTTAATTGTTTGTACATGGTGCTAAGATACATTCGCATTTTTTTGTAAATAAGGTATAACGTCGACATCGGAGCGCAGTCAATGTTGAGCACAGAGTGAAGAAAGTACTTAAGACGGAATGACACCCGACGCGAAACTCCGACGCGGCCCCGGCTCGAATCGGTAGGGCAGAGCTCGCACGAGCTACTACTCCCTACCGCTAGATGTCACAGCGCGCGTTCATCTCGAACGCGTGTTCGTTCCGAACGCACGCTGCGACGGAATCGCGGGCCACTTTGCGTCGAGGCTTACATTGTATTGTTATGCCTCGACGCAACGTGTTGTGTGCTTGTGAGTGTGTGGCATTCGCTACCTCGGACGCACGCGGTCGAAGATTGTTTTCTTCCCGCATGCTGTCCCTTCGCAGCGAGTACACACTTCGTGTGGGTATATACACGTATATACCCACACGCTGACCCACGGTCAGTGTAGACAAAGAATTTCGTTTTCTTTGTCATCGCCGACTTCGCACGAAATTTGAGATCATGGAGAATCTCGATTTCGTAGCAAGAGTTCTTGCTGGCGGCTCGCGCTTTTCTGCAGCGAGATAATTGTTCAAAAGTAATTATTTTTAACAATCATTACATTAACGAATGTGCGGTACGTCTTATACCTCCCAGCAAAAATGATTGCTGCTTACACGCTGCGAAAACCAACGGTAAAAATTAGGCAAAAACAATTGTTTAAACAATCATTTTTCTATTTTTCCTCCATCATGGGTATGATTGGTAGGTACGGTATTTTCTGTACCTCTCAGTCAGCAAATATGATTGCTACTTACACGCAGCAAAAAAACAACGGTAAAAGTTTCACAAAAATAATTGTCGAAAAAATTGTTATTGCACTCATTTTCGATCATGAGTATGATCGGTAGAAACGGTATCAAGAGACGCGGCAGCGTCTTGACGCCAAGTAATAAAAATAAAAAAATTTACGCCACTGATCGATGCCACCGATCTCGACGCCACTGACCGACTGACGACACGCCGCGACTCTTTATACAGTAAGTTGGGCTCTAGCAGACGACGTTTTAACTTTGTTCCGATATTATGCGAAAACGCGGCAACAAATCGAAAATCTAATGACAGTTTACCAATGTAATGTGATTTTTTCCTATCGATTTTGTTCGGGCTGTTTTTCGATTTGTCCACTCAATCTCGGGATCTCATAATTTACGGCCGAATTTTCGGGTGACTTTTTACCTCAAAAATTTTTCAACACTCGTCCATTGTCTTTCATTGAATGAAATAAAGTCGTTGGCTCATATCGTAAACATAACACATACGCCGTTCTGTGAATTGATTAGCACTTTAGCGCAACAGGCACAGCAACGCCACCGCTCTCTCGAACGGCACGACTCGAACTACACCCTGCTTGCAATATATATATATATATATATATGTATTCTAATACAGTCGCTTTGACAGCTCGAGTAACCAAACACGGTTAGTCGAGCGTGGATGTGAAAAAAAAAACAAACGGCTCTTATTAGAGCCAAAAATTTATTTAACAAAGGTTCACGTCGTTCAAATTTAGGTGTGGATTATTTATTTGATCCTAACATGCGTATATTAGCCGTGGCGCTCGCGCGGAAACCGTCGGAGAAACAGCGAGGACGATACGCAAATACAGGGTGCGCCAGAGAAACTTACTTATTTGAAAAAATTCCCGCGCGGTGAGTTGGGCGGGTAGAGGGGCGAGAGGGGGCGCATCTGGAGGGGGAAGTTCCCAAGTTTGTTTCTCCCTCCAGTCAGTTGCCATCATGCTCTGGTCTAGAGAGCAGCGGGCCTTCACAGTCGAGAGCTTCTTTTCTAACGGTCGCTCACTTGTTGCTACGCAACGTGCCTTCCGCGCTCGCTTTGAAATTCCTCCTCACAGACTCGTTCCTGGCCGTAATTCGATTCTGTCGTGGGTTAACTCATTTCGGGAGTGTGGAAGTGTCGCTAAACCCAGAAATGGACTTCAACGGACCATCAGACCTCCGGAAAATGTCGAAAGAGTGAGGCAGTCAGTTACCGTGAATGGAGCTCGTTACAGGAACATGATCGAGGAATTTTTTCTTCCAAGACTCGAAGAAATGAACGTTAGGAACGTGTGGTTTCAGCAAGATGGAGCCACAGCACACACAGCACGAGACTCAATGAATTTGTTGCGACAACATTTCCCCGACCGCCTCATCTCTCTCAGAGGCGATCTCCAATGGCCGGCACGCTCTCCAGATTTGACTCTATGCGATTTCTTTTTATGGGGTTATTTGAAATCTCTGGTTTATGTCGATCGACCACGGACCATAGCACACCCCAAGAACAACATTCGCGACGCCATTGCCAACATACCGATTGATATGCTGCAAAGAGTGGATACGAATTTCAAAAATCGACTTCATCAGTGTATGCGCAATGGGGGTCGCCATTTATCCGATGTCATTTTCAAGACTGCATGAAAAAAAAAATTGGGATGTTGTATTCTCAAATAAAAAAAAATTTAAAACAATAATTGAAGTACTTTTGTTTTTATTGACCTTTCAAATAAGTAAGTTTCTCTGGCGCACCCTGTAGATACAGAGTAAGTTAAAAACAAGAATGTGCTCATTTCTTTCACTTGCTTATATAAAATCATTAAAAAATTTGCAGACAGACGTGCATGTGTAGCTTTTGTGTGCCCTGAGAGCATAACCTAGCTTCTATATGTCATTACCAATTTGTGTGTTCATAACCTCGTTCCATTAACATTTTATGAACATATCTTCAAAATTTTCTGAACAGAATCTTGTCATAGACGATGAAGTTTTTTTTTTTTGTAGAAAATGCATTCGGCTCTGTAGAATTTATATTGACGCAGAGCTTGACAATTATTTTGCCTGAAATATTATTCATCGCTGAAAAATCTCTCATGAGAAATAAAGGCTTTGTGCAACGCGATATATAAACCTAGATCCCCTACGGCGTCCAATAGAACATGTAAAATAGAACACCATTACACGACCATTCCAAGTTCTTGCGAATTTTGTTCATACGAACCCGTGATCAAACATACAGGTATCGAATAGGCAGCCTAATTAACATACATGCGATGCAATCGACACCTGTATACTTGATCACGGGTTCATACGAATAAAATTGGTGCGAACCTGTGATTGTCGCGTAATCGTGTTCTAGGACAACACCTAATGTTTGGTTCGATCTCACAGACTCAAGCCTGACAGCGCTTTCATATGCCTCGCTATTCTTTTCATACTGTGGTGATCACCATATTTCATTGTTGCGGCTGCACAATCTATGTCTACATGGAACGATGATAGTCCGCCATCTCCGAGAAATCTTCGAGTGCCATACCTGCATCGAAGACTTTCCTTGGTTATGTCGTTCAACGCCTTGAAGTTTATCGTCCCAAGTGCGCTCAATGTGTCAAATACTATGGAAAGCCAAACTTCAGATACTCCATGTCACTCGATGCCTCGAATCGAGCAACATTTGGGCATGAAACCCTTTTCCGGTACGGAGAGCGACAACGAAACCTTTTGACATTTTTCCAGCTTGACATAACATAAAAATGATTAAAACATGAATTTTAGCATTTTTCATAAAATGAAAAGGCCTTAGAACTATTGTGCCATCTGGCCAAGGAAGGCCAGATTGTGAATGATTGTGCGCTTTTTAATGTTAACATGAAAGTGTGATTGAAGCTGCATATTTTATGTGTTACGTGATTATCGGCTATTATGTAAATTTAAAGTAAGATGATTGTCAACAAAACCTTTTTTTTGTCAGACCTGCTTTAGGTTTAATTTACTGTAAAACAACCTAAGATTTCTTGAATAAAAATCCTGAAACTGAGTATAAATGTGTGATAATAATTTCTCTAATTTCTATTGTGCCAAATTAAATATGGTTAATGAAACTGAATTGATTACATTTATCAAACATTTGGAACGTAGGGACCCTCAAACTTTTATTAATAGTCACATATAGGTGACTGGGTAAAAAAAAATATTTTACATTTTTTAGTACATTAAATAAAAGCTTGTCTAAAAGAAAAGTTTTTTTTATATACAAATTTTCCGTACCAATCTGACTGTGTTAAATGAAAAAAAAGAAAAACCGCGTTTCGAAAATATATGGTTCTGCACTTTAAGGTATTTCTTTCACGAACCCGAATATTTAACAAATAACTGATTTTCGTCTATTATTTTTACACGGTGTTTACATTCCTTTATTCAACCGAATTCATTTTGAACGATAAATGTCAATTGTCTAAAAGAAAGAAAAAAAAGATGAGTTCTCTTTGAAAATGAGCTTTATTGAAAGTATGGCCCGGCCACGGTGACCATTGGCATTGAGACATGTGTGCCATTAAGCCTTCATGCGACGTTGGCTCGCTCCACCTCTCCGTTTCGTCGCCGGGAGAAAAACTGACGTCTTCATTTACATAAAAGTCAATATTTAATAAATGCCGTAGACGGATCATTTAATTTTTGGGTGACAATTTTGGTAATATACTGAATGATTTGACATTTTTTCATAACATCCTTAACATTTTTTACACTATTCCGTGTGTAAAACTGCCGATCGGCATGAGTCTAGGCATCTTCTTATGTAAAAACTGTTTGTTGAATTCAAATTTAAAATTAAATTATGAAATTAAAAATTCAATTCAAAATTATTAAAATCAAATATTAAAATTTGAAGAGTGCATTCAGTATATGTAACGAATCCACTATATAAATTTCAACAAATGGTAACATTTGATCATTTGACCCGAAGCTTCTTAAGGATATAAGGAAAGACGTGTATTCTTGAGCAGCCTCCAGCAGGGTAAATGTGACGCGTTATCCAAGTGCATCCGGTTTTTGTTTACAATGAACAAATCGATTTGCATTCCACTCGCTGAACACGCAAATAAAATAACGCAATGAAGTTGGATTTTCGTAAAATATTTTTATTGATCTCTAGTTTTTTTAATTAAAAGTTTTCTCCTGCTGCAACAAACAAAGCGCAATTCATGAAACATGGAGACGGTATATCAAAAAGTAAAACATTAAGACGTACAGATTTGGGCGTAATTCTATTTATAAATACGAATATGAATTTATTCACATCGTGATTTTCATGTGAATATAAATACAAATGTATTCATACTTCACTTTTTGTATTCACATGCATGCATACAAATACAATTGTATTCACAAATATTCTGAACATACAAATAGAGTCACAGAAAAAATTGTGAATATTCACAAAAAAGTGAATATTTACAAAAAATCCTGTGAATTAAAAAAAATACACATCAAAATCTGTGAATGCAAATGTATTCATAGAAAATTGTAAATACAAAAAAATTCACAAAATAAGTTGTAAATTTTTTCATATTTAAGACAAATTAAAATCAAATTCACAATAATTAGATTAAAATTTACACCATTAGTGAATTCGTACGCATTTTGAGAGAAAACATTGCCTCGAGGCAAAGAAATTTTTGCACAAAACTTTTTTTGCGAAAATTCCTTTACCTCAACACAATGGTTTCTCTCAAAATACATAAGAATTCACTTGTGGCGTAAATTTTAATATAATTGTCGTGAATTCGATTTTAATTTTCTTCAACTTGAGGAAATTCACAACTCATTTTGTGAATTTTTTCATATTTATGATGTAATATTTGGAACTCACTTTTTTTGCAAAAATTTCTTCGCCTCGACGCAATGTTTTCTCTCAAAATACGTAAGAACTCACGTTTGGTGTAACGTGAGTTCTTACGTATTAATCGAATACGTTTTAATCTAATCATTGTGAATTTGATTTTAATTTGTCTTAAATACGAAAAAATTCTCAACGTATTTTGTGAATTTTTTTGTATTTACAATTTTTTGTGAATACATTTGCATTCATAGATATTGATTTGAATTTTTTTTAATTCACAGGATTTCTTGTAAATATTCACATTTTTTGTGAATACAGTAGAACCTCGATTATCCGAACCAATTGGGACCGAGACTAGTTCGGATAATCAAAAGTTCGGATAATCGAAACGTGGATTATTTGTGACGAGATCATAAACAACAACCTTTTACATAAAAACAGTACAGTACATGTCAAATTTTAATATACACTCACCGGCACAATTAACCGGCCACCTACGTTTAGTGCCACTGTATGTGCGAACGTTAAGTAAAGCTCATCGAGGTAAGTGTTATTCATCAAGACAGTATTTTAATAGTAAAGCAAACACTTAGTACCGTTGTTTTATTTCTTATCTGTATTCCCGATACATTTTTAAGATTAAGTGATAAGTTGACATTCTTAGCGGATTCGCTACTGTGATTGATAATCTTGTTCTCTTTGTTTTCGGATATTGACAGCTGTTCTCGACTCTCTCTGAGTCTTCAAAAATTACGAAAAATGCCATTAGATGCAACTGGAGCGGCTAGAGCTGTGGCTTTTGCTGATGCTGGGTACAGCCAACGTCAGATTGCTCACTTACTCGCTGTGCCTCGGACCACTGTTCAAGACGCTATCAGGAGATTTCGGGACACTGGTTCTTACACGCGGAGGCCAGGCCAAGGTCGAAAACGTTGCACTTCGGCTCGAGACGACCGCTTTGCTGTCAGTAGCGTGCTAAGAGACCGCTTTTGTACAGCTACTAAAGCTCGTAATCGACTTTTCGAGGTGAGAAATGTTAGTGTGAGTGAACGCACTGTAAGAAGAAGACTCGCAGAAAGGGATCTTAGGGCATTACGTCCGGCTCGGGCCCCTGAACTTCTCCCACAGCACCGTAGAGCGAGACTTCGTTTTGCGCGAGAATATGCCAAATGGACTATCGAGGAGTGGAAGAACGTAATGTTCTCAGATGAAAGTAGAATAGGTTTGAGAGGTCCAGATGGGCGTCAGCGTGTGTACAGACGACCAAAGGAGAGGTTTGCTTCGTGCGCCATAGTTGAAACAGTCGGTTACCAGGGAGGCTCGATAATGATATGGGGCGGTATAAATTATGAGGCTCGTACCGAACTTGTCGTCTTCGATAGAGGCACTGTGAATGCTCAAAGATACGTGGAAGAAGTTCTTCAAGATCGCGTGGTACCATTTGCCCCTTTTATTGGGGACTGTTTCACCTTTTTGCACGATAACGCTCCTTGCCAGGTCGCCAAATCGGTCACTCAATATCTCAATGAGGTGGGGATTCAAACTTTACCATGGCCGGCACGCAGTCCTGATCTAAATCCCATAGAACACGTGTGGGACAATCTAAAGCGACGCGTTCGGGCTAGGGTACCAGCGCCAACAACCCTCGGAGAGCTCCGGATAGCCGTTTTAGAGGAATGGCACAATATCCCTCAATCGGATATCAAACACATCCTGAATGGACTCCCAAACAGACTCCAGGAAGTCATTAGAGCAAGAGGGGGTAACACCCGTTATTAAACTTTAAACAGTTCTATCAAATATTGTAATTTTAAGAACAACTGAAAATACTACTTTTTATTAAAAGTTGTAATAAACATGTTTTAATGATTCAAGATCAATAAAGCAATTTTTCAAAAACTTTCAGCTTTTGTTTTTCATTGCCTAAGCATTGCTGAAAATAAAACTTGCGTTAAATTTGCTTATTATTACAGGATATCGACAAAAATGAAGAAAAACTAGGTGGCCGGTTAATTGTGCCGGTGAGTGTATATATATGTACTGCTTTTATGTGCATACATATATCAGGTGTTAAAATATATATATATATATATATATATATATATATATATATATATATATATATATACACTAAACAGCTGAAAAAAGTCGAATGCCTTTTTTAATATATTTTTTATAAAATCGTCCATTTTTAATTGACGAACGGCCGTAACTCGTTTTTGAGCGGCTAAGTCTCGCAGCCGTTTGAGAAGGAGAAGTTGCATTGGGTTGCTCATTGTTGCTCACGGCAGTGGCAGCGAGCAACAATGTATCTTTCGCGCCAACGTTCGGATAATTGAGCGTTTGGATAAACTAAGTTATCGTTCGGATAATTGAGGGTTCGTATAATCGAGGTTCGGATAATCGAGGTTCTACTGTATATATTAAACACCTGAAAAAAGTCGAATGCCTCTTTTAATATTTTTTTAATAAAATCGTCCATTTTTAATTGACGAACGGCCGTAACGCGTTTTTGAGCGGCTAAGTCTCGCAGCCGTTTGAGAAGAAGTTGCGTTGGGTTGCTCATTGTTGCTCACGGCAGTGGCAGCGAGCAACAATGTATCTTGCGCGCCAACATTCGGATAATTGAGCGTTCGGATAAACTAAGCCATCGTTCGGATAATTGAGGGTTCGGATAATCGATGTTCTACTGTATTCCCAATTTTTTTCTGTGAATTTATTTGTACACGTTCAGAATATTTGTAAATACAATTGTATTTGTATGCATGCATGTGAATACAAATAAGCGAACTATGAATAAATATTTCACTAATAGGCGTTTGTAAATCACTCTGCAAATACGTCGATTTAATAGTGGAAGGGAATGAAGACTTAAAAAAATATATTTATAGCATTTGGTAATATACAAGTTTTCAGAAACGACGTGTCCTGTTTTTTTAACTATCTGTTTAAATCTGACCCTTTTAGAATCTTTGAAAAAGTGAAAAAAAATAATACCAAGTAATGAATTCACTCCTCTTTGAACTGGCGCAGAACGAAAAAAAGATTTTTCCCCTTTCAAAAAGATATGAAATCCCCTTTAAAAACTTTTAAAAAGTAAAAAAAGAACGCCAAGTAACAAAATACCCCCGAAAACATTATTGCTTGTTTGATCATATACCAAATTCTGATTTATCTTGAAATATTTTTTAATTTTATTTAACGAATGCTTTTATTATATTTTTTCAATTAAAATGTACAAAAAAAGTGAAATAACTTTTTATAAAGTAGCCAAGCAAGTTTACTAAAAACGTAAACAAAATTGTTAAACCTTAGAACTAATGTTTTCCTAAATATTTCATTTTTATTTAAAAAATCACATTACTATTATAACAAAAAATTGGTATTACAATTATATAAAAATACAACGTATTTACCACATAAGTACACTGGAAATGCTGTGCAACGACTTGGCGTGCATGGTTAAGAAAAATAGCTCGGCGAAGGATTTCGTCTTTCCGGCTACTTAACTCTCAGGTTGGAAAAACATAGACTGCTGCAATTTGTTATGTAACTGGAAATCAAATTTCGTGATCCCGCAAAGTATGGATCAAATCAGTGATGTTCCCCTAGACGACACGATACGTTAAATCTTTTTTTTTTATGCATAATTTAATACGATATATAAAAGTATATTCTTTCTTCTCTATCAGACAACTTTATACATTACATGAAATATATTTCGTATATACTTTTATGTATTGATCCGTCTGTTTGTGTATTGTATCCGTCTCTAAGCCACAGCATCGGCAATTTTAAAATTCGAATTACGGTGCCGTCGTCTTGCTGGTGAAAAACGAAATATCTGAGTATCTCTCCTGATATTCATTGCTCTATATTCGATGGTTTTTCCGAGTACAGTCGAATATTCGTCAATAGTGGATATAACGCAGCTCTGACACGGTCACGTGAATTGTGTGGACCGATATATACACCGATAACACTATATATCAATGTTATCTTGTCCGAATCACACTAGCGCCAGGTGCAGGAAACCGCATTGTTAATAACACTGGCAGTTGATGCGTTGTTACAGGTTATATATATATTGTGTATCTTATTCCCGATCTATTTCTCTTAACCATGCACGCCAAGTCGTTGCACAGCATTTCCAGTGTACTTATGTGGTAAATACGTTGTATTTTTATATAATTGTAATACCAATTTTTTGTTATAATAGTAATGTGATTTTTAAAATAAAAATGAAATATTTAGGAAAACATTAGTTCTAAGGTTTAACAATTTTGTTTACGTTTTTAGTAAACTTGCTTGGCTACTTTATAAAAAGTTATTTCACTTTTTTTGTACATTTTAATTGAAAAAATATAATAAAAGCATTCGTTAAATAAAATTAAAAAATATTTCAAGATAAATCAGAATTTTGTATATGATCAAACAAGCAATAATGTTTTCGGGGGTATTTTGTTACTTGGCGTTCTTTTTTTACTTTTTAAAAGTTTTTAAAGGTATATTTTACACGTGGAAATCAAACTAAAAATTCAATACACTTTCATCAAAAATCATTCATTTTATTATTGCCATACTATTCTTTTTATCTTTCAAATCATTTATCCTAACCCCATACAAATCCTTCCTAACTAATTATGTACTTCCAAAATTACAAACAATTACATCGAACGCACCCAATAATGCAACAAGTCGAGAAAATGCCGCTCATTCGCACCAATCACACCATTTCGTCTCTACACAACCCCCCTTCCCGGAACCTTTTACATTTTTTACCTATCAATTCTGTGCGGTCATTTGCATACTTTTTTATTTTTCATAACTTTCACTATCGATGTACCACACTGCATTTGTCCGTTGCCTCTTTTTTCGCTATTTTAGCATTTGCAAACGTTTCACGATACGCGCATAACCGTTAACATAATTTTAAACCATTTCATTTTTTCCTTTCGGATCATCCATCTCCGAGATTTCACCAACAACGCAAACACACCATTTGCATCTATAAATACCAACTCAAATGACCATTGTTCTTTTACGTTTCAAAAATATATTTATTAAACGTTCAAACTTTTACAACAATATCTACAGTAAAAACCTATTTTTTAATTCATAAATATAGCCTTTTAGCGTTGAAAGAGAAAAGACCCTTTAAAGCAGTATCCACGAGTGTGTAAATATAGCCAAAACGACCACGTGACTGCGCTCGTAAATACTCGTCTTCCAATTCCAAAGCATCATCTTCGAAATGGTCTCATGGCCAAGTTGTTAGTGCGTCCGTGCTACAATGCTCGACATTTCGAATTTCATCCTCTTTCGGTGGGGTAATGCGGTGGAAGCCGTGAACCTTTGCGGCTGGGGGGGTTGCCCCCCCGCCAATTTATTTTGCACTCCTTTTATGTTATTTTTTCACATTTTATATCTTGCCTTCTTCGTCGTAAAGGTTCAAACCCGACAGAGCGAGTTCGAAACCCGACTACGTGGCATTTTTTTTTCCTCACCCACCAATACCAAATAATTACTTCACATTTCCCCACTATTTACACATTATCGATCAATTATATGCGTCCCACGTGTTTCCTTTTAAATATTACAAATATTTCCATAGCTACCCAAAATTCACAATCACATATTTCCAAGGCAATCGGTACGCTCTTTAAAATTTATATTCACTTATAAATCGCTACGAAACTAGCAAAGGAAATCCCGGGAGAAAGACGACGCCAAATTTCCATGCACCGCGCACTTATCCTCGTAAATTATACATATCGCTTAACGTATGAGAGTATAGCGCAGCGGCAAAGCGCTCGGCTCACAACCCCGAAGTACGGAGTTCGAATCCCTCTTCGGCCTTTTTTCCATCCTTCGTCATTTCAATGAAAATCATTCATTGGGCATACGTATCTAATTTTCGAATGAAATTATTTTTACAAACGCGCACCGAAACATATATTTTCGATACTATGTAATTCGTTTCATTAAAATTATCATCACATCAACAAACAAACCAATATTAACACTAGAATAAATCGTCAGGAAATAATTTACTGTAACACAGTATTCGCTGATTATTTAATTCAGTGCGCCATGTCATTTGTTCGCTGTCGCTAACCTCAAAAGGTCTACAAAATCCCGCAAGATAATTATCATAGAAAAACCCTCAAAGCACAGATTAATGCGGCACCATGCACATCTGATAAATTTCCTAGCTCTTTACAGGCACACGCATTTTTTAGCAGCTATACCGGCACACTGGTCGTTTAAAAAAAACCTTTCATTCGTCTTTCACCTTTCACCTTTCGATGCAAACCAGGCATATTTAACCATTCGAACGAATATTCGTCGGACGGGTACGCACAGCGTAAGAGGGGATGACTAAAAAAAGGCCAGGGACAATAAATACCGGTAGCAAACGTTGCCCAAACATTACAGATTCAAACTACAGACAGTTTGCTAGCTTCGAAATATTATTTTTCATTCCCCTTGAAAGTTTGCTTCGACAAAAAATAACATCGTGCAATAAATTTAATAATCAAGGAATACTTCATTATTTCCTCACCATTTATTCTACCGTTAATATTCTTCATTTTTTTTCTTTATGTCGTCATCACTTTATTTAAACCAACTACACAGTATCGAATAATATATCTATCGATGCGTTTGTAAAGATCATTTCATTACAAAATTAGATAACTATGCCCAACAAATCATTTTCATTAAAATCACCAACGATTGAGAAAAAAAAACCTAACTTCCGAACGGGACTCGAACCCCGTACTCTGGATTGCCAACCGAGCGCCTTGTCGCTGCGCCAAACTCATACGCTCTGCGTTGTTTCCAATTTAGAGCCATACAGCCGCTCCCAGACACATTGCGAGTATTCACGAATGCGAGGCAGTCGCGAGTACTGTGTCTCGGCGAATTATTATGAGGCTACCCAAGTACACACGTATGCGCGCGAGTATGTACGAGTAGTGTGGGAGATCGGACTTGACATCGCTTATACTCGCAAATAATTGTACTCGCTAATACTCGCAATGTCTGGGACCGGCTTAAGAGGGAATGACACCTTATCGCGATCGGTATGGTAGAACAATTATAGATTCCCAAAAATCTCTGAAACGGCTCTTCAGATCCAGTCGAAACTTTGCCAAACGACGTCAAATAGATAGACGAATACCTGTCTGCCCTTCAAGTTTTCTGAATTTGAGAAAAAAAATTAAATTGGCTTATGATAAGCCAATCTTTTGGGAATCTATAAAATTAATAATTTAAAAAAATACGATAGTACTATCCTGTCAAAAAGAAATTAATAATTAAAAAAACAGGATAGTACTATTCTGTTTTTTTTAATTATTAATTTCTTTTTGTATGGGGCGAATTGTTTATTCGTAAAACACGCTCATTGAAAGAACATTATTCTGAAAATAGGAAAACTGATCATTATATTTTACGATTAAAACATTTTTGTTCTGTCAATGGTGAGTGTTCACAAATAAACAATTCATCTCATTACAATGAAAATTACCTGCAAATGTAAAAACATACAAAAATGCCACTGAGCGCGGGGAACGATCCCGCGCCCCTGCAAACCGAAGCCAGGAACGCTACCAACGGGACCATCTCACCGCTTGTAGCGTACGTGCCCTTTCCGGTACTGACTATTCGCGGCCGGATGGATGATTGGCTTGTTTTTGGGGATAATGCTTTATCGCTTGATGGAAGTATGAGAATTAATATAATAATACGAATATAAATATATTTCCGCTTACTTTTATGAATCATAATTTATTTGGCATACGAACGGGTGTGAGTAAAGCGTAAACAATTTTTTAGAAGATAAACAAGTTGTAATTTAGATTTATTATTATATTCAAATTAACGTACAAACTAATAAAATAAGCGGTCGGAGTGCGTGATACATTTTTCGACAGTAAAAGATAACTAATTAAAATAACAATGATAACTAATAGAAATAACTAATTAAATATGAATTAATAGTAATATTAAAAAAAAAGCACCGAGCGCGGGGAACGAACCGCGCCCCTGCGGACCGAAGCAAGGAACGCTACCAACGGGACCATTTCACCGCTTGTGGAATATGTGCACTTTCTGGTACTGACTATTCGCGGCCGGATGGATGATTGGCTTGTTTTTGGGGATAATACTTTATCGCTTAATGAAAATATGAGAATTAATATAATAATGCAAATATAAATATATTTCCGCTTACTTTTATGAATTATAATTTATTTGGCATAAGGACGGGTGTGAGTAAAGCGTAAACAATCTTTTAGAAGATAAACAAGTTGTAATTTAGATTTATTATTATATTTAAATTAACGTATAAACTAAAAAAATAAGCGATCAGAGTGCGCGATACATTTTTTTTATACCTTAATAACGCAGAGAACGAAGAGCTAAATAAGCATTGAAATCACCTAAAAGCCTCGCCTGTGCCGTCGGTGACGTCACGCGCGCGAGTCGTGCTCAGATCAGAGATTAGTAGGGAGATGCACAACGCTCCCCTTTTCGGCAGAGATTAGTAGGGAGATGCACAACGCTCCCCTTTTCGGCGTGCCTCGTAAATGGCGCTAAATCGCGGCGGCGAGTTCGGGAGTATGATTTCGTGATCATCGCCTCTGTCGAGATTGCAGATTCCCTTGTAGCCGCGCGAGTCCGTGATCACCGCTCAAGTCGGTATCGCAGTCAGCGAGAACACGAATGGGTAGCTCGGTGGGGGAAAAGTCTCTGCCCCTCGTAAATCGCGCTCGCTCAACAGACGAACGGAGCGAGGTTTTCCGTCCGATCGAGCTCGACGTATATGTGTGGCCGTACTGCGGATTGGAATATCCATTAAATGAATTTCAAAGTGAAAAACATGTATCGAGATTATTGTTTTCTCTCGGTTGCACATTTATGCCGAAAATGCGGGTTAAAAAAATTAACGACGAACCGCGTTGAAAAATAAAACGCCGAAACAACTGTGGAAGGTTCAAAAAGAAATCTTGAGCCTTTGCCGCGATCGTTTCCACATTTTTTTTCAACAGTAAACATTGTGGATAAGGCTGTATCATAAATATTTCTTTATCTGCAGTGAGTGTTGTAGCTGAGTTGACAGCGTGGCGGATTAACGATTTTACGGTCCGGGTTCAATCCCCGGTGAATCGACTTTTTTTTCTTCATTTTATATTCAAAAAATGTCGAACTTACTCTCGCTTTAGCTATTCTCGCCTGTTCAGGCATTATTTATGATATTTAATTCGTATATGCTTAATAAAAAAAAACAAGACATTGTTTTCCGGGGATCAGTGCAGCCAGATCGCGCGTAAAAGTTACCCCCTCTCTAGGCTCTTACAAGCCCATCACACAATCATAGTACCGCGTGTCCGTGAGCGAGCGACGCTTGGACATTGTCGGAAAGAGCCGAGCACGGTCGAAATTTCTCGACCGCGCCTTCGGCAGCTACACCAACACATGGACGCTGAGCACGTTCATGTGCGACCAAGCCGAAACGAAGGCTTCGAGGGAAAAAGCAATCTGAGCACGACTCACGCGTGACGTCACCCGACGTCACGCGCGAGGCTTTTAGATGATTTCAATGCTTATTTGGCTCTTGATTCTCTGCGTTATTAATGTGTACAAAAAAATGTATCGCGCACTCTGATCGCTTATTTTTTTAGTTTATCCGTTAATTTAAATTTAATAATGAATCTAAATTACAACTTATTTATCTTATATAAAATTGTTTACGCTTTACTCACACCCGTCCTTATGCCAAATAAATAATAATTCATAAAAGTAGGCGGAAATATATTTATATTCGTATTATTATATTAATTCTCATACTTTCAATAAGCGATAAAGCATTATCCCCATAAACAAGCCAATCATCCACCCGGCCGCGAATCGTAAATACCAGAAAGTGCAAATATTCTACAAGCGATGAAATGGTCCTGTTGGTAGCGTTCCTGGCTTCGGTCCGCAGGGGCCCGTGGTGCAAACTTTTCTCCAAATTTTTCATAATTTCTCATATTTCAGTCATATTTGCGATTTTCGGAGAAAAAATGATTTAAAACAGATTCAAGTTCTGGTCTATTTCCCAAAAACACTTTTTATCACTGAAAATTCATAATTTCTCATTTTTTTCCCGGAAATTTCTCTTTTTCCTATGACCTGAGTGAACGGCTGCGGAGATATTCGGAGAGAAGTTAAAGATGAAAAGAAATGAGATTTTTGTAAAAAAACTGATTATTATTTTTTTTCCGGAAATTTTCCTTTTTCCTATTACCTGAGTGAACAGCTGTGAAGGTATTCGGAGAAAATTTAAAGATGAAAAAAATGAGATTTTCGTAAAAAAAACTTGTTCTTATTTTTTTTTCGAAACTTTTTTTTTTCCTATTGAGTGAAAGGCTGCGGAGATATTCGGAGAAAAGTTATAGATGAAAAAAAATGAGATTTTCATAAAAAAAACTTATTATATTTTTTTATCTCTCATAATTCTGAGAAATAATGAATTTCCGAAATTTTTGCAAACATCATTTTCCTTAAGGGGTAACACCACTGGTAACACCACCAACGGCCTGCCACGAAGCGTTTTAGACAAATAATACTTGGGGTAATTATTAAGCATATATTAAACTATATTGCAAAAAAAAATGTACGGGAAAATATTACAAAATGGCGACACTGCCGCCAATTCTTCCGAGGCATGTTGAACTTAAGGTGCTCTGAGGCATGTAGTATAACTTGTGCCAATTTTAATCTGGACGAAATAATTTTTTTTATTAAATCTAGATGAATGAAATCTAGACTTAATGAAACAAAATTCCTTTTTTAGATTAAAATTGGCACAGTTATACTGCGTGCCGCAGAGGTCCGACATGCTTCGGAAGAATTGCTGCAGTGTCGCCATTTTTTAATATTTACGGATGAAAAATTTCTAGCAATATACTTAAGTATATGGATCGTCCGACGAGACAGACGCGCGGTTTGATACGCAAGCGAATATTAGAGAAAAGTGGCTAGTGCGAAGGACGCAAAATAAGTGGGAACTGGTTAGAAGGCATCCGGAGGAGGAGTGGAAACAGTGAAAGTGTTGGTGAAAAAGGGAAAGGTGTAATTAGAACAGGGGAGAGAGAATTAGGGGGTCGACAAGAAAGAGGTTAGGAAGTGAGAACGGAGAAAGAGCGAGGGAGATGGCGGAAAGCGGAAATGACGGGGGCAACAGCAGCGACGGCAGTAGGCGGCGGCACGAGGACCAACTAGGAGAGGAGGAATATAATACCGACCGAGAAGACGAGATCGGCGCCGACAAGGACGGGATCTTCAGAACCGACGGAATCGGCGATACACCGACAGACTACACATGGCTGACGACGATAGACGACGGAACGCCGAGGGCGGGGACGGGAGAGGAAAGAGATACAACAGACGAGATACTGGAAACAGGCAAGAGGAGGAGAGGTAGACCAAGAGGGGCACTGGGGCCGAAAAAAAGGAAAATCCACGGTGTCAGGTCACTTATGGATTGTTGGGGGGCAGGAAAACCAAAGAAAGGAAGCAAAGGAGTTCTTGGCGAGGAAAGGCGCAGGAGAGAAGAAGAGACGGACACCCGACGGGGAGACAGCACGGGCGGGAGAGGAAGATCCAGCTGGGAGAAAGAGATGCTGGAAAAAATTGAGAGGATGGAGAATATGTGGGCGGGCATAGGGGAGGGAGACTGGAAAAGTAAAATAAGGAGGATAGTGGAAAAGACGGTGGAAGAGATGATGAGAAGGTCGGAAGGCATACAAGGGCAAATTCGAGAAGAAAGAGTGGGAGAGGAAAAGGACCGGGACGCGATTCCGAGGGAAAAAGTGGAAGAAATGCTTACAGGGGAGCAGGAGAGATGGATGGCGAGAGTTAAACTACAAGAAGCAACAATTGAGAGACTACAACGAGAAAACGAGGAAATGTATAGAAGATTGGAGAGAATGCAGGAGACGAGGGCGCAAGAGGAAGAGAAGGCCGAAGGGCAGCAAGCAAGCAGGGGCGAGAGCAGGTGCGACGAAAATCAGAATGAGATAGAAGCGGGATATCAAAAAGACACGGAGGCAGGCGACGAACGAGTGATGGTGGAGGAGGAGCAAGGTAGAGGAGAAGGGTGGGTGGAAGTGAGCAGGAGGAGAACAACAAGCCAGGAAACAGGAGAACGGATAAGACAACTGGTGAGAAAAAAGCCGAAACGGTTCAGCCATAGAGAATGGCAGAAAGAATGGCGAGAGAGGAGGGATAGGAAGAAGAACATCATAGTGCAACAAGTGCGAAGATCAGAACACGGCATGGTTTGGGACATCGAAAGAGCGGTGTGGGAAAGAACGGGAGTGAAACCACGTTTCCTGAGATGGAAAGAGACAAGGGATGGAATAGTATTAGAAGCGGAGAAAATGGAAGACAAGGTGAGAATAATGAAAGCAGCAGGAAAAAGGGAAAGAGGACGACGGACAATATGGGACGATCCCACGTACAGAGAATGGGAAGTACAGGAGTGGATTGAAGAGTATGCCACGACTATGAGAAGACAAGGGAAGGAAGTAAAGACCGGATATCTCAAAGTATTGGTGGACGGGAGATGGAAGACCTGGAATGAGAAAATAGGGGATTTGGAAGAAGCGAGCCGGTACGAAGATAGCGGGAGAGCGGAGCAGGGAAGGACAACGGGGTTTCAACGGCGGGACCAGGGACAGAGGAGGCAGCAGCACAACGAGAGATACGAGAGATACGAGCGGTAACGTGGAATGTTGCGGGAAGGAGAACGGTGAAGGAGGCCTGGGGGTGGCTGAAGGAGTTCGACATCATCGCGGCCCAGGAAACGTGGATGGAAGAAAGCGAAGCAAACAAACAGAGAAACCAGATGGATAGGGAGTTTGTATGGGTCACTAAAGCAGCGATAAGAGAAAAGAAGAGGGGGAGGGCGAAAGGAGGGCATCTAGTGGGGGTCAGGAAAAGAATCTTGGGAGAGGGGAAAGTGGGACTGTGGAAAGGGGGCTTAGTCATAAGGGATATACAATTAGGAAGAAACAGACAAGATAAGGGAACGGTAATAAGTATATACAATAGAGACCTGAAAGAGCTGGAAGCAGAACTAGAAAAATTAATAGACGAAGCGGAGGAAAGGGGAGACGCAGTCATAATAATGGGGGACTTTAATGCCAGGATCGGGAACCAACAGGCAGGTATAGAAGGGCAGGAGGGACAGGAAAGCCAAAGGGTGTCAAAAGATAATACGGAGAACACGGAAGGGAGAAAAATGTTAGAAGTTTGCGCAAGAAACGGATTAATAGTGGCGAACGGAAGATGGGAAGGGGACAGGCAGGGAAGCCTGACGTATGTAGGAAGTCAAGGGGAGGGCGGGTCGGTTATTGACTACATTGTGTTAAATAGTCAAGCGGAGGGAATGGTAAAGGAAATAAGAGTAGAGGAACGAACGGAATCGGACCACCTCCCAATAGTGGTGACATTCCAGAGGAGCGAGAGGAAGGGGAAGGAGGAGAGGCAAAGCAGACCACACCAACTGAAGGAAGGAAGGAGAGAAAGAAAGCTAAAATGGAAGCATGAGAAGGCAGAGGAGTACGGCACGTTTTTCACCGAATTGTGGGATTCGAAGGAAAAGAAGAGCGACGTCTTAGACAGATGGGATACTTTGGTGGAAGTCATAAGCGAAGCGGCACAACAGGTGGGGATGGCGAAATGGGTGGGTGAAAGTAGAACAGAAGAAAATAGGATAAGCGGTAAAATAAAAGAGCAGAAAACACTACTATGGAAGAGATTAAAGGAATTCCTCAAAAAACCAGACATAGAAGAGAAAGGGAGACTACGGGAAGCAAGGAAAACACTGAAGAGGATGAGGAAAGAGGAAAATGAGGAACGATGGAAGGAGCGCTGGGAGAGGGTCTGCCAAAGTGAAAATCCCACGGAGCTTTGGAGAGCACTGAGGCCCTTTAGGCCCAGGAAAGCAAGACACGGCGGGCAAATAACGGAAGAGGAATGGATGAAGCATTTCAAGAAGCTTCTGGGAAGTAAGGACGACGGGCAGGGCTTAGAAGAAGGCATAGAAGAAACGGGCGCGGAGAGCGGACAGGAAGAAGAGGAAGCCAGCGGAAGCAGGGCCAGCGGAACTTGGCTGGAAGAAATAGCAAATCGGAAGATAACCACAGAAGAGGTGGAAAAAGAACTGGGGAAAATGAAAAAGGGTAAGGCGGCGGGGCAAGACGGACTGACGATTGAATTTTTCCAGGGGTTGCCGAAGGAGGGGAGAAAAGAGTTAGCCGATATCTTGAATGAGCTATGGAAGAAGGGAAGGATTGCAAGAGGGTGGGAAACCGGAAGGATCTTTCCTATCCACAAGGCTGGCGACTCAACAAACGTGAAAAACTATAGAGGTATTACACTGATGGACTCGGGATACAAATTGCTGACCAGAATAGTAAACAACCGGGTAAAATTCTTTCTGGAAGCCAAGAATCAGATGGGAGAAGGTCAAGCAGGATTTCGGGCGGGCAGGGGGACACGTGATCACGTTTTCGTACTGAACGCGCTAATCAACAACAAGCTGAAGAGAAGAGGAGGAAAACTTTACACGGCGTTCGTGGATTTTAGGACGGCGTTCGACTCAGTGGACAGAGAAGGAATGATGAGGAAATTGGGAAGAGCGGGAATTAGAGGAAGGCTAATGGAAATGATTAAGAAGATCTACAAGGATACGCAAAACGAGGTCATAACAGCAGAGGGGGTGTCGAAAAAGTTCAGGACAACAAGAGGAGTCAGGCAGGGGTGTGCACTGAGCCCTACACTATTCAACCTGTTTATCGAGGATATGGAAGAAGGCTGGAAAAGAAGAAAGGAGGGAGGTACGGTAATAGGAGGAGAAAAAATTTACGCCCTGAAGTATGCGGATGATGTAGCACTGGTGGCAGATACGGGGGAGTGTTTAAGAGACATGCTGAGGGAACTGGAGAAGTACGTGAAGCGAAATAAATTGGAGATCAATATTGAAAAAACAAAAGTGATGATTTTTAGGAAAGGGGGGAGACAGAAGAAAGAGAAAGATTGGGAGATAGACGGAAAGAAATTAGAGGTAGTAAGCGAGTTTAAATATCTGGGAGTATATTTCTCGACCGGAAACACTTTCGAGAAGCACACGAAGATGGTGGAAAGCAAGATAAGGAAAGCAGCAAACGGAGCCTGGGGAATTGCAAGGAGAGCAAGAATAGGTAGACTGACAGACAGGTTGAGAATAGCGGAAGCAATAGCAAGAAGCGGGCTGTTGTATGGAGTAGAAGTATGGGGGTGGAAAAGACGGGAGAGAGTAGAGAGAGCACAGGCCAGGTACACAAAGATGGCCATGGGACTGAGAAGAAATACGCCGGAGTACATCTGGAAGATGGAGGCAGGATGTATAGGAGTGGATATAGTGATGAGAAAACGGGCGGGCGACTACATCGGCAAAGTCATAGAGATGGAGGAAGAAAGATGGCCGAGAAAATGCCTGATGGAGGAAGCGAGAGGGCTAATAAACAACGACGGAAGCAAATGGGGCTCAGAAATGAAGGCGGCAATGGAGCAAGCCGGAGAGGGGCAGATAGGGGAGACGATAAGAAGAGGAAACAAAGAGGAATGGAAGAGGAAGGCCGGAAGAGCGGTACAGAAGTTGGCGGAGCAAGAAGTGCAGAGGATGTGGGAAAAGATTCGCCGGTCCAATTTCTGCATAGAATATAAAGAAAGGAAAAAAGAGGTGGGAATGGAAGACTACTGGGATAAAGGAACAACAAGGGGAGAGATCAGGGAAATGTGGGCTAGAATGAGGTGCGGGAGTGTGGGCAGAGAAGCAGAAAAGGGTTTCAAAGACACAAGGTGTAGAGTATGCGGAAAAGCAGAGGAAACTCTGGCACATATTTGGGAGTGCGAGGAGGCCAAGCAAATAATGGATGAGCAGGCCCATAGAAAATTTGAAGAGTGGGAAAAGCAGCAAAGAAGGGAACCAAATGGAGGGTGGAGGAAGGCACTAGAGGGAAAGGATATAGTAGAAGAGATGTGTGAAGTTGCGAGGCAATTTGAGAATGCGGCGAGGAAAAAGGGGTCAGGGGGACAGAGATAAGGAAAGCGAAGGAAGGCAAAAAAAAAAATCGGGGAAGAAAGTTGTACAAACGCAAGAAGCGCAACGATAATAGGATTAATCTTTCTTGTCTTTTTTTTTTTCTTTTTCGGTGTCTAATAATAAGAAGCTCTGTAACGAAAGAAAGAAAGAAAGAAAGGAGAAAATGTAAAAAGCCCGCAAGGGTGTACATGAAATAAAAGAACTTATCTACTTAAGTATATGCTCAATAAATACCGCAAGTATTATTTGTTTATCGCATTTTCTTCGGCCAAAAAAAATATCAAAAAATACGCTTCCTGTAAGGCCGTTACAGTGGTGTTACCCCTTAAAGTCTTCATATAATTGCCGAGATTTTCCCGTGATTGTAATTAAAATGATGAAATATTCGAAAAAATTCGAAGAAATTCGGAGAAACCCGGATGTTTGCGTAAAAATAATTGTCCGCAAAACTCCGAATTCTTCATATTTGTTCCAATTCACAGAAAAATTCAGAAAAATTTTCCGGAAAAAATCGGAGTTTTTCGAAAAAAAATTTGCACTACGGGCGCGGGATCGTTCCCCGCGCTCAGTGCTTTTTTAAAATTATTATTACTATTAATTCTTATTTGATTAGTTATTTTTTATTAGTTATCATCATTATTTTAATTAGTTATCTTTTAGTGTCGAAAAATGTGTCGTGCACTCTGACCGCTTATTTTATTAGTTTGTACGTTAATTTCAATATAATAGTAAATCTAAATTACAACTTATGTATCTTTTAAAAGAATTGTTTGCGCTTTACTCACACCCGTCCCTATGCCAAATAAATTATAATTCATAAAAGTAAGCGGAAATGTATTTATATTCGTATTATCATATTCATTTTCATATACTTTCATCAAGCGATAAAGCATTACGATAATCCTTTATCGCTTGATGAAAGTATATGAGCGGAAATGTATTTATATTCGTATTATTATATTAATTCAATAACTAATCAAATAAGAATTAATAGTAATAATAATTTTTAAAAAAGCACTCAGCGCGGGAAACGATCCCGCGCCCCTGCGGACCGAAGCCAGGAACGCCACCAACGGGACCCGGGACCATCTCATCGCTTGTAAATACTATATGTGCAATTTATGGTACTTACGATTCGCGGCCGGATACATCACGATAATGCTTTATCGCTTGATGAAAGTATATGAGAATGAATATAATAATACGAATATATTTCCGCTTACTTTTATGAATTACAATTTCTTTGACATGAGGACGGGTGTGAGTAAAGCGCAAAAAAAAATGTAGAAGTAAAATAAGTTGTAATTTAGATTTATTATTATATTTAAATTAACATATAAACTAATAAAATAAGCGGTCAGAGTGCGCGGTACATTTTTCGACACTAAAAGATAACTAATAAAAATAATAATGATAACTAATCAAATAAGAATTAATAGTAATAATAATTTTAACAAAGCACTGAGCGCGGGGAACGATCCCGCGCCCCTAGTGCAAATTTTTTTCCGAAAAACTCCGATTTTTTCCGGAAAATTTTTCCGAATTTTTCTATGAATTGGAACTATTATGAAGAATTCGGAGCTTTGCGGACAATTATTTTTACGCAAACATCAGGGTTTCTCCGAATTTCTTCGAATTTTTTCGAATATTTCATCATTTTAATTACAATCACGGGAAAATCTCGGAAATTATATGAAGACTTTAAGGGGTAACACCACTGTAACGGCCGTACAGGAAGCGTATTTTTTGATATTTTTTTTTTGCCGAAGAAAATGCGATAAACAAATAATACTTGCGGTATTTATTGAGCATATACTTAAGTATATTGCTAGAAATTTTTCATCCGAAAATATTACAAAATGGCGACACTGCAGCAATTCTTCCGAAGCACGTCGGACCTCTGCGGCACGCAGTATAACTGTGCCAATTTTAATCTAAAAAAGGAATTTTGTTTTATTAAGTCTAGATTTCATTCATCTAGAGTTAATTTAAAAAAATTATTTCGTCCAGATTAAAATTGGCACAAGTTATACTACATGCCTCAGAGCACCTTAAGTTCAACATGCCTCGGAAGAATTTGCTGCAGTGTCGCCATTTTGTAATATTTTCCCGTACATTTTTTTTTGCAATATACTTCAATATATGCTTAATAATTACCCCAAGTATTATTTGTCTAAAACGTTTCGTGGCAGGCCGTTAGTGGTGTTACCAGTGGTGTTAGCCCTTAAGGAAAATGATGTTTGCAAAAATTTCGGAAATTCATTATTTCTCAGAATTATGAGGGATAAAAAAATGTAATAAGTTTTTTTTACGAAAATCTCATTTTTTTCATCTATAACTTTTCTCCGAATATCTCCGCAGCCTTTCATTCAATAGGAAAAAGAAAAAGTTCCGAAAAAAAATAAGAACAAGTTTTTTTTACGAAAATCTCATTTTTTCATCTTTAAATTTTCCCCGAATATCTTCGCAGCCGTTCACTCAGGTAATAGGAAAAAGGAAAATCTTCGGGAAAAAAATAATAATCAGTTTTTTTGACGAAAATCCCATTTCTTTTCATCTTTAACTTCTCTCCGAATATCTCCGCAGCCGTTCACTCAGGTTATAGGAAAATAAGAAATTTCCGGGAAAAAATGAGAAATCATGAATTTTCAGTGAAAAAAAAGTGTTTTTGGGAAATGGACCACAACTTGAATCTTTTTTAAATCATTTTTTCTCCAAAAATCTCAAATATGACTGAAATATGAGAAATTATGAAAAATTTGGAGAAAAATTTGCGCCACGGGGCCCTGCGGACCGAAGACAGGAACGCTACCAACAGGACCATTTCATCGCTTGTAGAATATGTGCACTTTCTGGTATTTACGATTCGCGGCCGGGTAGAGGATTTGGGGATAATGCTTCATCGCTTGATGAAAGTATGAGAATTAATATAATAATACGAATATAAATATATTTCCGCCTACTTTTATGAATTATTATTTATTTGGCATAAGGACGGGTGTGAGTAAAGCGTAAACAACTTTATATAAGATAAATAAGTTGTAATTTAGATTCATTATTATATTTAAATTAACGTATAAAATAAAAAAATAAGCGATCAGAGTGCGCGATACATTTTTTTGTACACATTAATAACGCAGAGAATCAAGAGCCAAATAAGCATTGAAATCATCTAAAAGCCTCGCGCGTGACGTCGGGTGACGTCACGCGTGAGTCATGCTCAGATTGCTTTTTCCCTTCGTTTCGGCTTGGCCGCACATGAACGTGCTCAGCGTCCATGTGTTGGTGTAGCTGCCGAAGGAGCGGTCGAGAAACTTCGACCGTGCTCGGCTCTTTCCGAAGGATGTCCAAGCGCCGCTCGCTCACGGACACGCGCTACTATGATTGGTTGGGCGTGTAAGAGACTAGAGAGGAGGTAACTTTTACGCGCGATCTGACTGCACTGATCCCCGGTAGCAATGTCTTGTTTTTTTTTATTAAGCATATACGAATTAAATATCATAAATAATGCCTGTACAGGCGAGAATAGCTAAAGCGAGAGTAAGTTCGAAATTTTCTGAAGAAAAAAAAGTTGATTCACCGGGGATTGAACCCGGACCGTAAAATTGTTAGTCCGCCACGCTGCCAACTCAGCCACAATGTTTATTGTAGATAAAGAAACATTTATGATACACCCTTATCCATAATGTTTACTGTTGAAAAAAAATGTGGAAACGATCGCGGCAAAGGCTCAAGATTTCTTTTTGAACCTTCCACGGTCGTTTCGGCGTTTTATTTTTCAACGCGGTTCGTCGTTAATTTTTTTAACCCGCATTTTCGGCATAAACGGGCAATCGAGAGAAAACAATGATCTCGATACATGTTTTTCACTTTGAAATTCATTTAATGGATATTCCAATCCGCAGTACGGCCACACATATATGTCGAGCTCGATCGGACGGAAAACCTCGCTCCGTTCGCCTGTCGAGCGAGCGCGATTTACGAGGGGCGAGACTTTACCCCCACCGAGCTACCCATTCGTGTCCTCGCTGACTGCGATACCGATTTGAGCGGTGATCACGGACTCGCGCGGCTACAAGGGAATCTGTAACCTCGACAGAGGAGATGATCACGAAATCATACTCCCGAACTCGCCGCCGCGATTTAGCGCCATTTACGAGGCACGCCGAAAAGGGGAGCGTTGTACATCTCCCCAGCTAACCATGTACCGTAAATGTATCCCTCATGTGGAGTGCGCCGTACCGGTACTGTTACCACCTCGTACGTGCGTACGGTACACTGTACCGCCAATGTACTAATACAGTACCGGTACAGTATCGCCACCGTGGAGCCACCGTAGACTGCAGTACGGCGTAACTCCACGACGGTAGCGATACCTTGGAGGTACGAGTACGCTGGTATCCTGTAGGCGTACATTATCGGTACTGTAGGGTACGGCGTACTCCACATTTGCGGTACGCTGTACTAATGGTACGCTTGGTTAACTGGGTCCCTACTAATCTCTGGTTTCACGGACTCTTTTGGATCGGGCCACGGTCTTACATACAGGTCTGGAAAGGACCGTGGTGGGGGTAAGCACCGTTAACGAACCCACGTTTGTTTCCAATTTTCGCTACTACGTGGCATTGCTATCGGCGTGTACGTGTGCGACAAGGCAGAACAGCTTCCGTCCGTCTCTCTCACTCTTCTCGATGATCCGAAATGCACATTACCTTTTTCGTGGGGGGCGAAGGGGGAATAGAGGTAGATGAGAAAGAATTGTGGAATAAGGACGGGGGATTGTGAAAGAGAATAGAAGTACGGCTTGTAAAAAGGGGAAGATCCTGTATGGCTGGAAGAAGACCAATATAAAATTTTTTAAAATAAATAAAAATACTTACCTTTTTCGAGTAAAATGGATTTTTATTCGAATTTTATTCCGAGTTTCTTTCGATGACGAAAGTAAAAAAATACTCAACACATGGAATGTTGAATATACAAATACATTTATTGGTTCGCCAGTTTAGAAAGCCCTGAAACAACGGTCCACCTTCGCCAGCTTTATGAATATTTTTCAAACTACAAATGCTCGTTGACGCAAACAGAGGTTATCGAGAACGTTGTCATAAAAAAATGGAGTAATAAATGGCACGGTGCACGGTCTAAGACATGGCAAGGGGCGAAGGGAGAGATCACAGAAGACCGTGAGTGGGAGGTACTCGCCGATAGTAGCGACGGCGGTGACGGCGAGCGGAATGATAAGTGAAGCTCGTAACGGTGCCTCGCGACTCCATTGAAATCTGGCTTCGTTTCCAGACCTGTATGTAAGACCGTGGATCGGGCTCGCCACAGACGTTTGTACTCCTTACCTCTAGTCTTCCTGGTACTCTCGCGCATCACAGATTCACCAAGGCCGAGAATACGTAATACGACGATATGTATGCGGTGGCGAATTTCAAGTCCGTGCTAATCACGACTTATCGTTAAAGCTAGCTTTCGAAACTATATAGACAATAAAAAGGGAAAAAGTCACTTGGATAATGGCGTGTAATTGTGTATATACATATGTATACATGTGTACATTTGTGTGTGTGTGTGTGTGTGTGTGTGTGCATATGCATACATGTATACATTTATGTATGTGTGTGTGCGCGCGTGGCTAGACGCCGCACGTTTAGTATCGCAAAGATTAAGGTCGAGGAGGCGACTAGACCGATCGCGCACGTAACATAGATCACTAGAGATACGAAAAGATTGGTAGATATCATGAAAGCTTTCGTGGTCTGGTTCCGCGGTTTCCAAGGCTCGCGAGTTTAACGTTTGCTTGCCGCGTGTGGCGTAACTTTTTCTGCAACGTTTTCGCCTTACTGCTGTGCATTCTCATGTGGCGAATGTACAGCAATCTCGATTTAATGATTTTTTTGCACGTTTGACATCGCCGTATCTGTTTTTCTGCAAAACACAAAAAAATGCGTCATCAATATTCACTCTTGGAATAACATCTTTCTCCATTTATTAATATTTGTATAAATTTTAATTCTAAGCGCGATACAATGTGTGTGGCTGTACATTTTAATAATATATGTGTGTGTGTGTGTGTATATGCGTGTATGTGTGTGTGTGTGTGTGTATGTATGTATATGTCACACACCATAAGTATCAAGTGGAATATTGCACAAGAGGGAGAAGAAAATTAGCCTATTTGTATCGCGACTCACCAGATTTCTTTGTGGCGTGTTGAAGAGAGTGCGAAGCTAGCAACGCGGCGCTAGAAAACCATTTTGCGCAATCGGAACAATGTAATTTTTGTCCTTTCCAGCCTGACGAGGAAGAGGCCTCGTTTTTTCTTCTTTTTCGTCTTCTTCTTCTTCTTCTTCTCGTAGTCGCGGTCGCCGTCGTTTCGGGCGGTGACGCGGTGGTTGCCTCGTCGGCGATTACGGTCGCGGTTTGCTTTGCGGTTATTCGGCTGCTATTCTCGCCTCTTTCCTTTCGCGTTTTTGTGACATTAATTTTTGGCATTGTTGGCGTTCGATCGGCGGCAGCTTTTTTTCTCAACGAATGCATAGCTTTAACGTGCCTAGCAAGAACAACGACAACGTCAAATTTTTCCTGGCAAAATTTGCAAGCAAACTGCTTCTTCGAAGTAGCAGCTGCAGCAACATCGGGAGGTACACGAGAGATAGCATCGTTGGATCGTCTTGCAAGATTTTTTGGTGAATTCGGGCACAGACGCGAGTGCGTCTTAACCGCTCTCTTTTGTCGAAAAGTTCGCGAACAATGTTGACACTTGAGAAGAGGAGCAACGAAGGAAGAGCTGTCAGTAACAGAAGCAGCAGCAGCAGCAGCAGCAGCAGCAGGAGCACCTCCTATGGGCTTGTCGGCCTCGTTTGCCTCGTCCTCGTCGTCCTCCGAATCACCCACCATTATAACTTGGTTCTCCTTGTCGCTCGAGCTCTTTTCTCTGCTATCGTCTATAGTTATTTCGACGATACTCTTTTCCTTGACGGAACCGAGACGATCCTCCTCCTCTACGTCAATCTCAATTATTTCGTACTGTTGATTCGGCTTTTCTGTCGTTCCATCTCGTCGAGTCGCCCCCCTCCTTCTGCCCCCTCCTCGTCGTTTGGCGATCGAGACGCCATATCGTACGGGACGCACCGGTTTTCGCTTTCGTCGGTGAGCCTTCTTCCTCCTTCTTTTTTCCTCCTCCTCCTCCTCGTCCTCCTCTTCATCCTCTTGGCTTGGGAAAATAGCTGCTTGTATTATTATCTCAGAATCTCCACGATTAACCAAAGTCAATTGCTGTTTTCGCGGCGGTCTATTGGCTTTTGGGCTTGTCGTCCGTTGGGCCCGATTATTCAACCATTTCTCGTTGTCGTCGTCAACGACGACGTTTCTTTCGTTTCTTCGACAAATAAGTGAACTTGATTGGCCTCCGGCGGGACCGATATACTTTTTTTCCACCAAATTCGCTTTTCTTGGACTTTTCACAATCGACGAATAATACGTTACGACGGACAAAGATTCCTCGGCGGGCTTGGACGTTTCGGAATATCCAAAGCTATCGTCCATTTTCATTTCAGCATCGTCATTTTTTTCTGTCTTGCAGGGGACGGGCGTCATCGAAAGTAGAGGTGGAGGAGGAGGAGGAGGAGGAGGAGGAGGAGGAGGAGGAGGAGAAGGAGGCGGCGGCGGCGGCGGCGCTGAGTGATGCGTGTACCGAAGGGTTTCCACGATATCGGCAAACGTTAATTCATCCTCGGAACGATCATCGTCCATCAGTAGACGATCGACCGTCGATCGATGTATCACCTCATCAGCCACTTCCTCTGTTGAATCTTGCTCCTCGTACGAGTCAAACGGATCTGTGCGGAACGAAAAGTTTGTTTGACACGTCGCGTCGGAACGATGAGAGGGAAGTTGCAAAAAGAGGATGAAATACGCACCAAAATAGGCAATCGGAGAAGAGGGCTCGCTCGACTCGACCGTCGTTTTCATCGCCATGGGGTCAACGTTGGATAGCTGCTCCAGGGGACTTGACTCGTTACTTTCGATATTTTGAAAAACATTGCGGATCGTGACCGTTTCCACAACGGGTTTCTTCTCAATCTCGTACGTTTGCTCGTATTCGTCGATTAGCTCGATCCGATCGTCTTTGAAAGAGACGGCGGCGGCCGCCTTTACCGCCGCCGGCGGTTCGTCAAAGTTGTACGGAAACGGTTCGTTTGTTAAAACTTGTTTCCTTATTTGAGTTGGTTTTTTCACGGTTCTGACGGCTCCTTCGCCCACTAATCTCTCAACGTCGGACCTGGACGAACGTTCGATGGTCAAAGCAATTAAAAAGTACCCGCCTCTCCATTTGGAAAATCATTTGTAATAGTTCGTACTTGGTGAGAAATTGAAAATTGGTCGGAGGCTCGCCGGATTCGTCGTAAACGGCGACCGCGAAAAATTGATCGGAATCTTGAACGGCGTAGAGAGCCAATCTTTGGCCAGCCGCGGTGAGAAAGGTCGCGATCGTTTCCTCGTCCGAATCATCGTGATCCTCGTCCGCCTCGTTGTTACAGCCGCGCCAACATTCGACGCCTGAATTATCGTCTGTGCGAGTGGCGGATTCCTGTCGGAAGCAAATGGAAAAGAAAAACGTTGTTCCAGCAATGGCAAGTACAGCCAAAAAGAGGAGAATCGAAATCGTTTACCACGGCAGAAGCTTGGTACGCCTCTTCCTCCGATCCTTCCTCCATTTTTAACTCTGAGAACATAGACGAAGGTTCTTCGCGCCTGACGAGCATCCCTGTAGTCTGTGTGTATGGCGATCGGTAGTAAGAAGAGCAGGGCGTCGCGTCTTGGTTGTCGTCATTATCATTGTACGGCCCCTCGACCTGTTCGATCTGAATACACAGTTTGGGTTAGCGCGAATAAGACGGGTCGCGACGCTTCCAGGCTGAGATATATTACCGCGCTCGAGTTGATGTCAGGCTCCGTTCGGGGCAGGTATACGAATCTACCGGAGGTCTCGAAAACTCGGAGGCACAATTTTTCACTCGGCGCGTGTTCCTCGTCGGTAGACTCGTACACAATGCTGTTCCGATCGGCCATGACGGACATATCGCCGGCATTACAGGTTCGATCCTCCGGACAGGGACACGCTCGGAGCGGCACTGCGCAAATGAAACAGAACAACGGCGATAAGTAACAGCCAAGAATGCCAGGCGAGAATACCATCGAGTGGAGAGACGAAAGAAAAAGAATATAGAAAACGTATTACGAGTATGAGGAGGAAGAGGAGGCGGCGGTGGCCAGGTTACGTCGATTGCGAAAAATTCAGCGGGCCTGACATCGCATTGCCGAGGGGCTGTCTCGCTCTCGCCTTCTTCTCGAGAGACTCGGAGATGTTGAACGTTGTCGGTCTTGCGTCAGGGGACAAAATCGAACGGCACACGACGAAATAATATACAAGATGATCTCTATTGTCTCGGGGCAGCTCGGAAAAATCGTTGCGTTGCTACACCAGCAGCAGCAGCAGCAGCAGTAGCGGCGGCGGTAACAACACCATCGTCGCGCAAGCCCAACGGGGTTATATATTAATAACGACGATGAGAGAGAAGGGACAGCTTTCGCACTTGTTTCGAAACAAATGCGTTTTCGTCGAGGTGCGTGCGTCGCCACGGCTGCTTTGCTGCTTTTCGACGGCGTATCTAGCCCGACAAAAGTGTGATTATTGTTTATTTATTTGCGCGGCAGCTACGGTGCACGGGGGGGATAAACGTGGAATAGGGAATGCCCGATTGGGGCGCCAATGGTAGATCCAAAAAAAATCACCGCACCCGGGAAGCTCGCTTCTGCGCGCTCTGGCTCGATAAGGTAGAGATCGCGCGTTGAAAAATAGGCACGGAGGATTGGCGCGCGCGCATGCTTGTACACACATGCGCGCAACGAAAAAATTGCCGCAGCTCAAGTGCTCAAGAAGCTTCACTCGCCGCGTAAGCGAGTAGCGCGATGGATAATTTTTTCAAGATTGAAAAAATCGGCGAGGGAACGTACGGTGTGGTTTACAAAGCTCGGGACAAGGTTAGCGGTAAAATGGTGGCTTTGAAAAAAATTCGTCTCGAAACGTAGGTGTTCTCTCTCTCTCTCTCTCTCTCTCTCTCTCTTTCACATTTGTTGGTATTCATTAATCGTTGCTCCGCGGATGTGTCGGAGGACGAGATAACGAGAGGTGTAAATCTGGTCTGGGATGGATTCAGGGAGAGCGAGGGTGTTCCTTCGACGGCCCTGCGCGAGATCTCCCTCTTGAAGGAGCTCGCTCATCCCAACGTTGTTCATCTCTTCGACATCGTACACAGCAACGAACACCTCTATCTCGTCTTTGAATATCTCGACCAAGATCTGAAAAAGTTATTGGATTCGACAAAGGGGAGCCTCGTCGACGAGGAGCTTTGGAGCGAATTGGTCAAGGTAGCGGCGGCACTGACGATGGTGTCAGGCCCAAACAAGAACCCCTTCTTACTGTCCTTCAGTCCCAAAGTAACCAGACGCGACGCTACACTTTCAGAGCTACCTCTATCAACTTCTCAAAGCAACAGCCTTCTGTCACGTTCACCTCATACTGCACAGAGATCTCAAGCCGCAGAATCTCCTGATAGACAGGAGCGGACGCATCAAATTGGCCGACTTTGGATTGGCGAGGACATTCGGCGTTCCCGTTAGGACCTACACGCACGAGGTAGTGACGCTTTGGTACAGAGCACCTGAAATTTTGTTGGGAACCAAACTGTACTCTGCAGCTGTTGACGTCTGGAGTCTGGGTTGCATATTTGCAGAAATGGTATGTGCATTCAGGTTGCTCGCCAATGCTCTCTCTCTCTCTCTCTTTCTCTCTCTCTCTCTCTCTTTTTATTTTATTATCTTATTATTATTATATTGTATGATTTTTTTTGTATCCTTTGAAAGGTTGCTTGCTTTGTATTATTTATGATTTCTAATAGCTAAATCGCATTATGTATTTCATATTGTATGTAATAATTTGCCCGAAAGCTTGCTGGGGCATAATAAATTATATCAATCAATCAATCTCTCCTTTATTTGTATTTTTATTTTTCTTTTCTTTATTTCTTTTCTTTTTAATTTTTATTTCTTTTAATTCATACCTTATTAAAATATCATTAGTAATAGTCTAAGAATAGAGCCATAAACCTCATAGCGCTACTCTGTACTAATGAATCAAGTTAAATGTAAGCACAGTACTCTGAGGGGGCGATAGCCCCAGAGTATGAATAAACAATGCTCTCTCTCTCTCTCTGTCTCTCTCTCTGTCTCTCTCTCTCCATTAACGGGCATCCAGGCTACTCGAAGAGCCGTGTTTCCAGGTGACTCGGAGATAGACCAACTCTTCAGAATATTCAGAACTCTGGGTACGCCGGATGAGAGCACGTGGCCCGGCGTGTCCCAACTTCCCGACTATAAATCCATGTTTCCGCGCTGGGAACCGAGGGATCTTGACCAAGTGGTACCGGCGAGTTTTGGTCGAGACGCCAGAGACCTGCTTCTGGTAAGCCGAAAAAGACGAAAACCTCCGTGCCTAATCCCCTCCGGCGCTTTGTCTATTTTTCCTTCCTTACAGAAACTCCTGACGTACGACCCGAGCGAGAGGATAACGGCGAGAAAAGCCCTCGGTCATTCGTACTTTAACGACGTAAAAATCGTTCCACCGCCGTTGCCAAAGAGGGACTCTGGTCCCGCCGCCGTCCTCGTGTAGACTCGTGTCTCTTTTATACTCGAACATTTTTCGCATTTTCTCGACCCTGATTCGAAGGAGAGGAAAAAAGAAAAAGAAAATACAAGAAAATCGCTCATGCGCGCAGCAACAGTAAGGATACTAGTTTTCTTTTATTGCCGCTGCAGTGGCGATGTTTGACTGCGACGAATCGAGAGGTTCGACGTCTCGACGAGTTTCGGAAATCTGGTGTCGGATGGTTGTTTGCCCGTTAACGTTTGGCCGCTTCTGAGCGAATCAGGTGATCGAATCAATTTTGGTAACCGCAGAGCCTTTGGAGAAGACTCAGAGGGAGCAGTCGGTATGGTAGGACGACTCTCGTGATCCTCCTCGAGGCGCAGACAGTTTCGCAAAGCCCGCGGTGTCACTGGCGGGACGGGGGAGTTGGGGTTGGATCTTGGAGTGGGACTCGAGGGAGGAGGAGGAGGAACGGGTTCCGGGGGATTCGAGCCGACGTCGATCACCCTCTTGCGGTTCTCGATCTGGGAAGACAAGGAAACCTTCTGTTTTGTTTTTCTTCCGCCCAAGCCGTACTTTCGATCCAATTTTTGCCGCGCGCTGCCCGAAATCGACGCCCGGCAAACATTCGACAGATTCGGTCCAACAAATTTGTGCAAACAAAGTGCGCCGAATAAAGTGCCGCGCGCGCGCTCGGACCGTCCTGCTTCTCGTACAAGAAAAATCAGTAGGTGACGCGATTGCGGCGGTGAGTATTGGGCTGTGTAAGGCGCGAGGTCGAACTAACAACAATTAGAGACGTGGGTGCAACCAACGCAACGTGCCGAATTAAATCTAAGAACGAAAGAGATATATATTTATTTCAATTTTTATGAGATTTTTTTCTTCTTTTTTTCTAATAAATCGTGATATACGGACGATAAACATTCGTGGATGATGACCAAGAGTACGACTAATTTTGCGTATACAAATAACTTTGACGTCCGCTCGCGATGAGTAAGCGGGTCGAAGGGGTGGGTGTCGGAAATTCGATCGATCAATATTCAGAAGGACCGAAATTTCGAATTCATTAATGACGAATGTTCCAATATAGATAAATGTCAATCTTATGACAGTCTGTAAAATAGTTAATAAAAATTGTAAAAACGAATATCTCGAAATTTATTTATAGCGAAAATAAATATAAGATTTAACAAAATAATGAGAGATATAATATCGACTTTCCGGTATAAATACTCGGACCAATTCGAGACGACAAATAACCGAATTGTAAATATTATGATGGTTTACAATTACGAATTCATTAAAGCGAAGGGCCAAAACGTCGATTAGTTAAAATAGCGATAGGCCGAAAAGGCGAACGGTCTGAATAGCGAAAACTTATGATCGAGCAACACGTTACTTGCGCTTCAGAGTGAAGTTGACGGATGTCGCTTTCGAGCAGTCGGGTAAAGCAGTCATCCCATGTTCGCTATTTTGGACCATCGATCATTTGCGTAGCTAAGATCGACACATTCCAAGTTAGTATTCTCGGTATATGGCTTTTTGCTATAGATGTTATTGCCAATATTAGATACTGACTTCTTTTCTATTTCAGAGATTTGAATGTTGTAGATTGTTCGAATCTGTATTTGTATGACTCAAACTGCAAACTATTTCAATACATGGTCTCGAATGAATAATCCTTTGGTGTAATAGTTATGCGATTTCGTTATCGGTCGACGGATAAAATATCGAATAATTTAACCTTCGTTATTCTGAGTTTAGAATTCCGTCATTTCGACATCTATGTCGTTCTATATTTGGCCATTCGTAGCTTTGACCCCCACCCGCTCGAAGGGAAAACAAAAAACGTCAAGACGATATATATATATATATATATATATCGCAGCGCCGCAGGATTAGTCTCTCGATCGATAACGCGGTGTGTGTGTGTGTGTGTGTGTGTGTGTGTGTGTGTGTGTGTGTTTCGTACGATTGGAAATTACAACAATAACAAACGTATAAGCGCTACGGTGTTTTTTTTTCTTTTTTTTCGTTCAAGCGCGTAGACGGGTACGGTGCGAAGACTCTTGTACGAGCGTGGCGTCGTAATGCTCGTTGGAATTTTCGTCTCGTCCGGAATTCGCGCGTCACACTCCCTTCTCGCCTTATTTTGATAAGCTCGTTGCGTTTTCGTCCCGTTTGCTCGTACCCTAGGAGAAACCGATTCACCAAAGCTTTTCACCACAAATCCCAACGATGGGTTGATCTTTTTTTTCGTTTCCTCAGCTCGCGTTCAACGAAACGAGAGGATAGGCGAAAATGTCGGATCGTGGGCGCGAGCGAGCAAGCGAATGTTGCCAAGGGCGTGAAAAAGCTTAGCTCTCGTTGAGGTTGTTGTCCGAGGTGGGTAGATTACTCTGGCGATCGTCGATGACGTTGGACGGCACGGGACTCTACGGCACACGTACACACACGCAAAACACACGCAATATCAGACAACACCGGTTCGTTTTCATATTCCTGCCGCCCCCGCTGCCCCCACCGCCGCTGCCGCCGTCGCCGCCACCGCTGTTTTTTTCAAAATGATCGCGGTGCAAGGTGCTCTCGTATCGCAAATGGGTGCGTATCGAACGGTTGCATCGAGCGGGTCGAGTTTTGCGATAGAACGTGGCGGTGGAGGGAGGAGGGAGTAGCGAGGATTTATACGAGAGACGACGATCACGACGAGTGGGCCAATACCTGTGCTTCGCTCCCGTTCAGACTCTCGACGTTCGAGCCTGCCTGCTGCTGATGTCGCGGATAATCCTTGTCGTTGAATATCTTCTTATCACCCCCGCCAGGCTTGTGTTTGACGTTGTCCAACGAGCCAATCTTGCTCTCGGCCTTGACGTCGATCTTCTGCGTCTCGATCTAGCGAGATAGAGTCGTTTGTCAGGCTCAGTAGGGTAATGCACGAGCCTCGGCGAGCTTTTCTTTCTTGCGAGGATATGAATATATATATATATATATATATATATATATATATATATATATATATATATATATATATATATATTAGACTGATTCAAAAAAAAAATTTCCTTCTGGATTCTCGTGCTATTGTTGGGCACTGATAAAACAAAATTTCTCTAAAAAGATGGGCGCGGTCACTCAATTTTTAGAGGTGGCTATCTCGACTTTTTTGTATTTGAATTTTTTTTAACGAACGTATTGCATTTAAGCATAGTCATGGCTTCGGATTACGAATAAAAATCACATCCAGCAGCTTTTTCGTAACAAAAATAAACTCTAACAATTTGAAAAGGGTGCAATATTCACAATTCAAATCCAGGTAGATCAATAATGGCGTCTATACTACTCTCGTTATTCATGTAGATTTATTTATACGCATTAACATTTCGCACTTTTTACGAAAAATTAAATTATAAGCTTTTATTCATAAATCGTATATTTACATTTTCAAAATGCTACGCTTATATTATCTTAAAACTCATTTACATTTCTTCCCAGCCATTCTCAAGTTCGTTAACATTTTGGGCAGAACGAAAATGTGCAACGTTGAACAGTTTGTCAAAATCTCTCTTAAATTTACGCTCCTTCGATATTTGTAACGGCAAATTCTTTTTAACTCGATTTTTTAAAAGTTTTTTCCAGACTAGGTGGAGTTTTATTGATTTCAAGATTGCGTTATTCAATCGACGCGTTGGAATTTCAGCACATTTCCATTGTTCGAAAATTTCTTTCATCGTTTCGTGTGCACTTCGACGTATGGTCAGTTTTTCTCTGTTATGTTTGTAAAAGAACAAACTCAAAACTTTTCCGATTTTTATCCGCAATCCGAAGCCATGACTATGTTTAAATGCAATACGTTCGTTAAAAAAAATTCAAATACAAAAAAGTCGAGATAGCCACCTCTAAAAATTGAGTGACCGCGCCCATCTTTTTAGAGAAATTTTGTTTTATCAGTGCCCAACAATAGCACGAGAATCCAGAAGGAAAATTTTTTTTTGAATCAGTCTAATATATATATATATATATATATATATATGTATATATACATAAATATATATATATATATGTACATACATACATACATACATACATACATACATACATATATATATATGTATGTATGTAGGGTGGTTCTTAATTTGATGATGTTGTAAATTCCTTGGTATTGTTCCTCACAAGTAATCAACATAGATAGAAAAAAATTGGCCGCAAGCGGAAGTTTGTCCAATAATTCTAACCCGACCCACCGAGCTGTCGAATTTTTATATGATAAAAAACATGCATTTAAAATTTTGTTCAAAAAATTATATATTATTAAAAAACTATACATGACAAAAAATATTTATATGATGTGTTTTTTAGAAAATTTAATTCTCTCCAAAAACGGTGTCTCGTAAAATGTTTTGTGAATCTAATATTGAGCACGTAATTAGCAAAAAAACTGTCATCATTTGTTCCAAAAATCGATCATTATGGTCCAAACAGGAGTTTGTCGTCGGAAAACTGCAGTTTATTTTTCGTATGTATATAAGATTATGAAGAAATACGTAGCGCCCTCAATAATGAAATGTAAACAATATTCTAATTATCAATTTTATCAATTTTATTATGAATTATAATGAATGATGGTATAAATTTTTTTAATCAGATTACAATAATGAATTACATCGGTTGGAGCAAAGTTGCTTTATTAATGTCGGGGTATTTTTATGTATTCTTCAATTATTTGTACAATGAATTGTTTTTGACCTTCATCATAAATGAGACGATGATTGTATTCTGTAATCTTTCATTCCTCTTTCTGCAACATTTAATAGTAACCACTTTAATTCATTAAAGTGGTTTCGTAAAAAATTTTCATTAAAAATCCACTCGCTCACATCGATATAACAAAATGAGGAATTAATTTCAAATCTTTCGAAAAAAAGTTATCGATTTGGAACTGATAAAGGAATCAATGTCCTTATCGATCAAAGAAGAAAAATTCATCTCGTGGATACTAAAACGTTTAGAAAGTTCAGGGGTTCAAGTACCGAAGATGGTTCGAAAAAATCTTCATTGCAATCTTAGATACAACTGAATTAATAGAATTATATGAATATAATTGTTTGAAAAAATTCAAATCGTGATGGGGAGCAGGAGTAGCAAGTGAAGCCATAAACCACGCTTTAATGTGAACAAGAATGATAAAAATGCAAATCTCAGTTAACGATTTTTTTTCTTCTAATTTAGTCAAATGAAATACATTGCGGAATTAAAAAAATCTTCAACAACAGATTGCTCCTCCCATCTAACGAGCGGGAGAAAAAGCTCCTGGCTTGTAAAATTCTACTTGTTCGTGAGGACATTTACCGATGAAAATAAGACATAACGAAAGCAACTCACGGTAGTCATCACGTGGTTGTTTTTGTGAATTTAATATATCACTCACAAATTCCCCTATATCTTCAATGTGGTTTTGTAATACTGTTAATACACGTTCATATTGTGTACCAAATTGAAATTTTTCTTGATCAATCTTTTCCCAATCGGTCTGAAACCTTTCAAATACAAGTATAGATGGACCTGTTGAGGCAGGCATAAGTGCATCGAAAAGTCCACCTAGAAATATTTCGAAAATATTATGTCTGCAAGCCAAATACAACAAATCTTTTTCTAATGCTTGCTCTATACGCATTCCTGCACCATTATTTGGGCCAAGATTGGAAATGGTTGTGTCGCAACAGATGGCTTTAACTAAGTCGAAGAGTCCCCAATCTTGAATTGTCTGTACTGAAATGATGTCATCATGATTTAAAAAAATCCAAACACCAATTCCAATAACGCAATACATAATAATCAATTGTTACTTGTAAAAACGGCGATTAGGATTGGATTTGTGACACTAATTTTTGGAAGCGCCGAATTGAAAATCGCTGTCTTGTTTCTTGTTTAAAATGCATTGTTACTGGGGAAAATTTACATTTCAACTCTGAATATCAAAGTATAATTGAAAATAAAATTAAGAAATTATTCAAATTTTAAAGCAATGTAATATTCTGAAATACACTATTTTATTGATATTTGTTGAAAAATAATTATAGTATTATTAGTGAATTTCATGAATATTAAATATTAAAAGAACAAAACAAATTGCCATCAGGCGGATAATGAAGGAAATAATTGTTACAACATGATATGTAAATGTGTGTTCAAACATATTTTAGTAAATTACTTCTTCAGAGTAATTATTTCTATGGAACACAACATTTACTGAAAAACATAATTATTAACCAAGTGTAAATCTTTTTTACCCAAGTAAAACCTAACCATCAAAGTGAATTATTGAAATTAATTGGAATTGAAATTGTATAACATAACGATTTTAGTCATGCGAAAATTAAGGCCACAAACTTAATTCCAACAATTTTTATTTTTCAGCGTTTGAGTAGAAAAATCGAGCTCCAACTGAAATTATTTTACCTCTATGATTGCATTTGCTTGGGCTAAGCCAGTTCCATTTTCCAAAACAGGAATACATTTAAAAAAATCATGGTCTCCGTCAGTGATGACGATCACCAAACGTTTGACCTTATGGTTTTGACTGAATTCTTCAAAGAGTTTGCCATTCCAGCCAAGGACAGTAGCTTTTAGTTCACGAGTCGGAAACAATTTTTAAAATTTTTCCAGCAAATCTTTGGCGTCTTTCTCGGCGATATCGATAAATTGACGACCTGTTCAATATCATTGCGTTGACATTACAATGACATGCTTCAGCCACTGCAGCAATCAGTCTTACGGCATTTCAATCAGATACTTGACATTTTTCGACCCTTGCCACTACTTTTTCGTTCAAGATATTAGATGTGTCACGAGATTTTTTTGGATTGTGAAGGCCCTGCAATGCCTTCTTCAGGTTGATAATACATCCGTCCGCTAGTCAAATGAGTCATACATTACTCATTTGACTAGCAGTCAAACTACTTTCACTACTACTCGCGAATTGGACTACTTGACCTGTTAAGATGATGAGAATCAAAACCTTAATTAAACGAGAAAATTGCTAAACATTAATTTTTACTTAAATTATAAATAATCAAACCTAATGAACTTTGTTCTCTTTCGAATTTACGCTTTGCACGTTCTTCAAGAGCAAAGTCATCTTCAGTCGTCAATTCGATTGACGACTTGATTCAACATCAGCAATAAATCCTATTCTTTCGGGTTTTCGCTGATTTTCCAAAAAAGTTTTTTCTCAGCACTCAAGTTTACACTTTTTTTTAACACAAGCAATATCGATTAGTAATTTAAGTTCCTCTTTAAAAGCTAAATCTTTTTGTTCGATTGATCTTTTTCCACCACGTTTTTGCAATAGATTCCAGCGTGCATGTAACTTTTTGATTTTTTGAATGCATTCTGGCAAAGTTTGTTACGGTATACCGGCTTTATCCCAAAACACAAACACTTCTTCGGCAGTTATTGTGGCACTTTCATGTATCGTTTATTTTAGAAGCCGAGTATTATAATAAAAAAAAAGTGCTTTCAACACCTGCAATTTTGAAGGCAATTTGCTTCCAATTGTGAATCAGCTAAATCAATTAAAAAAATATTTTTACGTAAATTACGGTCATGGAACGTCATCGCGATTTTCTAAACTTAAGTTGCCGAGCACATGTGTCCAACGTTCAAACGAGACATGTGCCTCACGTGGAAACAGTGGGCATACATTTATTTCGAGGTTAACGAGGATTGCGGCAAGCATGGAAAGCAACTCATCCGACGAAAGGATACCTGTTGGTGAGGCAGAATGGCTTTAAATTATCATAATTTATGATAAAATTGATAAAATTGAAAATTTCAATATTGTTTACATATTGATATTGAGTGCGCTACGTATCTCTTCATATTTCTAGTTGCATACGAAAAATAAGTTGCAATTTTTCGACGTCAAACTCCTGTTTTGACACCGTAATGATCGGTTTTTGGAACAAATGGTCACAGTTTTTTGCTAATTACGCGATAAATATTACATTCACGAAAATTTTACAAGTTACCTCTTTTGTAGAGCATTAAATTTCCTACAAAAACGTCACATGAACGTCATTTTTTTATCATCTTGTTTATTTGAAATAATAAACAATTTTCTTTGAAAAAAAATTTAAATGCCTGCATTTTCGCATATAAAAATTTGACAGCTCGGTGGGATGGGTTAGAATTATTGGACAAATTTCCGTTTGCGGCCAATTTTTTTTCTTTATGCGTTGATTACTTTTGAGGAACAATACCAAAGAATTTCCAACATCACCAAATTAAAAACCACCCTAATATATGTATATATACAGGGTGGCCGGAACATTGAAGTCCAAAAATAAAATTTTGGTCCCTTGTATCGTGGGGTATCCGAATAACCCCCATGTATGTCCCGCGACTTTCCATAGTTTTCGAGTTATGCATTTTTTTCTGAATTTTTGAGAATTTTCGACCTGACAAATTGAAAAAAAATCTAAAAAAAGTAAAAGACTATGTCGAGATTTTTTTTTGCAAGTGAATCTTCATGATTAGTACTTTTATTCATAAAATAATCAGCTTCGTAACTGTGATGAAAGTTATGAAAATGTTGGTCTAAAGTGAAAAATTTACGTTCGGTAAATTATGATTTAAATTTTCAACTTTATATTAAAAATCTAAACAGGTGACTTCATGGTTCCTAATTGGGCCTCAAGAATGCGCCTGACTCTCAGCTTTCATAAACATTTTTAAAAAAAGATAGTACCTATTAGGGCTACTTTGACTACAATTGACCTTCAAAGACAGCGAGGTGGAAAATTCTTAAAATTAGCTACCTGATTGAAAAAAAAAAATTGCCCATTTTATCATTCCTAAGGTTATTTCTTTTGTTAACTAACGATAAATGACTGCAGGAAAGCTAAGATTTAAACATTTGGAGGTTTATTTTTTTTAGTTTAATTTAAGTTCAATGCATTTTGCGAGGGCGCAACTCTTTTACCTGATCCACGAGAACGGATCGCGCAAAATTCATTAACATTATATTAAACAAACAAAAAAATAAACCTCCAAATGTTTGAATCTCAGCTTTCCCTGCAGTCATTTTTGGTTAGTTAACAAACTAAATAACCTTAGTAATGACGAAATGGGAAAATTTTTTTTTCGATCAGATGGCTAATTTTAAGAATTTTCCACCTCGCTGTCTTTGAAGGTCAATTGTAGCCAAAGTAGCCCTATTAATAGTACTACTTTTTTAAAAATGATTATCAAAGCTGAGAGTCTGGCGCATTCTTGCGGCCTAATTAGGAACCATGAAGTCACCTGTTTAGATTTTTAATTTAAAGTTGAAAATTTAAGTCGTAATTTACCGAACGTCAATTTTTCACTTTAGACCAACATTTTCATAACTTTCATTACAGTTACGAAGCTGATTATTTTAAGCATAAAAGTACTGCTCATGAAGATTCAGTTGAAAAAAAAATCTCGACAGCGTCTTCTCCTTTTTTTTTGGTTTTTTGTTAATTGGTCAGGTCGAAAATTCTCAAAATATCAGAAAAAAATTCATAACTCGGAAACTATGAAAAGTCATGGGACATACATGGGGGTTATTCGGATACGCCACGATACAAGGGACCTAAATTTTATTTTTGGACGTCAATGTTCCGGCCCCCCTGTATATATATATATATATATATATATATATATATATATATATATATATATATATATATATATATATATATATATAGTGGGAGGTGTACGGCAGGTGCGGAATTACGCGGTGCAAGCGAGTCGTGTGTCTTCGGCGCGTGTACTTACTCGAGAGTTGTGGTGAAAAAAGCGCGCGCATGTGACTGAACGCGAAGCGAAAGAGGCTAGCGCGGCAGAGAAGTAAAATTCCAGACCCCCTTCCCTCTCGCCTTTGCCACGAAATTATCTTATCCCCAACCCTTCGACTGCACACTGGGCCATTTTGACTCCATTCTCTTCTTCGTGCAAGTACACATTTTTCAACGCATCTTCCACTTTTGGACTATAAACTAAGGATCATTAACTACAAAAACGTCTCTACGAAAAAAAAAAAAAAAATGCATATTTACCGAAATACAACAATCTGAAAATCGTCTAGGGTTCAATCAGCGCCACATGCGGTCAAAGGTCCGTGGCGGAAGTGTGCAGTCAAAGAGTTAATATTACAGCGTTGCTGGATATACTCACGTCGTAGTGCGGATCCTGTGGAGTTTTCGGTGGCGTCGACAAGCACTGACGAGACCGAGAACGAACAACGACAGTAACAACAACAATAACACCTGATTTTCAAAGTCTTTGAAATTGAAAAAAAAAAAAGGGAGAGTACCCTCATGGAAATTTATATACGGAAAAATATACGGCAAATTTATTTTATTAGTAATTGTAATATATGTGAAATGTATGCCATATATTGAAAATATATGTTGCATATATGTGCCAAATTCTAATTTTCGTAACGTTTTTATATATGAGATGTATATGCGTGGTATTACTGTATATCACTGTACCATATATCAATGATATATGTAGCATCTACCCTGCATATATACCACATATATTTAGCATATATGTTGCATACACACTGCATGTATACGATATATATACTGCACAAATGATACATATAATGCCACATATATACAGATATGCGTAGCATATCTGCCCACACGGAAATAAAATATATGTACAGATATATTTTTCGATATATTAAAAATGGATGTAAAATATATTTCAGATATATATTATCCATCTTGGATATAGATTAGATATATGCAGTATATACGGGAAATGCATTAAAAATGTATTCGCGATATCAAAGTTTTCGGCCAAAATAGATCTTCATAATGTATATAAAAATATATATGTTGGATACGCGGGTACGTATATTCAAACTATATTGGCAATATACTTACAATGTACGCAAATTACCCTCAAAATATACTACAAATGTATTTTAACTATATTCGACTTGCAATTGAAATATACTTTAAATGTATTTAAACTGCATCTAAAATATACATGATATATGTTCATACTCCGTATAAAGTATACTTGAAATATGTTGATACTACATTTCAAATATTATTGAAATATATTCAACGTGTATTTAAGATATACTTGAAATATATTTAAACTATACTTGAAATGGTCTTAAAAATGTTGTTACGACGTTATTTACATCATTGCACCCTTTTACGATATTTTTCCTTGTCATTAATTACGATTATGGTGTTTGCGGTTCAAATATATTAATGGCTCAAATTTAAATTATATCAGACGCTTAGACGCCGTAAGGTGGTTTCGAACCCGGGACACCTCTGAGTGATGAGCTGGGACGTTCCCCACTGAGCTAGTTCTACTTGTTAAATTAACTTTCGTATCGTCTGCATATCGTACAATACACAATGTTAGTTTATTGAGAAATGTGTGGATTTACAAGGGTAACTAATATTATCGGATCAATTACTTAATTGCGTTCGCATAGAGAGCGATAATCGAATAGAATTAAGGTAAATGTCCCAATTATTGAACAGGTCCCAATTATTGAACACTATCTTGTATTCGAATTATTTCTCATTCACCTGCATGCATTTACTTATTTATAAAATTTCATTACATATATGGAACTTTTAGCTATCGAAATGTTACCTTACTTATGCAAAAAAGCTTTAATTAATAGAGAAAAAAAATTATTTAATCAGCAACGGTGACTCGTTTTGACGTCTCGTGGTAACTGCTTATCGTTTTTGCTAAGACGCGCCGCTTCATGCGTAAGGGCATAAAAAATTCAAAAACTGTCGCATCTCAAAAAGTAAAGGCGTTTCAGGTTCCTCGGAAAATTTCTTACAAATTACAATTTTTATGATAAAACTTTATTTAATTATTTGTTAAAAAATACGGTGTTCGATCATTGGGACATAGAAAATGCAGTGTGTCCCAATTATTGAACACTCGAATTCTCCAAGTTGGCGTCATTAAACCCATCAAAACATCGAGACAGTTAACGTGTGACAGATCGTGTGAATCGGATTTATTCAAACAAAAACTCTAAGTTCCTGAATAAACTTACCTCTATTCTTTTAATAATAACTCTAAGATCGTCAAATATATTTTTTTCATTTGTATTTTCGTGCAATAAACATAAAAAGGAAAGTAAAAAGAGAATATAACCTAAATGTAACCTAAAAATACGAATTTACTGTTCAATATTTTTTGCTCTCCGATATTTCAGGGAGCCAAGCTGCGACAAAATCAAACAAAAACAGAATATGAAAACGAGGAAGCTGAAAAGAAAAAGAAAATAAAGTTCGAGTTGAAAAGCAAAAACAAACCAAATGCGAATGAACCAAAAACCTTTCAAAAGAGACTAAATATATATTTTTCTGTATTTTTACATGATTAACAAAAGATTATTTAAGTGTTTCATTTTGCTTTTATTTCTCAATATTGTACCCAAAATAATATTTTTAGAACGGAAAAAGAATTCTCGAGAGTGTTCAATAATTGGGACATTTGCATTCTCCACATTGTTATTCTTTTTTTTTTTCATTTAAAATCATTTAAAAATAATTTAAAGGGTGATTTTTCGAAAGTTAAAATATCAAAGTATCATTTGAACCTGAATGCGATGGTTTTTTCTTGATTTTATATTTTTTTCTGGCCGAATTCAATCCCCCAGATCCTTAGCTGTTCAATAATTGGGACATTTACCTTACATGAGCTTCAATTTTTTTCTCCGATCATTTATTCCGGCTAGTGCGGCTAGGTCTTGGCGAGATATCGCCTTGAAGATGTTTTTGATTTGCAACGTTATCTGTTACTCAATATATATATATATTACATACATAAATTTCCATGGGGGTAAAGATGATGGCGCGAGCGCATGCGGAATGTCGCGTAAAACGAGCCACGCGAAACACTGAAAACTGCAATGTACAAATTCGCGCTACATTTCCGTGCATTTAACCGTTTTTCCATATACTTGGGAGAGAGATTGGTTAAAATGGGGCATTGCATCGAAAGGGTTGCGCGCTTTGGGGAGAGGGGGATAAAAAATTGAGAGCAGGCGAGCGCGATGATATCGTCGCTCTGCCCCCAGGCCGCGCTGCTTTACCTTGATTGCACCACCACCGGGAACGTGTTTGGCGTTCTCTTTGGATCCGACCTTTGGCTTGGCCTTGTCCTTGAAGTCGAGCTTGACGGTTTCAATTTTTTTGTCGCCACCGCCGGGCTTGTACGTCGCATTGTCCAATGAACCGACCTTTGGTTTCGCGTTCCACTGAAGCTTCACCTGAGTTATCTGTCGAATCGAAGCGCACGCAAAGTATGTCAAGTTCCGTTTCTCTCATATGACGACGGCGACGTCGACGACAACAACAACAACAACAAGAAACTCGGCTCGAATCGTCAAACCTTCTTGTCACCACCGCTCGGCGTGTACTTGTCGTTCTTGGCGGCGATCTTGGGCTGAGCCTTGCTAAAGTCGAGCTTACGATTCTCGATCTTGACCTTTCCGCCCCCTGGTTTGTAGCTCGCGTTCTCCAGCGAGCCGATTTTTGACCTAACTGTCTTGAGATTCGGGGAGGGTGCCGCCCCAACTTGGATCTTGTTCATGGAAACTTTTGGAACAAAAAACGAAGAAAAATTATCGGTCGGAAGGGTCCGGCGGCGTGAGAGGCGCGTAGCTGCGGCGCCAAGCCCGCGTATACCGACTTTTCTTTTCAGCTGTCGAAGGCGCACCCGCCGCTTCCGGTGTTTTTGGCAATGACTTGATCGATTTGCTCGGAGACTTGACCGGCGATCCAGCCATTGTCGTTTTCTTGTTCTCGTCTCTGCTGGGCGGCGGCTGCGGCTGCTGCTGCTTCTGCTGCTGCTGCTGCTGCTGCTGCTTTGTCGAAGCGGATACTCTCTTTGTAGGCGAGACTGCCACACCGTTCGTCGTCTGGGAAAAAGTCAGATGTCAGTATAAATGGAAGAAAAAAAAGAAGACGTTTCCTTCGCGTATACTTCGGTTAAAATAGACAAAAATATATCGGATTACGAGCATAACATTCCGGGAGGTGTTTCTTCTTTCGGAATTATTCGAGAGGCCCCTTGAAAGGTTTGCACCCAAATTGTTGGGGTGCCAGTGTGTAAATATAACGCCTTCATCTTCAATTTTCACTATTTTCAAGGAAATTTCGTAAACTATGCGTCCTATGAAAAAAATGCTTCAGGACATTATCTCGTTTGGAACGATATGATTTAGGTACGCATCTTTTTCACTCGAAACAGCGCCGTAATCGGGACTTGCTTTGGGGCAAAGGTTCGGAAAGTCGATACGAAGTACGCGGTAAATCATTTATCGAAAAATCGTCATCAACGTAGACCGGGTCTCAACTGTATGCCTACAACTCACAACATTTCCGTGACTTGTCCTATCCTGGCATAGCAGCGCTGAGCTCACTTGATTGGCCGTTAAAATGTACACTTTGGCAATCAGAAGAATAAAGTGATATTTGGTAACAATCGGTAAAATGTGACTATTCTGGTCAAAGTTTTGCCGAATAAACGATTTGGTTCTAACGGTTTTGATCATTTTTGGGTACTCGTTTATTTAATTTCACAAGATTCATTAACTCATATACATAGGTAGGACTAACGCCATTTGTTAAATTGCTCAGCAAGTACCGTAGTGTCCCTAACTAGACTTTGCTCACCTAAATCTAGCCTATGAAATTAGCATACTCCATTGACTCACTTGTTTGTCACTCAAAACATTTATGACATTTCGATGGACTGGACCATGGGCCTGAATTCTGTAGCGTAGACTGGTCGCGCCACGCGCGTATCACGTTAATCGCGGTGTCACCTATATACAAATCGGCGCGGGTTCAATGCAAGGATTCGCTCGGTTGTCATTACGAATGAGGGCCCAGATATTGAGACGTTTATAATTTTTTTTCTTCGCATTTTTGGAAAAGCCACTTGGCAGATTTTCAAAATATTTTCATGGAGCCACATCGCTGTTTTTCCCTATATGCGGCAAAGAAACAACAATTCAGATCGGAACAGCCAAGACGGCATAACCGGTGTACATACGAAAAAAATATTAAATTTTGAAAAAAAAAAAAAAACAACAACAACAACAGCTGACGAACAGTTTCAAGTCGAATAAGAATGGTTTTATGGCTCGAAAGTAAAATGACCTACTCGTAGTATGGTTACTATTTTGTAATATTTTTCGACTAATTTTCAAATGTCAATATTGAAAGTGTGTAATTTTATATTCAGATATTTTTCGATGACTACATGAGCCGTTTTTGTCCGTATTCGTAACGATTCAACCCCCCCCCCCCCCCCCCCCCATGTGTCGTCCCTGTTCCGGCCAGAAGAGCCCGCGTCCCCTTGGTTGCTTGGGTACAATAATTCTCAATTCCAGTTCTACGGAAAAACTCGAAATGTTGAGATGGAAAATGACCGTGTGTTTCGTGTGTGGTGAAACATGGCGCGAAGGTCAAGTGGTTGCGGGCAAGTGACAAGGAGTATATCCACTGGTCCTTTTATTTTAGCGGCAATGAGTCTTCGAAGAAAGGAAAAAATCATTAAATTCTCCTGAACGATTTGGAAAGCGTACGGTGAAAAAAGAATGTTTCAAATTTTTTGTCCGCTTCAATAGCCAACCCAATGTTTCTTTCAGTCTGTAATATTTGAAGAAAAAAAAGATCGATTTAGGTTACATTAGGCGCGCAGCGAAAAATACCTTGACGAGCGAAGCTGTAGTTCTTTGCGTGGAAACACCGTACATTTGATGAGTTACGTCTGCGTTTTGCGACGATTGCGGCTTTCATCGTTGTAAACGCCGACCAAGACGCGATCTCGCAAAATAAAATGCTTCTTTTGCGACAAAATCATGCCCCTTGATTTTTCAACGCAAATGGGCAAAACAACGGAAGAGCCCGAGGGGTTATTCGGTACGGACGGTGAAGACTTACAACTTGTTCGAGACGATGTAATTGGACGATTGCAAGACCGCGTCGATGAATCGGCATTGCGAATAATGGAGGCTCAACAGCTGTTGAGCTTCCGTTGTACATCTACATTGGGGGGGGGGATAATGTACGAGGATTGTCAATTCCGACTTTCTAAGCTCGCGGAAAAAATTGAAGAAACGTTCGACCGCATATTCCGTCTTTGAGAATGCATCCGCGGTGAAAATAGATGCGTCGTGGTACGAAAGTGCTCCAAGAAATTGGCTTTTATACTATTTGGGCGGTATAAAAAGTTGCCGGGGAAAAAAATTGCCGCCGGAGTTGGAAAAAAAGAAAGAAAAAAAAAAAGAAAAAAAAATGAAAAGTTCTTAAATGTGCAGCTTTATCGGACTGGTACTCACCGGTGCCGGGCGACTCGTTCCGTCATGGGCCGCTCCGCCGCCCTCGTTTCCCCCGACATCTGTCGAAACAAACGTCAGAGATACATTATGCTCGTTCGCCGTTTAATTTCGGAAATATCTCGAGGCTTTTTCACCAACAATTGATTCAGCGTGTCACGCAAACAAAATAATAAGAAGCGAACGAAAGGGTATTTTTTCGGACGGTCACAGTCCGGAATAATCGACGAAAAAAACAATAGAGTCAAAGTCTGCTTGGCTGGACGATCGAGAGAAACCTGATTTAATCGAGACTCCGGAACGTTTGACGGACGAGGACGAAACCACTGTCTTCCGTCCTTGGGGAGTAGTCGCGACGGGTGTCGATGATTCGCTGCTCGGTATCCGATCGACGCGATCTTCTGCGTCGATCGATTTATCGACAACGCCCGTCGGCGCCGCGGTCTCGTCGAGATTGCTGCTGGTGGTGGTGGGAATAGCGGTGTTGGCCGGTGGCGGGACACCGGCGGCGACGGCGGCGGCGGCGGCGGCGTCGCCCTCGACCGATCTAGCAGGTGATTTTGGCGAAAGCGATCGCGGTTCTCCCTCGTCGAAGCCTTTTACACTGCCAAGTGGGGAGTTTGGCGTGACTGAGCGAGAACGCGACGATGGGGTAGGAGGAACCGAGAGCGTGGTTGGATTTTCCGTCGGCGTGCGAGGTGGTGGTGGTGGTGGTGGTGGTGGCGGCGGTGGTGGTGGTGGTGGCGGCGGCGGTGGCGGTGGTGTCGGCACAGGTGATCGGGAGGCTCCAATTTCCTCGGTCGCCCCATTCTGCTCGCGCACGAGATCGCAACTTTGCTCAAAATCTTTACCTTCTCCCTCAGGCGGTTCCGATCGGCTAGAGAGGCCGGCGGATTCGTCGTCGATTTTCCTTGATAATTCGCCTCCTGACAATGGACGTGGCCTATCCCGCTCCTCCTCCTTCTCCTCCTCCTTCTTCGTCATCCGTGGTGACAGCGAAGCACTAGTTACAGGGGTGCTCGACAATTTTTCGTTGAAACTTGGTGCCTCCTCCGTGGATGCCACCACCGCCGCGGATATCGGCCGATCGCAATGTTCGGCCGCTCGTGATGGACACGGCGTGGTCGAATTTTTCTCCAAATTTAACGAATTCGGTTGCTGATCGGTGCGCGTCGTGACGTTCGCGGAGTCGGGACGTTCGGCTTGCTGTATCGGAGGAGTCGGGCCACTCCGAACGGTCAATTTTTTATCAGAATTTTCATCGGCCCGTGCCGTCGGTGAATCCATTCGACCGGAATCTAATTCTCGCGTAATCGATTTATTCTCGGCGTCTTCGTCCACAACGACGTCGTCGTCGTCGTCGTCGTCGTCGTCGTCGTGATCGGTAACGTGGTTGATTCGTTTCTCGTCCAGGCTACGACAAGACGCCCGAGATTCCGCGTCACGCGCAAGATGATCGCCGGCGGCGGCGGCGGCGGCGGCGGCGGTACCGCGCAAGGGACTCGGCGTTCCGTCCGCTTGCATCTCGTCGATGCTACGTTGACGTATCGTCGCTTGCGCTGGACCACCACCCGATCGATCGCTCGTTCGCTCTTCTCGTGTCACGATCGATACTCGATCATTCCTCGGAGAAGGAGTTGACACTATTTCGGGTATCGCACGGAACGGCTGCCGTCGAATTTCGGAATTTTTATGCAACGCTTGCGGGAAAGTCGAAGCGGGCGAGAGGGAAGTTCCGATCGGTCGCGTCGATCCGCCACCGCCACCGCCGCCGCCGCCGCTGCCGCCGCCGCCGCCGCCGCCGAACGATTCCGCGTTTGTCTCCAGCCGTGGACGAATCTCACCGTTTCGCGATTGATCGCGAACTCGTTGTTGATTGGTCGGAACAAGGACCGGTCTTGGTCCGTACGAGTCGTTGAGGAGCGGCCTCGGGCCGCTCGTGGGACTCGGTACAAGGGGATAAGAGCGCGAGCCTGCTCGGATGTTTGGCGGAGCTTGGTACGGCGGGTTGAGCGGACGCGGAGGTCCGAAGGGTGGTCTGGTGCTCGCTGGAGCAGCAGCAGCAGCAGCAGCAGCAACGACGAGGGGCGAAGCTCCAATAGCCAGCGACGGTCTAGCCTGGTCGAAACGATGCTGAGGAAATCGCGCGACGTTCTGCGAAACGATCCCCGGTAGCGGTGGCTGCGGCGGCCGTACCGCTGCTCCGACCGAATACGCTTGGGGCCGAAAACCCGATGCCAGTGACGATGATTCGCTCTCTTTCACCTACGTTCAAAACAATAGACTCCGTTGAGTGTCGTCGCCGGTTCCGTGCGGCGCGCGCGCGCGCGAGTCCGCCGTCTCGTTGCGACGAACTTGTAACGAGTCCCGGGATATACATGTATGTATACCTTGCGACACGTATTTACGCGAAACCAACTTTTGACAGGGGGCGGGTGTGCGGGTCGGTGGGGGGGGGGGGGGGGGGTTGGCTCGTTTGCTCCGAAAGTGTCGTTGCCCTCCCGCGCGGGCAAGAACGCGGGCTCGGCCAACTCTTTTTCCCCTTGCGATACAATAATCGTATGTTGTTCGTGTTGGAAGGATGATGTTTGAGATGGGCTACGCGCCAAGGGATTCGAGGAGCGGTTTTAACATACTTGGTACATTCCGTGCCACGGCGCGCACCTCCGCCTCGTTTGCGATCAATCGATCATTGCGGTAAAAATCGCTCATCGCGCGCACGCGCGCGTCTGCTTTCGACAATTCTTACCGTCGGTGATGCTCGTTCCGCGACAAGATTTTCGGTTGTACGCGGCGTTTGTTGCGAATCCATCGTACCTTTTCTTTGTATTTTTCTTCGCTCCCTCTGTTTTTTTTCTGTTTTTATAGTTTTTTTCTATTTTTTTTTTGTTTACCAAGCGTTGCCCGCAGTCTTCAACGGATGGATTCTCGAAGGGATATCTCGATGCCGACCGAAGCGAGACGTTTCGACCATTAACCTGTTGCGGCGTTTTTTTTTGTTATCGTTAAGAGAGAAAAATTTGCTACTTTCGGGGTGAGATTTCTACGTTGGCACCTACTACTTCCCGCCCGTTTGCACCGATCACGATCGTGTGTGACCGTAACGTACATCTTTTAATTCGACGATACGTACACCACCGCTCAAAAGTTTAGATACAACACTCGATATTTCGTGCCGCACTCAAAGTCACATAGCTCCGTCGAAAAAACAAAAAAGATAACCAAATTTAACGAACGGCGTTTTGAAGCGAACAAATTCAGCCTTGTTTAGCTTTTTTGAAATATATTTTTTATCTTTTTCTTTCGACCCGGTACGCAGTTTTGTCCGGGACCGCGTTTTTCGCCTATTTTTCGACCATCGAGAACTGGGCGCATAACTTGTGGAAAAAAATGTTGTCATTTTTATCCCTGATCAACCTGAAAGGGGTAGCAGAAGCACCATTTTCGTTTTTTGAAAAGTTTCGTACGATTTTTTTTCGCAAAGTGATTTCATTTTTTGCTAAAAAAAGACAAATTTTGGAAAATGCAACGTAACTCAAGAACTACAGGGTTGAAGAGGAAATTTCAAGAAAGTCAAAAGTTGCGTAAGTTTATACTGGATCACTTGGAATTTTTAAGGATTTTCCTGTGAGGTTTTTGGTTTTTTTTACTGTTTTCGCTCGAAACTCTGATGAGTAGGATGGCTTAACTCGAATGGCGTTTGGGACAAAGTATCAAGAGGAGAAACTCTTTTAAATATCGATTTTAAATTTGCTTGAATTTTTTTTTTAAATCTTTTCGGCCGAAACTCGTAGAATCGTCGAAAAATTCGTTGCAATCTTTCATTTTAAATACGTTCAAAATTCTTAAAAAAAATTCTTTACAATGTTTCAAAAGGAGCTGGACGATCTGAAAAAAATCGGTTGTCTGTAAAGTCGGTTTACTGACGATAGTTGAACGTGACAACGTCATAAGAAAATACTGATGGAATGGTTTCATTTTTCAAAAGAAAATTTTAATTTTGTTTGTTTGATAGATATTTTGTATGGATATAGAGAAGGAGGTAAATGGAAATCACAATTGAATTGATCAAGTTACATTTATTTGTACGCATAAATACAATTATGTAAAATTTTATTTATTTTTTTTTACAATGTACATATTTTTTACAAGTATGAATGTGCTTTGAGCAATTGTTTTACAACTTTTATTTTTTCATAAAATTCTTCGTTCAGAAAATCATTTTAAATTTACAAAATACTTGAATAAAATTTATTGTTTAAATTTCTACTCGACTGTTAAAATTTAATTTTTGATTTTATTATTTTATAATAATAAATTTTGTATTGACATTATTTCTTTCAGCAAGTAAACTGAATAAAAGTTGTTGTTCAATTAGTTACTTCATTATTTTTGCAAATTTAATTGTAATTTGTTGTAAAAAAGTAATAATTTTGAATAATTTATTATAAGAATAAACTGTGATTAAATTATTGTTCATAAATCTTAAATTTAAAATTTAAAATTTGGAAACATCATTAAAATTTTTGTAACTCTAGCTTTTAAAAAGCCCGCCGCAATGTGTTTGATATAGGAGAAAATTGTTCCCTTTGACGGCTGGCTGGTCCAACCTGTCATTTCAGACACGTTGTTATGATGTGTGGAAGATTTAACATTTATGTTTTAATTTTTTGAAATCATAGCTACGCTCGATAATTATTTCGATCGAATAGTAAAGCAATTGATTTTTATTCATCGTGAAATAGTTCTGTTAACTTATTGTTATAGTTTTGTCAATTATAGCATAACCTACAATCGCTGCACTAGCGGACCGATGCTATTTATTTTAATGATGAAAGCACGAATATTCGACAATATATCACTGAACATATATTTAATATCGAAAGAATCATTACCTTTATCGCCGCAATTATCGTTGCTATAAACAATTGACACCGGATTCACTTTTCACTGCACTTCATACTTGAAGAAAACATGTGCATGTATTATTGTATAGCAGCTGTCCACGCGGACGCATCGCTCATGGCCTCTGCACACTGCGCGCGATGGGCGACAAGCGATGAGCGATATCCAATGAGAGCTCGAGTATGACGGAAATGCTCTATGAGAGTGACGTTGCCATTGGATATCGCTGATCGCTCGTCGCTCGTCGCTCGCAGTGTGCAGAGGCCATCACTCAAGTAGGAGAGAGACAGATGTCGAACGCTGCCGAACGCTGCCGAACGCGGAGGCCGATTGTGCCTCTTTGTCGCTCGTTCCGCGCTCTCCCTTGCACTTCAAGCCTTAAATGGAACGCCTCAGAGCGAGTTAACGCCGCATGAGTCATGTTTTTGTCGTGCGTGCAGCCGGCTCCATCGAATTATAAGACATTGTCACGTCAACAAAATTTGAAAAGATCTGAAGAATGGCAAGGTATTCAAAACGAAACACCGCAACATTTTCTCCTCTTGATATTTTATCTCTAACTTAACAGTTTTCGAGATACGCCAATAAATTGTTTGGATGATTCTCCAAGGTACGGCTAAAACATTTTAAAACTCGAAAAAAAGAAATCTGAAAAAATTCAAGCGAATTTAAAATCGAAGATTAGAAAAGTTTCTTCTCTTCATATTTTGTCCTAAACGCCATACTCCTCGAGTTAGGCCATCCTACTCATCAGAGTTTCGAGCGAAAACAGCAAAAAACTAAAAACTCACAGGAAAATAATTAAAATCTTCCAGGCGAACAGGTATCAATTTACGCAACTTTATACGTCTCTGAAAGTTCCACTTAAACCCTATAGGTCTTAAGTTACGTTGCATTTTCCAAAATTTGCCTTTTTTGTTGCTGAAAGCTGAATTCGTTCCCTTTAAAATGCCGTTCGTTAAATTTGCCTATTTTTTTTTTCGACGAAGCTATCTAACTTTTATTGCGGCAAGAAATATCGACTGGTGTATCCAAACTTTTAAGCGGTAGTATACTCGTTGTAGAAATGAACAAATCATTGAAATTTTCATGATTTCTTTCGTCATTTGATCCGACAACAGTTTCGTAAAACAAAAATCATCGTGCGATAGTTTTTTCAAAATAGGCTTTTCCAGCTTGGACCATCTAGTTTTCGAATTGTACGTTCAATATTTATTCAGGCTGAAAATCTGTCTTTGGGTATCCGCATAGGCTGACGAGAAGTTTTTCATTAAATATAAGGTATGACTCACCGTTTAGACTCGTTTGCATTGAATTTTGATCTTTTTCCAAATAGCGTTGCAAGCATTTTTGACCGCGAGTGATCGCTGCAAATTGTCAACTCGAGACAATCGAGACAACGCGATGATCCTTGACGAGTGAGAAGACTCTCGACAAAATATAGGTATTTATCGGTGTGCAAACGGGAGGGGGGGGGGGGGTGGGACGGGGGAGAGAAAGAGAGAGAGAGAGAGAGAGAGAGCAGGTGCGAAGATACTACCTACGTGTCGGACAAAAGTAAAAGTAGCGCGATAATTGGCCCCGTTGATAACCGTGCGTGTGTGTGTGTGTGTGTTATCGAAGACATTCCTCGTCGAATGAGTTTGCGTGGACGAGGGTTAGCGATCGTGCTGCATGTTCGTGAAGGAACTAGCAAAAGTTGCGGCAAACGATCGAAAAGAGATGTAGGTCCGTCAAAATGCAATTACGATCCTAAATGCTCGATTAACTTTTCGTCCTCACTTTCGATGCTTTCGGCTCTTTTTTCAGTGACCCCAATGCGGCTACGTGCAGGTAGCTGTACAGGTTTTTGCATTACTCCATTTTGCCATAGTTGACCACGAGTAAAAGGTTTTATCGCTGATACGGAGTATTTGTGCGAGGCTTCGCGTCTATATTGTACCCGTCCGTCCTATCTTTTCCGCTCTCTTTTTTTTCGGCATCTTTGATCAAGTTTTCCTGGCTCGCACGGCGAGAGGGGGGGTTACGCCGACACGCCAACTATTCGAATATACAGAGAGGATAGAGGCGAGGAACATAGCAGGTGGTACGGTAGGGCGGAGGTACACGAACCGAGCGAGACACGCGAACAAACCGTCGCGCCTTCCGTTACGATCGGGCGTTATTTGACTCTACCGGGAATTCGCTCAATCCCGGTGAAAGCGATTAGGCTTAAGAAAATATTAGTAGGCGGCAGCGCGCCCGTGCGATACGCGATATGTTTCCAAATGAGAGAGAGAGAGAGAGAGAGAGAGAGAGAGAGAGAGAGAGAGAGAGAGAGAGAGAGAAATTCTCTTGCCAGACAGAGCCTAGCACGTTTCGTGCCGAGTATAAATAACGTCCGCGAATTTATCCGCGATCATCGTGCCCTCCGGCCTGGGCGCGATTCGCTCCGCGTAAGATAAACGATCGATCTCGCGGTTTCCTTGAAAAGGGTGAATCGATCGCAAATCTGTTCGTCCGTATCGAGGGAAAATGAGGAGCGAAGGAGTAAGGGGGTCTGTGAAATGTTCAACAGAGTCCCAAAAACGGATAAGGAACGCGTAGCGTCTTTCTCGCTTTCGAGGTCGGGAGGATGGAGAAAAAATGGGTCGCGGTGCGCGCTCGCTTATCGATCAGCGTGGCGCGTCGTCGTTGTACGCGAGACTCCTGCTGACAATAAGAGGTATCGTGGGGATGCGCGCAAGCAACGACCAAGTCTTTGGATTTCATTGTCGCCCCCTACACGAATTGCTAAATACACAAAAGGAAACCGAGTCGCGAATGAGATTACATTTATAGGCCATTTTTCAACCGGGGCGCAGCAACCTCATGCGAGCGTTTTTTTTTCAATTAGATTCGATTAGACAAAAAAATCAAACAAAAAAGGGCTCGCGATCAACGAGTCGCGAGTTACTCGAGCGCAAGAGACGCGCCTTCGAGAGAATCGCAGCCTGAGAAAACGCCGGCGGCGGGGTGTTCTGCCACGGCTAATTACTTAGAGGGCTTCCCTTCTCGCGAATGAGCCCCTTGTATTTGCCTGTGTAGAGCGAACACGCTCGTAGGTCAAAAGACTCAGCGCGACAGGAAATGAGAGGCGGAAGATGCCCGCGTACGTAATATTATATACTAGAATACGAGTATCTCGTGAGACGAAAGGCTCCGCGGGGCAGGGGGGTTGGCTGGTGTGCCAACGATCGATTCGCCCGAGTCCGTTCGTGTCATTTTTCTCTTTTTATTCCCGTCACCTACGGATATTTAGTTGGGGCTTCGATCGGGCCCAACTTGGGTTTTCCTAACTTTGTGGGGGCTCCTGTCTGGAAGTTTCGCATTGGCCATCTATTTGAATCAAATAAGTTTTCGCCTTGTCTCGGCAGCTTACCACGATCCGATTTGTTTCGAATATATTTATTTATTTTTCCAGCTATTCTCGCTAAATATTTAATATATTCAAATTAAATAAATAAAGATTCGATTCGAATAAATCTTTATTTGCTTATAACATGCACTGCAAATCCAAGTGTATTATATGCATAGAATATTTCATAAATCAAAAATAAAATGCAATACTCAATTTAGAGTTCTGCCACGATGATTTTGTATCATAATTCGTCATTCTCTGACCTTCCGAAATGATTTTACTCGAACAAAATATTTCGCCTACATATGGAAACGAATCTACAATTTACCTATCCATAGCTACGTACGCTGCCCATGCGCTACCGAGAGTTTATAGTATCTTAGGCGCAGATATGACATTAGGGAATAAATCAATTCTCCTATAATTATTTCTCGTATCACATAAACTATATCAATTAGTTAGTATTATTAGTATCAGACTTTTATCGCATTTTATGCCACAGATTTTTCTCAAATATATATATATATATATATATATATATATATATAATACCCCCCCGCAAGTGCGTATTACAATGTAGACCGACCATTAATTCAATCACAGACAAATTTTTGGGTCGACAAAAATTCCATTCAATTTAAATCAGACACAATGAAATAGATACATTGAGAGGATTCAATTAAATTGTTTTTTGAACAGATAAAACTGAATCACAGATTAATTAGGAATAAATGAAATATTTAATTATTAGACGATATTAAATAGATCTTTATTTTAATAAATAAATATATGTAAAATAAATCGTTCCAACAATGAAATGCAATAGGAAAGAATTGATTTCAAATAGTTAGTATCAACAGAATGTTTCTGTCAGTGTATACAACCTACCTGTCTCTAGCTACGGACACTGCTCCTACGTTACCGATTGCTTGTAGCATCTTAGGCGCAGATATGGCATAAGACACCAAATGAAACCCCATAATTATTAGTCGTATCGCATAAACTATATCAATTGGTTAATGTCATTGTCATAATTAGAGACTTATTATCAAACATCATGCTATATATTATTCAAACATAACTTATATATATATATATATATATATATATATATATATATATATATATACCAGCTGTCCGATTTTAATTTTACACCTAATTTATCTCGAGAAATACTGCTCCGATCAAGTATCAAGGGATAATAAAACTTTTAGGATTCAAAGGGAGAAGGCTCAAAAGGAATATTCTTTGGTCCATAATTCAAAATGGCGACGTTAAGATGGCCAACACGTTTTTGTCAAAATGGGAATACGACTTTTTTGTCGTCAAAAAATTTATCAGGCCAAAACTAACAACTTTTGTAGAAACATTTTTTTGAAAACGTTCATAATTTTTAGATTAGAACACCATTTTTTACGATTTTAGCGCTATCCAAAATGTACCACGAGGATTGCAAAGTCTTTAACATCCCTCGTGAGTGTGTGCGTGTGAGTTTGTTTTATGTTTGTTGGGCTTTGTTTGGGTTATCTAAAATACCCAAACAAACTCACACGCACACTCGCTCGCGCACTTACACTTGCTATGTTAAAGACTTTACCCCCTCTTCGTACATTCTGGACGGCATCAAAATAGTAAAAAAATGGTGTTCTTACTTAAAAATTATGAACGTTATCAAAACACAATTTCTACAAAAATTGTTAGTTTAAGCGTGGCAAATTTTTCTGGTGAAAAAAACAAAGTCCCATTTCAAAAAAAAAAAATGGCGGCCATCTTAATCATCGCCATTTTGAATATTGGACCAAAAAATATTTTTTAAAGTTTCCTTTTGAACCCTAAAAGTTTTCAACCCCAAACAAACGTTGGTCAATAGCTTGTTTCAAATATCAAATTCAAATGTTTGACTCAACGCAAATTCTATTCAATATAAACGAAAACAATTCAATAGGTGCATTTCGTGGATTCAACGAAATTGTTTTGTGAGCAGATAAAACCGAATCTCAGTTTTATTAGGAATAAATAATATATCTTGTTATTAGACGATATTAAATAGATCTTGATTTGAATAATTAAATATATTTAAAACAAATAATTCCCATAATGGAATGCAATGGAAAAGATTGGACTTGACGAAAAATCTAGTTCATTTTAATAATAAAAAAAAACAAACAGACGCATCTACTTAATGTCAATAGAATTGTTGCGTCAGTGTGGCACGATGTTTGGCAAGTATCAAAAAGACATCAACCACTTGATGTAGTTTATGGAACACGACAAATAATTATAGTAATTACTTTTGTCTTATATGCTATATCGGCCATTTAGATGGCACAAGTACTCGATACACTGACTGAAGAATTCGATTAATATTAACTAGATGCGTCGATTTGCTTTTTTAAAATTTGTATTAAGTAGATTTTTCGTGAAATCAATTTTTTCCTAAGCGTTCCATTATTGGAATTATTTATTTCAAATATGTTTAATTATTCAAGTACAGATCTATTTTATATCGCCTAATAACTAAGTATTTTATGTATTCTCAATAAATCTGTGATTCGATTTCGTTTGTTCGAAAAACAAATTCTGTTGAATCCAACAAATGTGTCTATTTAATTATTTTGTTTACATAATTGAATCGAATTTTCGTAGAATCAAACATTTTTATATTTGATTGAATTAATAGCCTGTCTATACGGCAACACACATTTGAAGGGAGGGGATGATCGTGTGTGTGTGTGTGTGTGTGTGTATAATGGGTTATGTTTGAACAACCCATAGCATGATAGTGGATAAAACTCTCAATCATCATAATGATATTAATTTATTGGTATAGTTTATTCGATGCAACAAATAATTACACGAACTCATTTGGTTTCGTATGCCATATCCGAGACTAAGATGTTACAAACACTCGGTAGTGTAGGGGCAGCGTGTGTAGCTATATGTAGGTAGGTTGTAGATTCGATTCCATATGTAGGGGAAATAGTCTTTTCGATTAAAATTATTTGAAAGCGCCAGGAAATTAAGTATTTCCTTTTATTTTGGATTTATGGAATATTCTATGCACATAGTACATTTGGATTTGCAGTGAAGGTCTATTGTAAGCAAAAAAATATTTATTCGAATGAAATTTTCATTTATTTAATTTGAATATATTTAATATTTAACAAGAATTGCTGAAACAAATAAAAATATATATTTGAAACAAATTTGATTACAGTAGATCGTGAGACAAGGAGAAACCCTGAGATATTTAGATAGATCCTATTTTGATTAAAAATTTTGTTGGCCGTTGCGATATTCTTCCAAACATAATCCATGTGTGTGTGTGTGTGTGCGCACACGCGCGCATATATGCATGTATATATGGGTCATTCCATGTCAAATCGACAAATTTTTTACCTGACCCCCTTTGATTTCGCTGAAAATTTTCTATCTTTTTCTACCCCCCGAAAGTTATTTTTCAGAATTTTTTCAAATTTTTTTTCCCGACTCAAAAAAAGTTATGAATTTTTGAAAAAAACCGCTCTTTTATTTTTAAATTGCCAGAACTTTTTCAAAAATTGACCGTTTGGGAACTTTTTTTTTTCAAAATTTTTGTTTTTAAATGTAGTTTTCGAAAAAAAATATGAAAAAATTTTCAGAATCCCAGATATATGGAATATTTTAGTTTTTTTGAAAAAACCGTAATTTTCTCAAAGTCCGACCGTTTTTTTTTGTTTTTTTTTGCTCTAAAAATACTTCAACTAATTCTGCAATGATCCCCGTTAATCAAAAGATGTGACGACAATCGCTTCTAATTTTTTTTCTTGATTATAAAAAAATTTTTGTTGAATTTTTGCTGATTTTATATAACTTTGTTATGACATTTTTTTTATTTCCTCGTGAAACCTCAAAAGTTGAAAAATAAAATTTTATTGGAGAATTTCAAGTGATTATCGTCCAAGAAATTGTTATTTTAAAAAAAAAATAATTTTTTTTCTCTCATTGACGTTATTTTTTTACTCTTATGGACGTTTTTTTTTGGTACTGAAATATGACAACTTCAAAAATACAATGGGTTTAAAAGTTACCTCCAGTTGATACAATGTGATAATTTAAGAGCTATCGATTGTCGGCAAAAAAGATATCATCTACATTTCATTTAAATAATATGGAGGTTATGTTTTCAGAATAATTACATTGTCGTTGTGTTCATCGTGTCACGTAGACTTACTATTGCTAAATAAAGTACCTATTATTTATCATAAAGTGCTGTTAATTTATATTTTGTTAACGAGTGATTACAATGCCGAAGTTTTTTGATCGATGTTGCAATCCATTTAATTTGGAGAAGCATAGAAAAAAAATATCCCTGCGAAATTTACCGGAGCATTTAGCAATTCGATACAATTTGTCGACTGATGAGCGAATATGTAGTTCATGTTATAAAAAAATGCTTCAGCCCTCTGTTGACAATACTTCTGATGAAAGTGATGATAATCAAAACAATGATTCATTTCATCGTCATTATAAAAATCTATAACAGCCGATGACACTTCAGAAGATAATCCATGGCCTGAAAATAACGATGTTAAAAATTAATTTATAAATATTCACGCATTGGTGATTTCAAACAAAATTAATTTGTAACTCAATATCGTACCTATTTTCTTTTCAGGCATTGGTAAAACTCCTTGGTCAGCAGCAAGCTTTCTCGCTAATCGTGCCATATACGTCGTAGCACCCATAACCTTGACAATCTTATCAATGCTCCAACTTGACGGCATTAGAGTCAAAATTTGTAAACGTAACGATGTGCTTGTATCAGTGTCATTAAACTTCTCTCTCAATTTTTCAATTATTTCAGCAGCATCTGTATCGCTGCATTGAAATTCCACTGCATTTTGTACTCCTAATGCCTTTCTCAAATTATAAGCAACACGAGTGATTTTATTGTTCAAATACGTATTATCATTCTGTCTTCTCGTAAGCAATGGGGATTGGTTTAACAACAGTAGGGCATCATTTATGGTCGGACGAGTTATCTCCAGACTCAGTTCCGATAACGACGAACTACTTTGTTTAACAAGTGATTCTCCATAACTTGTCGTTGGGTCTAGAAAAAAGAACGAATAAAAACTATAAAAAATTAACGTTAATAGTTGAATACCGAGACGTATGAAAGTTTAGAAAATACCTGTCAGATTATTGCGTTCGGAATCGTAAACTTCTATAGATCCGCTGATAATATTTTGAGCAATTTCAAAATAATCATTGTTTTGATTATCATCACTTTCATCAGAAGTATTGTCAACAGAGGGCTGAAGCATTTTTTTATAACATGAACTACATATTCGCTCATCAGTCGACAAATTGTATCGAATTGCTAAATGCTCCGGTAAATTTCGCAGGGATATTTTTTTTCTATGCTTCTCCAAATTAAATGGATTGCAACATCGATCAAAAAACTTCGGCATTGTAATCACTCGTTAACAAAATATAAATTAACAGCACTTTATGATAAATAATAGGTACTTTATTTAGCAATAGTAAGTCTACGTGACACGATGAACACAACGACAATGTAATTATTCTGAAAACATAACCTCCATATTATTTAAATGAAATGTAGATGATATCTTTTTTACCGACAATCGATAGCTCTTAAATTATCACATTGTATCAACTGGAGGTAACTTTTAAACCCATTGTATTTTTGAAGTTGTCATATTTCAGTACCAAAAAAAAACGTCCATAAGAGTAAAAAAATAACGTCAATGAGAGAAAAAAATTATTTTTTTTTTAAAATAACAATTTCTTGGACGATAATCACTTGAAATTCTCCAATAAAATTTTATTTTTCAACTTTTGAGGTTTCGCGAGGAAATAAAAAAAATGTCATAACAAAGTTATATAAAATCAGCAAAAATTCAACAAAATTTTTTTTATAATCAAGAAAAAAAATTAGAAGCGATTGTCGTCACATCTTTTGATTAACGGGGATCATTGCAGAATTAGTTGAAGTATTTTTAGAGCAAAAAAAAACAAAAAAAAACGGTCGGACTTTGAGAAAATTACGGTTTTTTCAAAAAAACTAAAATATTTCATATATATGGGATTCTGAAAATTTTTTCATATTTTTTTTCGAAAACTACATTTAAAAACAAAAATTTTGAAAAAAAAAGTTCCCAAACGGTCAATTTTTGAAAAAGTTCTGGCAATTTAAAAATAAAAGAGCGGTTTTTTTCAAAAATTCATAACTTTTTTTGAGTCGGGAAAAAAAATTTGAAAAAATTCTGAAAAATAACTTTCGGGGGGTAGAAAAAGATAGAAAATTTTCAGCGAAATCAAAGGGGGTCAGGTAAAAAATTTGTCGATTTGACATGGAATGACCCATATACCTATATAATGCCTTGCTCTCTCTTCCCCATCTTTATCTATCTATTTATCTATCTAGATCTATAGAGATTATCTATCTACCTCTATCTATTTATCTAGAGAGAGAGAGAGAGAGAGAGACAGAGAGAGAGAGACAGAGAGAGAGAGAGACAGAGAGAGAGAGAGAGAGAGAGAGGGAGGGAGGGAGAGGGAGAGGGAGAGAGAGAGAGAGGGAGGGAGGGAGGAAGGGAGAGGGAGAGGGAGAGAGAGAGAGGGAGAGAGAGAGAGAGAGAGAGAGAGAGAGGTAGATGGATAGTAATTTTTATTATTCATAGTTGAACAAAAAGAGAGAGAGAGAGGGGGGGGGGGGAGGGAGAGGGAGATGGAGAGGGAGAGAGGGTGAGAGGGAGAGAGGGAGAGAGAGAGAGAGAGAGAGAGAGAGAGCCATATATAATTCGGTCAAGGGATTTATACCGGTTTGCCCCTAAAATCGAAAACTGTAGTAGTATTGGGAAAGCTCCAAGCAGAGAATTTACAACTATAAGACTTAAAGGTTTGTTACTTGGTGTACGTACTTGGATCACAGTTTCAGTCAAGCTACACCTAGTCTGCAATTCTCTAATGGGGGCCCGGTCTGGCTCTTTTATGAAAATTCCTACCAGCGAATCAAGAAATAAGTCCTTAAAATCCCCGAAACCTTTTGGCGATGCCCGGGCAATTTTTCAAACGAATGCAGTGCAAAATGTCTTACCGCGAGCAGTCATAGTGCGAGGGACGAACGGATCAAATCAATTTCTTATAATTATTTTCATTCGGAAAAGGAACAATCGATCGATCGGGAGGTTACTCCTGTCTCTCCCACCGACGTCATAACTATAGCGATATTTTTGTTCCGGAGAACGAACGGCACGCAACCAGGCAATTTTCTACATTCCCGTGGATAAACATGTCCTCGCGTACGAATAGGAGCGGCGGCGGCTGCCCCTCACGCTAGCAGCCCGTCCTGCTTTTACGCGATCGATCGAAAATGCATTTGGTACCGGTCCCGGAGGGCGCGCGCACGCCTTCGATATATCCTTGCGCGGCGGGTGTGGACGAATAAAGAAAATGTACACGGCTACAGTCCGCTGCTCAATGTGCATCCCCGCATTATCGAACGACGATCCCTCATCGGTAAAAAATCTTTCGTTGCATTTGTCTTTGCACGTATGACGTGCGGTGGTGGCGGATATCGTTATTGAGACGCCCAGACGCGAGAGTAAACGAAAACTGCCGTTTTGCGGATGAATTATCCGGGCGATCGTACGCGGGCTTTAATCGATTTGAAAAGAGTATGGGTGTATACTCGAACGATAAGTGCGAACTATACGTGCGAGCGATAGTGCCGAAATTTAATCGCGTGAGACAACGTATACTCGAGCATCAACGATTACGCGTAAATATTCGGAGACGTCATATGGTTTCTCTCGTTCGATCGTCTTCGAGGGAGTCGATGTTGCCCAATACTTGGAATCGAGAGAGTAAGAGTGAGTGAGTGAGAGAAAAAGAGAGTGTGAGAGAGAGAGAGAGAGAGAGAGAGAGAGAGAGAGAGAGAGAAACATTTCAACGAGAGTTTTCGCATCGAGCGTTGTTTTCGTCTTTTGGCTTTAGAATGACACGCGCCCGGGAAGGCGAGAACGAACGAGAGAAAAGTGTACGACGGTAAAGGACGGAAGCGCAGGGGGGTATTCCTCTTACCTGGAAGGTCGAAGCTAGAGGGATCCTTCCGTTACCGGGAAGCTCCGGACGGTAGACTGTGTTCGTTGCTTCGGGAGAAGCGTGTCGTACGAAATTCTCTCGCACCCTCCCTCGCGTCCTTTTTCTCGGCGAGGTGAGCGCGGGGCGTACCAGCGGAATTTCTGCTCCTGCGCTCAACGGGTCCTCCCCCTCGATCCTCCCCCGGGTCTTCCGAGAGAGGGAGTTTACCAGTAGGGGGTGGAAAAATACGAGTGACGCATCCGAGTGCGAGGAAAAGAAGGTACGAAGGATAGAAAAAGAAGAAAGCAGAGTCGCGGAGAAGTCGTGTGCGAGCGGCGTAAACGCCTGCGAGCGTACCTAGCACCGCTTCCGCGATAATCGCTCAACTTTTTAACGTTTCATTTTTTCACCCCCCCCCCCCCCCTCCTTCTTCGCAACGATACCGCGATAACGTACATGCGTTCAATCGTTCCGTTTTGGGACGTTCGGAGAACGTCGAGAGCGGGGCCGTTACTGCCGCCTGCGTACACGTTGTTGGTACATACTTTGCCCCGTTCCGTTCGAGTCGCTTACGAGCCACAAGATCCACAGTCGGCTCCATTCACGATTGATAGTCGAGCGCGCGATCCTATCGGTGCATCGAACCGAGGGGTTGCATGCAAAAGCCGCGTCTCGGAGACGCCGTCGCACGTTGCGATATTTTTCTCGCAATGCTCTTTGACCGCGCGTCTCGTGTGCCGAGATGCGTTGCGCGTCTCATAATTACCATTATTATTATTACTGAACGAGAACGCGCGCGCGCCGTCAGAGTATGATTAATAGTCGCTACTTCCCGATTCGTTTGCGTACCTATACTCGTCGCGGGATTCACGCGACGCGTTAACGGGAAGGAAAAAAATGTTAAAGAGAAGAATATTGATGAAGCGCGCGCCACGCATGGCGCGATCGCGACCTCGTTTTTGTTTCTCCTCTGTATGAACGAGAGAAGCTCCTCGCACGATGGATACGCTCCGCGGTGTGGTAATGCCACACGGATCGGACGACGGCTCGTTCGCGCTTACCTGCAACAGAAACGCGTATCACCCCTTTTTAGGACATTACTCTTTCGCGAGTCATTCGCGAGAATCGCGACCTTTCCGATTTTCGAAAGGTCGCGATTGAGAAAAATGTCTCGTTCTCGAGATGGCTGCTTCTCTACAAAAGAATAGGCTGAAGAGAAAAACGCTCACCGCTTCGTATATATACGCGATCACGCGTCGATGCGATTGAAGAAAGATTTAAAAAAAAAAACCGAAAAGAAAACGCGCTATCGATCGGGGGGCGGCGATAGGCCGCTGCACGCGTTTTATCCGCCGAGTTGAAAAGCACTCACTCGCACCTCGGAGATATCGAAAATTCGGTCGCGACGAAATACCAACCCTATCGACGGCGGTAGTCCCTGGTTCCCCCCCACCTTGGCAGCGGTCGGAACCAGAGGGAGCAAAACGCCCTCGGTGCAATTCCGTTTTGAGGGCTTACGCCTGGTTGCAAATTTTACGAAACATCAATTTCTGCTTTTCGATGAATTCTCGAAATATAACATTCGACTCGACGGATAAATCATTTATCATGGTGATATTTCGTAACCGTAATTCAATAGAAAAATACGAAAATGGCCAAACCGGATCGTTACAGCTCAACCGATAGATCGAGATATCCGACGAGTGTCAGAGCGGAATTGAGTCTCGGTGCTGTAGCGGTCCTACTAGTTTTACCATCTCGCCGTTACGCTACTACATCGTTCCAGCCGTTCTCACAAGCGGTAGCAGGGTCATGCGTTCCATACATAACAATCGTCGTTTTCCTAGATCCTAACACACAGCGCGTCTAGGACAGGGTGCAGTGGCACAGCCCTACTGATAAGTCCGTCACCGTATCCGAGACGAAATGCAAATTCCTTATCCTGCCTTCTATCTTACCGACCTTACAAAACTTAGACAAGCCGCGGACAACTACGGGAGTAAAGAGATGCCGTTCGTCATCATCACCACCGATCGAATCTCTCAAGTGCTCCATAGTCCAAGAGCCAAAGCCAAAAAGTAGGTTCATAACGCAATTTTCTACATATCCGATTTTCTCGTTGAAATATGTTCCAGGGTGTCCCCCGAGTGTAAATGTAAGTTACACCCGCGACGGGGGGAGGGGGGGGGGGAGTGAGCTTCAGCCGCCATATAGGAAAACACGTTTTATCAAATATTTCGTGGGCCGTGAATCGTGCGACAAAAACAACGGTAATCATTTTCATAGATAATAACATTCTCTACAACTGTCATTCGAAACTTTTTTCTGTATAGTGCATGGGTTTTTATTTATAGCGCGCCGAACTGTTTGCAACACGGTTATTGCCAAATATACCGCTAACGGTCGATGAAACGTTGAAAATGGTATTGACCAAATTTGTAGAACATAAAATTTCCAATAAACTTCTATCCAAGTTTTTTTTTCCATAAAATTGATACTTTAACAGTTATAATAAACGGTGTGCTGGTCTAGTGGTTAGCGTGCTTGCCTCTAAACCAGTACATCGGGAAGTCGCGGGTTCGAATCGCCGCCTCGTAGTTTCGGAGAAAAATAAATACGGGCATGACGTAGCTCCCGTTCGAGACGGATGTCGCGCACGCGGACCGGTACGTGAGTGTGTCTTGTGAGTTATGTCCCAATGAAACGCGACTAGCTCCGAGACTGTGGAACGAACTCGGGTCCGGCTGTATTGGTATAGGTTTTCCACAGTTTCCCTATACCCATGGTAAAAATGTCATGGTAAACGCGATTCAGAGGGGGAAGTCGGCTGCGGCGGCAATGTGGAGATCGATTGGGGATGTGAGGTGGAATATGGTGGGGACTGTAATAAGGGGAAAGTACCCTGTGCATGGAAGCTACAATAAATAATACAGTAGCGCTCAATATAAAAAGAATACTTTAACAGTTATAAGGCTGTTAATGCTGAGTTGACGTATAATAGCCACAGGATTATAACGCTGGATACTAAATCATGCGCTTATATATGCTCGGTACTATGGAACAGCTATCGCTCTTAACCTTCCAATATAGTATTCAGGTCATCACCGAGGCTATGATTGCAACAACTAACCAGGAGAAGTTTTTGGCGAACGAAAGCGATGACTCGCTTTATAACAATGCTGAAAACTGAACTCCAACCATCCGGGATTTTCGTCGAATAAACCGGAAAAGATGCCAACACACTGATAGTGCAAACAGCCATGCAAATGTCCAGAAGATGCGATTCCGTTATCATTGTGGGCGAGAACGTTCATCATCTTGTATTGCTAACCGGATTGGCGAATGGATACGATAACATTTTCTTTTGCAAGTCTGGAAAAGGACGCATTCCTGAAACATTACACGGTCCTAATTGTCTCTGTAGCTGTTACACTAAACGTGTTAGGGACAACATATTGTTCCTTACCGTTTAGTGGTTGCGACACGACATCAGCTACATACAAAATAGGGAAAACCAAAGTTCTTTCAACATTGGTCAGAAACGATTTGTTTACCGAAAAGAACGTTGATCCAAATATGATTGCTCACGCTGGAGATCGTTTTTTTTTATTGCACTGTATGGAGATGACAAATCGGAAGCGTCCATTAACTCTCTTTGATACAAATGCTTCGGAAAATTGGCAAGTAAGACCAAGCTGAACCTGTCACTTCTACCTCCTACCTAAGATACGGCACGGTACCGTTTGCCCAGTACCTACCACCAGGTTCAAACTTGGCTTGGATTTTACCTTGACCCCGAAGAATGGGGTTGCAAGCGGACTTGAAACGGTTTTCAACCAAGTCCAACTGCTATGACTCCCGGACCGTCAGGTTCGTTGCAAATAATATCTTGCGAATGCACCGAAAATTGCGGGGCTACCTGTGTATGCCGAAAAGCTGGCCTAAAATATTGAATAATTTGTTCGAACTGTAGTGGACAATTTGCCAGATACATTGGATACCATCGAAGACGAATTCGATGAAGATGTAATTTTCGATTCATCTCTTACGGATATAGCGGAGGCGGAAGACAGAGATGTGCAAGGCGATGAGTGTCTCCCTTCATCATCGAAACGGATGAGACTTGCGGCGTAAAATAACGCGCCACTTTGTATGAACTTAAATGTTTTAACCCGTTTCTGATTTTTTTTAATTGATTTGCATCCATTGAACCCGGTTATCCCCTTCTGCATATTTTCCTTCTCATAAGAATATTTTACGTGATATATAAATAATTGTATCTTACATACATTGGCAATTTTTCATGGTAAGACGTTCTACCGATGCAAGTAAGAACGATCTATAAATTATTAGTAGTTGTTCACACTATGACTTTAATGCATTTACTACACAGTATTATTATTTTTCTAAACACTTTTTGCCGTTTCATGTGTTTTGAAACGTTTTCCGTGTACTACGAGTGTTCCGTCGCATCGGACATATTTGTCGTTTTAAATTGTTAGACGATAACTCATTCAAGAACGCCTGTAACTAAATAAAACCGCTTTTTTCTCCACGATGACCCCTTTAGCCTAAGGACCAACAAAAAAGGGAATTTGCCGAATTACAAGGGGTTCCGCAGGAAACGTTGTACGTGTCACTCCGCTCGAATCGAACAATCGCTACATTTGGCGCGCAGATGCGACGATTTAAAATATCTTTACAGTTTAAGCCGTATCGTCTTCATTGCCGTAAAGAAATACTTTAAGATCTTGTGAATAATAAGGTACACGTGCAAAACAGCATGGACTATCCCCGAGGACTATCTGACCAGCATAGTCGCACACCCTAATGGAGGGATTAACCTCTGCGCTTACTCGACGCTCAACTCAAGGGCGAAAATCTTTTTATCATGGTGCTTTTTATCAACTAGCGCTTCAGGGGAATTTCCCTACTACTTGTCGAGCTTGGGTCCGACAGCCATGTCCACGTTGCACCCTTCTTCCCACCAAAAACTCCCTTGCGTGATTGGCAATGAGAAAAAATCGTCCCACTTTAATTTTGCACCGATGATAACTGCACGAAAAGCAGTTATCAGGTAGAGAAAGGCAGAGCAGTTAAAGGCAGAGAAAGGCAGAGCCTTCTTCTTTTTTGAGAACTCTCGTCACCAACTACGAATCTCCAGTTTAGAACCTTACCTCGACCGTGACGCATCAAGAACTACTGGAAAAAAGTTGAGATCGTCTCGTGTCTAAAAAATATCACACTATGCCTTGAGACTACTCTCAAGCATAACGTTTAGAATCTCACCTCGACCGAGACGCATCACGAACTAAGAGTGGACAACAGTTGAGATCGTCTCGTGTCTAAAAAATATCACACTGTGCCCTGAGACTACTCTCAAGCATAAAGTTTACAAACTCACCTCGACCGAGACGCATCACGGACAACAGTTGAGATCGTCTCGTTTCTAAAAAAAAGCATCACACTGTGCCTTGAGACTACTCTCAAGCACAAGGTCTATAACTTCAACTCAACCGAGACGCATCAAGACCTACTGGGCAACAGTTGAGATCGTCTCGCGTCGAAAAAAACATCAAAATCACACTGTGCCATGAGACTAATCTCAAGCACAAGATCTAATACTCATTATCATAACAAGTGAACCTTAAGTAATTAGTTATGAAGCGTTGAATTTTCAAATAAATAATATTTACTCTGGTCCTCGTCTTCAATAACTAATTTCACTTTCTAAACAAAAATCAAGTCGTTGGTGATTAATTTCCCTGATGACGATACGAAGGGACTACGTCACCGCCAGAGTGTTAATCGGGCCTTACAACCCCGACGGGTCGAAGTGCTACCGCGCGGTCCCGACGTATCGCACAACGATAGCAACATTTCCAAGTTTACCAAGCTATAACTCTTAAATTATTAATTTTACGAAAATGACCGAGGAATAAAGTTTATTGGAAATTTTAGGTCCTGTAAATTTGTTTGTCGCCATTTTTAATGTTTCGTCGACCGTTAACTGGATATCTAGCAATAATCATGTTGCAAAAAGTTTGACGCGCTATGAATAAAAACCTATGCACTATACGCAAAAAAGTCGTGAATGAAAGATTTGGAGAGTTTTATTATCTACGAAAATGATCCCTACTGTTTTTTTCGTACGATGCACGGTTCACAAGATATTCGATAAAACGTGTTTTCTAAGACGGCGGCTGAAACTCAACCACCCCCCCCCCCCCTCCGTCCAGCCAACTTACATTTACACTCAGGGGACACTTCCGAACATATTCCAACAAGAAAATCGGATGTGTAGAAAATTGCAGAAAAAAGTACCTGACTCTTGGACTACCATGGCAGCAGCGCCGCCAGCTAAAGGAGCGAGATTGCTTCGTACAACCGTGAATCTACCTCCTATTATCTCGGGGACGATCAAGCCGATTTACGAACAACTTGGCAATTGTAACTTATCGGAGAGGTGCTTTCGAACGAAACAACAACGAAAGTTACAACCGGCTGCTCAGCTGGAAGATAAGAGCAAAGATTCTTCCGAGTGGATCCCCCCGTCCCCAGTGGAAATAGCTTCGACGAAGTATCCGTTTCGTTGTTCAGTGTCGTGCGCCCACGATCGAACACGTGAGGGCGAACAATGCTCCGCAGACGGCGGCAAATCGGAATTCCAGAGGTTGTTACCGCTACAGACGGCTCATCGTATGCGGGCCTGGCGTATCGATGATTCGACGTATGTTTCCTAAATGGCACTTAGCCACGTATACACCTGACCTAAGACTCAAAGTGACTTTTTTAAAATCGGTGAGCATGATATCTGAATAATCGCCGCGTCGATAAATTTGAAATATTACAAGCTTCTTCTTTTGCATATAAAAAAGCGATACTTTAACGAAGGAGCGTATTTTTCGATGCATAGTTTGTTTTTTTATCACCAAAAATCGATCATTTCGCTTTGGACTGCGGCAATTTTTTGTTGTTGAGAAAATCAATATTTTATTCGATCCTTCGCCCGAGCACCGGATAACTTGCCGATGGGCAAACCAAATGCGTTAGAGTTTTTAATTTCCGATTATTTGTTTCCGAGCAGCGGTGCGGTCGCCGTGAAATACGTTTTTGAAACAGCGCTCCGCACAAACCATTGTATTTACCGCATTAACAACATTTTATTCCATATAATAATCGTAAAAGATCCAGCCAAAACCATACTATACGTTGATGTACACAAGAGAAATAAAATTGAATGGCCCCACACGCTAACTGAGAAATAAAATCACGAAAATTCGTCCCTTTTCGGCCGCACGAGCTACAGGTGTAACCCGTTAAGGTTCTTACGGGATCTATAGCCGTCGGGGCGGAAGTAGGTACGAGAGGAGCGGCGCCTTTGGCTTGCGCATCGACCGCTGCCAACTGTTGGCTATTGAATAATCGTCGCGTCTAACGTACGTTTATCTATTGTACAACAATTTGTGAAAATAGGCATTTTTTGAAAATTGGACGATCACGCGAAACGTTATCGCTTTACTTTGTATAATTTCTTCCGATTATGTTTTTTTTTCTCCCTCAATTCACGTCGCAGATAGTGGTATGTAATCAGGTTGGCGGAAGCCTCGTCAAGCTAGAGACACACGCGCCCCATTTGTAACTTGAATATTTGCCCGAGGACCTGTCAACGATGAATATCGGGGGCGCACAGTAAAACATTATTTCGTTGGAAAAGAAATTACGATCATTTTACGCAATTCGACAAAATGATGTCGTTTGAAAAATTTTCCCCTGTTTTTGGTCTTTTCGTAGACATTTATAGAAACTCGTTATTTCTCAACTTAGATCTCGGATCAATAAAGAGTAATTGTGACGCATTGAGAAAACACGAAGAAATAATACTCCTCGTTGATTACGCCGACTGAGGTACCCGTGTTTGCACAGCCTGATTATTCGGGTGCTTGATGTTGAGCCAAATTCGCCAATAAACCATTTATAATTTTCCCAGGGTCCTGTGAATAATCGTCGCGTTTAACGTACGTTTATCTATTGTACACCTATTTGTGAAAATAGCCTCATTTTCTCGGTGCAAAAGAAACTTGAGGTCCGATTGTTAGTCGCAAACCGTAGATGCCTACCTATTTTTTTTTTTCACCTCCGCAGTGCAATTTTTTCAGCGGATACAAGTAATGTACCGAAAAATCGGATGAGGAGGCTTGTACAAGTTTGATAGTGCAGGATATTTAGACATTGGCTCCCCAAAATCCTGATAATTGATTTTTCGATTGGATTATGTCAGAGAGTGTCCCCTAAGTATAAAACCAAGTTTGTGTCGTCCGAAACCGCGAGCGTTAGCCGCCATCTTGAAAAGCGCCTTTCTGCAAGTAACTCAGAAACGGTGAGTTTTACGTGAAAAATCGTGAGGAACTTTTTTTTCTATTGTTAATATTTGCCGAGATATAGTCGATTAGAAAACCAATTATTTGTTTTTGGAAAATATCTCGATAATTTTTGGAAATACGAAAAAAAATGTAAGAATCACAGTTGTAGAGCATGAAGATTTCTACGATTTTTGTATGAAACTTTTTTTTGTAAAATCAATAGTTGCTCAGTTCTAGCGCAATGAAAATTGCCGTCAGGTAAAGAAGAACAGCGATTAGCGGTGATACGGTACTCTAGCATGCCAAAAAAAAGTGCAATCAAAGAATTTTATCATAGTGACGGCAACAATAATATTTATCATGAAAAGGAGGGATATGGGCGATAGGAGGAAAGTTTGCGCAATAAAAATACTTTGACGAATTGTTTGAAAAAGACATGAAAATTTATTTATTCATATTCATTATCATTTGCGTGATTTGTGTTGCGATTTACAAATTAGGATCGCATCGTTATCATAATAATAAAAAAATTGTTCCTGTCAAATTTTAAACGTCGATGAGAGATTTATAACAATTTTCTTTGTTTGGAACAGGAAGGGCGATTTTCGATGGTTTGCGAGTTTTCTTCTTCTATGTTCAAGTCATGAACAGCAACAGAATCTATGAAAGATTCATTTTGAACATCCCCTTCGTCGCTATCGTCCACTGTAGGGATTGCTTTATTGCATGTTTGGCCACTGCAATTTGAACAAATTACGGAACATTTCAAGCCACTCTTTCGGCATCCGCAGGCAGGTCCGCAATTTGTCTTGCATTTGCAAGGTATTATTTGCAGCAAACTTCGCAGGAAACTTATGATAAGCCAATCTACGTTTTTTTCTCAAATTCAGAAAATTTGAGGGGCAGACAGCTGTTCGTCTATCTATATGACGTCGTTTGGCAAAGTTTCGAGGGGATCTGAAGAGCCATTTCAGCGATTTTTTGGTATCTATAATTGTTCTACCATACCGACCGCGATGAGGTATCATTCCGTCTTAATGTCGTCAGAGCTTTGTATTTTCCAATTTTAAACGGAGCTGACGTTGTGTCACAACCGCCGAGACGTCACGTCTCTTTACACTTTTTGTTTGTTTGTTTGTTGTTTGTTGTTTGACTCCATTTTATACCTTATCTGTTTGGTAATGGGCTTAAATTATAGGTAGATTATCTGGCTATATTGATTTTGCTTCTATTCTTATCTGGCATTATTGATTTTGCTTCTACTAAGCCCTGAACTTAGGTAGAAGCTATTTAAAAACTCTTGGAAAACGTTTCATTTGACCCTGTGTCGGGGTCAATCGAAGCGGTGCTTGGGATTAGTTGAAACAGGGATTTTCAACTGGTTGAACTGATGTTTCTACCAAACCCAGGTACTGTTAATGATGTGTACGAAGTGTGTTTGTTGCGAATAAAATTCACTTTTAATTAAAATAATCGGTTTTATTGCTTTTCATTCCAGTTTTGGTATCACCAAAGGCATATTGAGGTGCTTTAATATTATTTTACTTATCTAGTTTTAATTTACTAAAAATAATCAGTCAGGGAATAGTTTTTGTTACTAGCGAGGTACTCAATGCGACCGACTTATTTAGTCCTCGAGGTTCTTTTTTACTCTCTTAGCCTGTTTCCTGCGGTCTCCCTCTTCGGTCTCTTTCCTTATCTATTTTTTGTCTCGGGTATCGGTGTATATTGTTGACTTTCTCTCCTCCCTAACCCTATTTAGCGTTTTAATATTTATTTTTTTGGCATCTTTTTATGCCTTTTTATAATTTTCGAGATCGCAGCTTCTGCAGTTCGTAGTTTCGAACGGTTTCTTGGTATCTAAAAGAAAAACAAGATTTGGAAAACTTGCGTGCGTATACCTAAATGTTGTAGGTAGTTGCTGACCACAATAAACTTACTAGGATATTCACAGTAATGATGATTGTAAACAACGCTGAAGAAGGAACAATATTTTTGGAGCAATACGCAAAATAATAGTGATAAAAAAATTACTTTTTGTGTCGAAAAAGCGATGCTCCCACACAAAATGTTCGACGCTCTCGGAGCGGCGGCGTGAACCAAGCGATAGGTTTCGATATGCAAAGCAGTTCCTTCCGCCCTTGGGCGCCCACTGCTATCAATAACCATCTTCGAGTTATTTAACTTGTTTCATTTGACCCGTGTTTCTATCGACCCCAGCCTCCCCTATTACCACTAATCGCTGTTTTTCTTTACCTGAGGGCAACTTTCATTGCGCTAGAGCTCAGCAACTATTGATTTTACAAAGAAAAGTTTTATACAAAAATTGTACAAAACTGCATGCTCTACAACTTTGATTATCACATTTTTCTTCTCGTATTTCCAAAAAGTATCGAGATATTTTCCAAAAATAAAAATTTGTTTTTTCAATCGACTATATCTCGGAAAATATTAACAATAGAGGAAAAAGTTTCAAATAAAAAAGATGGAAAATTTTATCCTCTACAAAAAAGGTTCTCATAATTTTTAACGTAAAACTCACAGTTTCCAAGATATTTGCAAAAAGGCGTTTTTCAAGATGTGCGGCTAACGCCCGCGGTTTCGGACGACACAAACTTGGTTTTATATTTAGGGGACACCCTCTGACATAATCCAATCGAAAAATCAGTTGTCAGGGTTTTTGTGGAGCGAAACAATTTTTGGTGCTAAAATTCCTGGACTACGATGTGACTAGCCCACGAAATACGTTCAGATAGCGAATGATTTATCGAAAAAACGATACTGCGAATGGAAGGGGCGATAGGGGCTACAAGTAACAAGCGAGTTGCCGCCAAACTATAAACATTGTAGGTACATATTAACGGTATTCCAACTCTTTGAGTATTAGCGGACGCGCACATAACGGCTAGTGTTCGCTCAGGAGCCGCACGGAGAAGTCACGGTACTGCGGCCCATTTTACCAGGTAAATGAACTTTTTTTACCATCGCGATCTTTTTTATTTGTGGTTTAAGGAGGTTGGAGCGTTAGCCACAACGCAAGGTTGAATTTGATTAAAAATACATGTTGTTGTTTACACTATATTGAGTCTTTACGAGTTTTTTGAACTTTTTCACCACCAAACACCAGAAATAAAAAATAGTTGAATGACTTTCACTAGTTGAAGACTTTCACCCTAAAGGTTATGTAATTTTTATTGTTATTCAGCACCAAGATAAACCATTTCTAACAACGGATTAACGCAAACTGAATCTTTGTGAACATTTAGAAGAAAAAAAATCCTCATCTTGCCCATCGTAAACCATGGGCCAATAATCTCGTGACGTAAATATGAATAGGCATAATTATGAATTACTCAAAATTTCATTGTGAATTGTATAAAACATTCGTTGTCGTAGTTTTTTTTTTCATAATAATCATCGATAATGTTGTGCTTTTTCAAGTTAGTAGTAACACAAAAGTTTTTTTACTTTACGTAATAAAAATGTTAAAATGCATTATTTTGCCCTTTAATTATATATTTAAAAAAAATAGCATATATAGAATAAACCTATACCTCGTATGCATTTTTTGAGGTTCATTGAAAAAAAAATGAATAAACCGTCATTTGATTCAACTGAATCGCTCCAACCTCCTTTATTAAAGTTATTGAATAATGTTGATATTTTTTATTCGACACTTTGTTGAATTAGCTGCGATATCAGCTTGAGTTCGTTACCATAAAACTAATACATAATTAAATAAAAATACAAATCTAACACCTGGAGGCATGGGGCTAAAACTAAAAAACCGACGGGGTAACAAGTACCGTAAAACGAGGCTACCTTGAATAGATTTTGGAAGTTTTTTGTAGGTCACTTTTTTTAACATCCTAGATACCCCAACTTTTCTTACTCCAATAGACCAGCGTGCCCTTTGGCTATCAAATGTATAAGAAAGTCAAGCTCCACCGCCCCCCTTCCAATTTGATATATACATTTTTTAAGTGCCAAAGTAGCCCCAAGTGTGGGGCTGTTCGACAGGGCATTGAAATGCAACTTATGTCAAAGATTAAGGGTTCCCGTATGGAAATTTATATATGCAAAATATACGCACAAAATATATCCGCCACATATTTATATCGATTCCATATAAAGCGCCAAAAAGTTCTATACCGCCAATATAATACGGCGGTATTATATTGGCCGTATAATACCTGCCATATATTTTTTTTATTATTATTATTATTATTATTTCAATAATAGACTTTATTGCTCCGGGCAACGCACTTCCTCAGTATGCACTGGGAAACATTCACCTACCCCCGGGGGTTAGGCTCGGTCTTAACCTAGACCGGAACAATAACGCCTTTATTATATTATTATTATATAATAATACAATAATAATATAATAATATAATAATAATAATAATAATTATTATTATTATTATTATTATTATTAATGCACTTAATATATGGCGTATACATGTCTAATATACGCTTAAGAATGTCCCAATAGATGGCGCATATATGCTCAAAAGGATGGCGCATATACGAACTCGATATATGGCGTATCGGTGGCCAATAGATGGGCAAGTATGACCCGATAGATGGCACATGTACGCTCAAATATATAGCGCATATATGTGCTATATGTAATTTCACCAATACATAGGCATGTTACATATCAATGCTGTGTAATTTTTTTTTAAATCACATTTAATTTGAATATGTAATTGTTATTCTAATAGTATTCTAATTTGAATGTTATTCTAATAGCTTATATATTACTTATTAAACTTTTGTAATAACTATCTATTTTCGGTAAATACCATTTATAGACATTATTTCATAGAAAATTGAAGAAGAAAAAATGTATGCATAATGTATTCAAAATATCCGGTCCATGTAAATTTATCTTAAACGTACAATATTGAAAATATTTTTATCTTAAATGCAGTATATGTTTAACGTATAAAATAAAGTTGTATTATGCGTTTGGTATATTGAGACTATTCGACATACGATAAAACAACATGTACATGTATTTTTGTTTGGGTTATACTGTAGTGTTTCCGAGCACTCAGTCCATGCAGACCATTATTGTGCTGGGAGCCTCTTCAGGGCAAACTCTTCCTGTAACGTGTATGTATACTGATGCATTTGAGTCCCATTGTTGAATACTGTGTAGAAAAAACTGAATCTTATGACAATAGCGGCCAAATTCGCGTCGCAGCGATTGAATATAATTTCCCGAAAAATAACGACCATATAGAGATTCCTTGTCGTTACCTTTTTTTAGTCATTTTTTTGCTAACTTGATAAGATAGGTTTTTTTCCACATAGTCATATATGTCTCGAATTTTAAATTCTTCGTAATTACTTTGCGGTGAAACACTGTCGCATCTGCATTTACATTCAGTGAATGTTTTTCATGAGATAATGTTCGAAAAAACATCATCTGTTGTAAAAATGTCAAACATGAAAATAATACAAATTAAGACTGAACAATTGAAAAGCGTCATTTTATTCACGTAACATGAAAATTCGGTACTAATTTTTTAAACTCATTGTATATATTTTCGAGTTGCGATTCACTGTGGTTCACACTTATATTGGATTAAGTTACTTACATAGTTGTGAGGAAAGTAGAATAAAATACGTTTCTGCTAAAACGTCCTACATGGCCAAATTCGATGTAATGAAGAAACAATTTCCGTAGTACGAAGCTTTTCCTAAAAAAAATTGAAACTTTTTCTAACCGATCGTTTTCAACTTTTTTTTTTCAAAATTTACTTACACTTTTTCATTACAGGAAATTTCACAAGTTATATTATTCGAGATGTTTATAATTATTTGTAACTTCTTAGTGTTGTCGTTGATAGTCGGTAAAGAAAAGTATTTCCTGTGTACTTTGGGTATTAGAATTATTACCGCACTTTGATAATTTCATTAGTACTACATCTTTCTAATGTAAAACTCATTCTTCTTCAGCACTCATTCCTGGACATTTTTTGTTTTTTGTTTTTTTTCCTCATCAGGTGCGGATTGGTCCCAAAGGGTCAAACATGTATATATAGCAGAGTCAATGGGGGTGTGCGAAGGCAAAAGCAACGTTCACCGCAATGGCACTTTCGCTATTATGTGCAATATATCCTATCGAAACGCTGCTGCAAAGCAACCTGAGAGGTGGGGCGCGCAAAATCGCCGTTTCTCCAGATCAGCCGCGTATAAGAGCGTTGGATAAGAAAAAATTGAACGCTATTTATTCTGAGGCCAATATTCATGCAAGTTTTATTTAAAATTTCATTTTATCAATTTTGTTGAAAATATTACTTTGATATTAAAACATTAGTAATGTTTCAAAATATTTTTTGGACTGACTTTCAGATACGTTACACACTCGATTCCCAAAAACATTTAGCGCCACGGGACCGGGCATATCGATTAATAATAAACTTCACCTACTCCGCAAAGAGAAAAGAAAGTATCGGATCAGGTATGCATCCGAATATCAACATTTAAAGTCCCACATTTCACATCTCACAAATCAAGATTTAAATTTCATATATGATTTTTGAAATTTCTCTTAAGTTCCACCATTCATTGGCTAAGCCAAACAATAAATAAAAATGTTCTACCAAAGTCACGACTATTAGAATAAACGCAACAGCAATGAAACGTTTAGCCACAAAGTGACAGTTTTGAATTTTCTATAATAAATTCTAACGATATTAGGTTGAAACAAAGAAATAATGTCCTTAATGAGGTATTTTTTATTGACATTTAACGTATTATTTTACGCTTTTCCTATTTTTTTTTTTACGAAGCTGATGCATTCTTCGCGTATTACGAAAGATTCTTCGACAGCATTAATTCGTTAGTTTATCATTCCTTCAGATAAATTAATCCATGTACACCTATGCCTCCGTGCGCCATGCACTCTGACATATTCTATTCGCTACCTATTCGGCCGAACGTTCATTCGTATTGAAATCGTCGTGATTTTGTTCCTCCGTACCTTCTAAGAGCGCACATATCATGCCATAACTTTATTTGTCGTGTGTATGGTATCGAAAATCAAGTAGATGAAACACGCCTGCACGTGCTCCATAATTCCGTAATAATTACACGACGTAATATATATATATATATATATATATATATATATATATATATATATATATATATAATTTGCAGTACAACCAGATTTGCACCGAGCTATGTCCATTTGGGAAAAGGAAGAAAAAGCTGCAAGTACGTAGAATATACGGTAAGAAAAAATGAAAATTTTTGACAAACAAAAATCGTGCACAAAATTTCGTTCTAATATTATAAATGTGAAAGTAACCCTGCCTGTTAACCACCTGTTCACGGCTAAATCGGTAAACGGTTATCTATTTTCGGTTAGATATTTTTTTGTAACAAAATATTATTTCGTTTTCAATTATTGCCTTAGATATTCGTTTTTTACTACGTTTTGTTGCGATAAATCGTTATCGTATTCCTATTTCTCCGCTTCTGTTTATATGCCGCGAAAACGCAAGTCTGGTCAGATTAAAAAAAAAATTCCATGCGGATGAAGTCGCGCGTATAACAGCCGGTAATGTAATAAATTATAAAACGATCGTGTTGATAATAGTCATTAGATGCAATATTTCTCTCATTGTTACAAAAATTGTTGCGTAGCGTGACGAAGCGAGCACTGAATTAGTAACAATCGACAAATGCAATGAATAAAGATATAAAAGATATAAGCTTTACGGCTAGGCGTTCGTCGCAAAACGCGTGTAGAAAGGAGACAGCCAGGCAGCGATTGAAACAGCGATATTTTTTTTTCAATCTCGATGCAATGTCTCAAATACAGGAGAGGCGAAAGTCAAAGAGACCGATGAGCACTAGTCGATCAACGAATATAAATTACCTAATTCACGAGAATGTGATCTCTCTGTTTCAATATACTATACGTGAAGGCATATACAATTATGTTTATATGCTGGGTGTCCGATGAAAAGTTATTTAAGGTAGTTAGCTGTCATTTTTAAGCCGCACATCCGATAAGAAAGTCGGGAATGTTTATTGAAGAAAAACATGTTCTCAAAAGCACGAATAAAGTATCCACGAGTTCCACCAAAATGCATCAAATTGCACGCGTTATTTTTCGATTTTTGAAGAAAAAAAAATTATTGCGAATAAAAAATACTTATAAAAGTTGGATAATATTTTCATTTCCATTGATAATTATGAGCATCGACATAAAGTTAATATAAACAAATGTAATTTTAATAAATGTAAGTGAGATATCCTGCAGATTGTTTCCCACCAGGAAATTCGTTTACTCTGTTCCCATGATATATAATATATATTCCGAATACCGCACATGCTCGGGATATTGACTTTTAATTTGCTGATTCATATAGCATAGTTTGTTTATATGGCTTTATATATAGCGCATATATAGTGCATATATGGCGAACACATGCTGTGTGTATAACACATAAGCTGCATATATGGAAAATATATGCTGCATATATAGCACACATATGCTACATATATAGTACATATATGACACAAATTTGACGCATGTTAGACACATGTATGGCAAACACATGCCGCATATATAGCACACATATGCAACATATATAACACATATATGACACATATTTGACGCATATATGGCAAATACATGCTACATGTATAGTATATATATGGCTCATATACGACGCGTATGTGGCACATATATTAGTTTATATATATATTTTCATATAAAAAAAAGCGCCAAATTCTCGAATATGTGCCATATATTTTCCATATAAAAAAAATATATGACATATACGCCGCATATATTGTAATTACAAATGTCTTATAATAATAATATACGAAGTGCATATATAAATTTCCATGAGGGTTACTTTGGAATCATTTTGATAAAAAATGTAATATTTTATGCATTATACATGGAATTAATGAAAAACGATTATTTATAACCAAATTGTCATCGTTATTAAGGCAGCGGAACTCGAACAATTTTCGTCCAATCGACATGAAATTTTAATTGTAGCTTCGTACATTGCTTTAACAGTCAAGTACGAGCGCTTTTTTTCGAAGAATCGAAAATTGTAAAAACTATATCCCTTTGGAGATGAAAATTATGGTCGAAAAAAAAAACAACTTTTTTTTTTCAAACTCGTCTCTATTTTTCTTTAAATAATGTTTTTATTCCCCCCGTCCTTGACTGCTAAAAATAATATAATTAACGAAAATATTTTACTCTTAGTTTCGGGACTAAATTTACGACGGTTTTACTGCGTGCCGCGTAGAGGGTTGGCTGAAAAACAATAGTGCTATAGTGACTCGTGCGCCGCCATTTTGTATACTTTTGACAAATAATTTTTTTTTTACATATTTCAATACATACCTTATAAAACCTAAAAGCTCTTTTGACCATGTATTTGATTTATTTCTTAAAGAAAAATCCAAAGAAAACGGTCGAAAATGGGCAGTTACAGTGGTGCCCTCGCTTAAGGAAACATTTTACATGAAAATATCAAGTACCTGTGGTGCTATTATAGGCGCCTAATGAGACTTATAATTGTCATTAAGAGGGAATGATACCTTATCGCGGTCGGTATGGTAGAACAATTATAGATTCCCAAAAATCTCTGAAACGGCTCTTCAGATCCCGTCGAAACTTTGCCAAACGGCATCAAATACATAGACGAATAGCTGTCAACCCCTCAAATTTTCTGAATTTGAGAAAAAAAATGTAGATTGGCTCATCATAAGCCAATTTAGTTTTTTTTTTTCTCAAATTCAGAAAACTTGAAGGGCAGACAGGTATTCGTCTATCTATTTGACGTCGTTTGGCAAAGTTTCGACGGGATCTGAAGAGCCGTTTCAGAGATTTTTGGGAATCTATAATTGTTCTACCATACCGACCGCGATAAGGTGTCATTCCCTCTTAAGATCAAAATCAACTTGAGCAATATTACAATCAACTTTAGCAACATTATAATAAACTTGAACAACAAATTGTTGTTCAAGTTTATTCCCTTCACTCGCTGCCCGCCACAGAAGGTCAAGCGGGGCCGCTGCGCACACATTTAAAACGTACTTTGGCGCTCTGTCAAAGTAGCCCCGGTTTACGGTAACTCGTTAATACATGTCCCGCAGCGATGGCAGCTAGGTTTCTCGGTTTTAGCTTTAGAATAATAAAGCATGGAAAGATAGTTTCATACATAGTAGTAGAGATAGTGGCATACCGAGCCATTGTAATTTGGTTTTAAGGGCTTACGCCATTGTAAACGTCTGAAATAAAGTGATTTTTTCGGTGGAAGGACAAGTCAGAGGTTAATAATATCCAAGGAGGTTAGTCATATTTTCAAGTAAACAAAGAGAAAATGTTTATGAAAAAATTATACATAATGGTGGCGCTGAAACCATTTGCGCGAGGCACGTTGAATTTGAGACGCTCTGCGGCACACAGTATAATCGGCGCAAATTTGAATTTAGAAACAATAAAAAAATGCATTCATTTACATGAGTATAGCTAAAGGAATACGTAGGATATTTTGAAAATATGAATTGTGGTGTAGTTATGCTTACAAGCATTTAAAGTAAGAACTCAATTTTCCACAGAAAAGAGGACACTTATTTGTTAATAACTAAAAATAAATCAATTGAAAGTATTATTATTTTGGGGATTTTTATTGTTTAGGGGTTATTTTGATCGAACAAATATTACATATTTCTTTTTCAAAATCAACTTTATTGATAAACAACTGGTATTTTATATTTATTTATGCAGTAAGACATCCATGAACTTGGAAACATTGAAGATCTAGCAAAAACAAGTTGTCATACTTATGTATACCTGGGTATCGAAATCACAAAACAAGAGCACATTGGTTTCATTACGATGATGTTTCACTTAAACTAGGTCACGTAGTACCAAATCACACTAAGACAAAAATTATCAACTTTACTATTATTTAAAATGATCAACCTTACTATTATCGATTTACAGCTTGCAACAAGAAGAAAACATTTCAACTAACAATTTGATATTTTTTGTCTTGCAATTAGCGTGATTTGGTACAGAATGGCTGAATTGTAGGTCAAGAAATGTTCCTAATAAACGCATTAGGAACATTTCTTAACCTACATTCGAAAGCTACAAATGAAAAATTATCAAAAGACGAAAATCCCTGAGAATATTCCGAGACTAGCGATGCAGATAATGAGCGGGGTGAAATTGATCGACGATTAATGTAACCCCGTCGAAGCAATCAAAGACACCTCCCAACGAAACAATTGTCGCCCATAAAATATGTTTTTGAGGTTATGCCACACAAAAAAAGCAAAATGGTGTAGTTAACATCTGAGAAGATAATTGTTACCAAAAACAAGTCATTGCAACACTCAACTTGTTATTTTTCAAGTTATTCGAGCACAAAGAATAATTTAAATACATTACTTACGTTTGTGTAAAAATATTTGTACGTTCACTGAAACTCGTTCGTTCGTGCTGCGGCTAAGTGATGACATAAAGAGACATTCAGGCTTGCCAATCGTAAAAAAAAAAACTTTCGGTCGCGTTCAGGAACTTGGTAATTTGTATCTAAAAACGAAACAAAGTTTTTATCAAAATAACCGCACGAATCACAGTAACCCCAATCCATAGTACGTATTTCCCTTCGGAATGTTATTTTTTAAAAGTGCTCAAATTTCGAGTTTGACAAATGTGGCATTGTCAAAAAAAAAATATATATTTTTTTTCTACAATTTTCCAGTGTTGTTACCCCTTAATTTCCTCACTTTTCGTGCGCATATCTTCTCGATTTCTATGCGTCAGTGCACTAAGGTTGTTACTACGCGATGTTTTTCTTTACCGTACGAGGGTCAGTCACTTCACTACCTTATAAACAACTTGGATGTTGCAGTACGAGGACTCATAATAGACGTACCGAAAGACGCGCCACTCTGAAAGACGTATAGGCTGCAAAAGAAGTTTTGGAAAAAAAAACCGACTATCCAGTTGTTCGTGAATACGATATTCCCCACTTCACTGTTTTCAAATTGGTGAAGAAACTGAAAAAAGGTGTTCCAGCGGAGACCATAGAAGTTGAAAACGGGATTGAGGTGCTTAAATAATTAATACTCAACTTAAATAAAGCATTTATAAAAATATTTATCAGTTTAATTTAATTAAAAATTAGATTCGTTTGATGTTGGTAAAACATGCCCCTCCTGTTAAAACCTACCCCGGCCATGCTACAACTAGCCCCGAAGCCGGTGTTGAAAGTAACATCGGACTGTTTGACAAAAAACGGTACTGTTAATTATCGATTTACATTAGGTAAATGTTTTTTTGTTCGTTTTAAATTGTAGCCAGACAAATTTCTAAAACTTGTTACGTTTGAGCCTTGTCTCCGCTCTTTTTCAGCTCTCCAAGATGGTCGCGCAGCAAGGAGAAACTTTGAGAAAAATGTTGAGCTCGGTGGTAGGTATTTCATTTGGACTTGGTCCCGTAGGCGCAGCCTTGGTCGAAAGAAAGAAACATCGGCGAAAGTTTCGAGACGCGTAGCAGTCAGGGAGGCTTTTGCCGCGTTCTCGTGCTATACGAGGGAAGGAAGGCAGGAAGGAAGGAGGGGGCTAGCGAGGGCTAGCCGTGGAAAGAGAAGTACTCGCGGTCTACGACTAATCCGGACTGATGGAAGCCGTATATCGCACCGAAACGAGAGTCTCTCTCGTATTTGCGAAACGCACCCTCGCGCGTACACTCGATCGCGAATACACGTCGTTCGACGATGCGCCGCCGCCGCCGCCGCCGCCGCGCGGCCCTTTCCGATCTTGGAGCGCGTAGCGATTTACTACATTCTCGTTTGGCTCTCCAACGAACGCGTCGCGCCTCATCAGGCGCTCTAATCGGTCACGCTTGCTCGAGATTCGCGCAGACGAATGAATAAAATGCGGACGAGAGAGCGGAGGGTGCGCCGTGTCCGCGCAACGGGAGCGTCAAACGTCGCGTCATCCTTAGACTTACTATACGAATGACAACATTTCCACACGAGTACTCTCCGTGTTTCGTCATCGAAGACGTTCGAAGCTCGAAAAATGCCCCCTCCCCCCGCGCGCTCGAGCGGCCCGATCCAGTTGCAACGCGTCACTGAGAAAGCCGCGAGAGAGAGACGTTTATTTCGTGCTCTGGGACGGGCGTCCCCTAAGAGTACCGTGCATACATTTGTAATTACATACATAGAATATTATATAGCTAATGAGTAGAATAATAATAACAATAATAATAACAAATCAAAATAATAAAACAATAATTAATTAATAAAAGGGAGATAGAGAGAGAGAGAGAGAGAGAGAGAGAGAGAAAGGCGGCTGGAAGGTACACGTGCAGTTGCGTCCACCGATGAAGCTGGGATAGACGACTCGCACGAGTGAGAGACGCCACTTGGCGCACTCCGCTTTACTATCGATTTTGCTTGGTCAGCGTTGCGGCCCGGCTCTCTCGAGCCAACGGGTAAACTCTTTCGTTCGTTGCGCCACCCTCTTTGCCTTTGTCGGACGAGAGCTGCTCTCGAGAAGGTGCGCGCGGTCCAGGACGCACGCACGCACGCACGCGCGCCGCGTCCTCCCTTGAGCGTACAACGCGAAAAATCCATCCTTCTCCGCCGCCGTACATATTCGCGATACAGGGTCTCAAATTATTTCTCGCCCTCAAAGAGATCCGCGCGGCATTCTCGCTTTTCGTTGCTCGAAAAAGTGAGATGTTCGGCGCAAGAGGACCAAGAGAAGGCGGATGCTCAATCGAGAAACGATAAGGCTATATTGCGGTCCGAAATGTGACCCCGTGCACGTACGACCGATTGCCAGAGCAAACGGAAGAAAAACTAGCTTGGAAAGTTTGGTCAATGGTGGGCGCGTTGATTTGTAATCTGAGACGAAATAAGCGCGGCGAGCTCCCCCTCCGCTGCAAATGCCCTCTCTACAAACCACCTTATATCCCCAATTTATCCTACGACATTTCTACATATAAACCGCGATTTAAGAGCAGTTTTCGACATATTTTCATTCAACTTTCCGAGACGCTCCGACCGCTCGCCTTTAGTCTGAATTTTTTTGTTATCGATTTTTCTTCCTCTCCCTCTCTGAAGATTCTTGTCTTTTCGAGTCTCTGAAAATTGTCCACGCATCATTCCTCGTTGACTGTTTCGGCAAGATTCTTCGCGAAATAGATTGACTTTTATCGGTGCTGACAATTTTTCATTCGTAGTCTACTATCAGGTTCGCACGTATCAAAGAATTTTCTGTTCTTTCTATCGTTCGAATCGAACAAGCCATTTTCGCGAAGAATCGTACCAGCACTCGCGGGTTCCGGCTGTGAAAAGAGTCTCCGTTTCCTGAAACATTTGGACGCCTGTACGCGGTCGATGGAATTGAGCGCGTATTTGAGTGGTATCCGACCTCGTCGGAGCCCCTACTCCTCCTCCTCGGGGTAACTACTCGCACTATCTTCCACTTTGCATCTTTTGAAAGCGACGATTTTCTCTTTATTTTTCATTTTTTAAATTTTCATCTCTATCGAAAGCCTCTTTTTACAAATTCAGATTGGTAATTTCCAATAAAATAAGTAAAAACGTTCGACTAATTATCACAGCCTAAATGGTCCAAGCAAAATTTGTGCGACTGAAAAAAAAAATTCTTTGCAGTCGAACGAGGCAAACTCGAAAGTCATTTACCGATATCGTTTTCACACGGGGAGCAGTAGCAGCAGCAGCAGCAGCAGTGTGGAAAAGGAGCAAAAGGACCACCGAGAAATTGTCCAAGGGGATAAAAACGTATGAACGTCCAAACGGATAAGGATGGATCCACCATCGAGGAGTAGACTTGGCTTTCTTCCATTGAACACGCTTTGGTACGGGTCAAACAAAACAATACAATCGCTTCCTCAACTTTATAGTCTGGAATGAGAATTGGTAAAACTAATTTGAGGAAATGCGGATGCCACACAGTCATCCCCGATGACTCTGATCCTTGCATCCAAGTTCTCTTTGGTAATTTTTCGCTACGATATTTCCGGAAGCGATTCATTGAAGTTGAAAAGTCTCCTCGCGTTTGTTCGTTGTAAATGAACATTTGTACGGCGCGCTGTTAGCTAAATATTACAAGGTGAGAAGATTGTTTGGATCCGGGGAAAATGAAAATCTCGCACAGAATCGCGGACTTTAGCGAGATACGGCTCGCGCGCTATGCGTTCCCGTCGGCCGAGTGGGACGGCTCCGAGATACCGAGAGAGAGAGAGAGAGAGAGAGAGAGAGAGAGAGAGAGAGAGAGAGAGAGAGAGAGATGATGCGAGTATAGGATTTTTTTTGCTCGAGCAACGATGGCAAAGTGACAAGGTCTCCCACGTACATAGGTAGACACGCGTAACGCGGGAGCAGTCATTGCGTAACGAGAGTGGGAAGAGAGAGAGAAAGAGAGAGAGATGCGGGCCAGCGAGCGGAGATTCGATTAGCCGGGCGAAGTGACGTCACGGACGGGATGTTGGTTTCAATTAATAAGGAGAATCCTCCGCGGTAGCCGCGTTCTCTCGCGAGTCCAAAAATTTCTATGGTAGACGCGCGAGGTTAAGCGGCTAACCCACCGTCGGAACGCAGCCGTAGTAAGGAAGACGTATGAAAGGAAAAAAGTCGCCGCCGCGCGATTACGCATATCGTCTCTCGTTATGACGTATCGAGCAACAAGTATCTCGAGTAATACGGAAGAGGAAGATCGGTTGTTTGGCAGGCGTAAACGGAATGTCGATTCCACTCGAATTAGTCTACCCACGAGAAATATACGCGATCGCGCGAGGCTGCCTCCTCACCTTTCTTTTCCGACAATTGTACATACGCGCGTAACGAGAGACGAGAACGCGTTGTCTCGGGATTGTATCGCATCCCACGAAAGGAAAGAGAGTAAGAGAGAGAGAGAGAGAGAGAGAAAGGGTGAGTGAGACAGCCGATTTTGTTTTCGTCGTTGTTTCCAGTGGCCGCTTGTATCTATCTCCGTCTTCGATAGCCGATAAATTGAATTTCATCGAGCCAATTTCGTAATTACGCTGGACCCACGCACCGCGGCCGCGTCCACTCGGTGGCCGAAGCTCGTAGCGACCAATTATCCAATTGGGGGCGCGCATCAGCTCTCGGTCTCCTCGGAAGCTGGCAAGCGCGGCTTGGCTCCTATACCTGTCCGGATTCGACGGAGAATCTTGCGTTGCGGTAGCCATTTCGCGACAAAAAATACTTTGAGTTGGCGCGCGCCCGACTCAATGAGAAGTTACGTCTGCACTGTCGTAGGAAAAACGACGAAAACAAAAATCACGCTACGTGAAATACAGGCTGACCACGACGACACCTGTTTGAATCCGTGGCCGATACGAAACGGTTTCGATTTTCAGTCGTCGGTGCGCTAAAGCTTCCCTTCTCCAGGACGACAGAGAGAGAGAGAGAGAGAGAGAGAGAGAGAGCGTGAGAGAGAGGGAGAGAGAGGGAGAGAGAGAGAGAGAGAGAGAGAGAGAGAGAGAGAGAGAGAGATATGGAAAAACTCACCTAATCGCGTGGCGTTCATATCGGTTTTCGAGCGATCTCCGGGTGGTGCCTCCTCCGTCGTGCCGCTGACCGAGTATTCCTGCAAAAACGTCAAGAACCGGGCGACCGACGATCGGAAGCTTTTGCCGTGGAAGCAAAATTAACGAACGAAGGGTTAGGGAGTGAGTCAAGCGAGAGACAGGGAGATCGAAAGAGAGAAAGAGAGAGCGCGCGCGCGCGACACTGCTCGAATCGTGGCTCGGACGCGTTTGAAAGCATCTCTCTCTCCCGATTTGGCAGCTCGCGCGTTTCTGTCAGCCTGCGCGCGATACCGTCGCGACGCTCGACGGCGCTCCCGTGGAACTCGCGCGACTCGACCACACGAGTGCGCGCGTCTCGCACTCGCGCAGAGAGACAACGGACGAACAAGGAAAAAAGTTTGAAAGGAGCGAGCGCGAGGAAGAGATGATTGCGCCCTCCTTCTCGCTCTCTCTCTCTCTCTCTCTCTCTCTCTCTCTCTCTCTCTCTCTCTCTCTCTCTCTCTCTCTCTCTCTCTCTCTCACTCGAGATTGACCGTCGATCCTCAGCGCCGCGCTCTTATCGACCTTTGAAAAAAATAACCTCTGTCGCGAGAATAAAAAATGAAAGATACGAGCGTTTTGGCACTCGCGGTGCGACAATAAACATTGAAAGTGTGCCCTTTATTCGAGTTACAATAGCGGTAGTAGTTTTATTTCGTAGTATGTATGTATGTATGTATATATATATATATATATTAATTATGATACGCACAATTATGGACAAGTAAAATAAGGCATTTCGTATGATTCGGATTAACGGGAGGCTGGCGACGTTAGGGCGCGGGAAACTTGGCATCTCTCGTCCCTCTTATTCCCTCCTCTCGTTCGTACGTGGTAAGCGTATGAATCTTGGAAGGAATTTTACAAATACTTTTACAACGCATCGGGACAACAAAGAAGAAGACGGAATGAAAAATAGGCGTCGTATCGTTTGATTTATCGCGAGGCTGCGTCGCGAACCTCGCGTTAATTCGAATAATACAAAATGCCTTATTTTACTTGTCCATAATTGTACGTATCATGACATATACTACGAAAGAAAACTACAAAACGGCATCGACAATTTCCCAATTATCTTCGTTTTAAATAACAATTGTCCGCGAGCAACGGGAATTTAACGTTGGTTCCGCCGCTGCCGCCGCCGCCACCACCGCCGCCTCCGCCACCGCCGCCACCGCTGCCGTCTCCATCGCCGTCACCGCCGCGGTTCGAGCGAAGGTTGGGCTCGCGACGCTCGCTGCTCAGTCGTCCGGACGGTCTCGTTCGTCCCTCGTATCTAGTCTTCGGTCTTGTTACACAACCGGCGAAGGAAGGCTGTCGCGAACAAATTCAAAGAAAAAAAGAACAATTACGAACGGGAGTATTTTCTTTGATCCTTCGTTCATCCTCGAAACTTTGGCCGTTTCGAGCAATGGCGAGATATTGCTTTCCAATATATATATATATATATATATATTGTTGAAAAAGTTGTCGCTCTTTTATTCGTGCAAATTGATGCTTTATTTTTAAAAAATCATTCCTAATGCTTCCAAACGTTTCGAAACTGTTGTGGGATCGCTTTCTAATGATTCTGCAAGTTCGGCTAGGGTCTGACATGATTCTTTATGAAGTAATGCCTCCAATTCGACATATCGAAATCATTATTTTTGAAGCGTCTAAACTAATTCCTGCGTGTTGTTTCTGATAGAGCATGATCGCCGTGAGTCTCAATGAGAATTATGTGTGTTTCAGGTGCAGTTTTTTTTTTTTTTTGTATTGCAGTAAAATTTTCCGCAAATACTATTATTTAGGCACGAAATGTGACATGTTTAAGACTAAGAAAAAAAAATTGTTAACACTTGGGCAAAATGACATACACTGAATTTCAAGCTTGATTATAGTACTTCTTTATAGATGCGTCACTATCTTAAACTACATGTCAAAAGTTCTGGTAACACCGTCTGTTGAGAAAAAAGCGACAACTTATTCGACGTCCATACATACATACGCATATATATATATATATATATATATATATATATATATATATGTATGTATGTATGTATGTATGTATGTGTGTGTTGTGCGTATTTCGTCTGTTGGCAAACGTTTGCGGCTCGTTTACGACTCTCGATCCTTGGCTATTCCACTTCCGCGTTCCAAACAAAATTTACCAAAAAATACCGGAAGATAAATCTTGTTTGAAGCAAGAGAGCGGCGCCGCCGCAAACAGAGACGTAGAACGCAAACGCAGCGAGAAAAGAAGAGGCCAAAAAATATAAATGTGCTGGCGAGCGGCAGCAGAGGCAACGACGATCGTTCAAAGTGAAGATCCGATGGCGCAATGAGACGATCCCGGAGGATACAGCTGGAAAAATCGCAGTCGACGCTGCGCGCGCCCAAGCTAGCTGCGAGGAAACTCATGACGCGAGGGACGAGGAAAAGAAAACAGGCAGAAAAAGCATCGTTGGGAGAAACAAGCGTTATAGGCCGAAAAATGAGAGAGAACGAGAGAGAGAGAGGGTACGTTCTACGGGAGTTACTCACGATAGTCATCTTCGATGCGGCTGTTTGCATCTTCTCGTAATCTATACCAGAAGGAGTTTCTTCAAGAAGGCTGAAAAAACAAAGAATGACAAATACCGGACACATGGGGGAGGGGGAGAGAGGGAGAGAGAGAGAGAGAGAGAGAGAGAGGCTTGTTCGCGGGCGACTCATGGCGAAAATCCTTTCCAGCCGGTGTTTCTCTCTGTGCGCGGCTTCTCTAGAGGGTTTTTGTTCGTTTCCATTGTTATTATTCACTACTGGGATACTGGGCTACCAAGAGCTACAGGGTGGTGTGGTGGGAGGTAAACAACGGGGAAAAACAAAGAAAAGAAAGAAAAAAGAAAGGGGAAAAAAAAGCGTGCCGGTGGCAACGCTACGATGGTAAATGTGTGCTGTTCCGATCTACCGTGAGACGAGAAGGAGGAGGGATGTCTGTTGCACGATAACTTAAACTGGCAAAAATGTTCGAGATACCGTCTATGAAATGGTTGGAGGGAGAGAAGAGCTCGGTGCTTTCTCCGGGGAAGGAAAACTTACGGGCATATGGGACGAAACCGTCCTCGTCCTCGGGGTCCATGCACTCTCCGAGTATGTAGTTGACGTCGGCGTCTTCGAGTTTCTCGCCTGTGAGCAAAGCGAACAACGCTTGAATCCCGGAAGACGTCGTCGGGAGGACAACGAAGGGAGTACTCGGATGCGTTTCTCGAGAGGGACTTACCGACCGTCAGGAGCATGTTGGAGAGTTCAGCGGCTAGCATCATACCGTTTTCAGCTTTGTCGTATAGTTTGAGACACTCGAGAAAGTCCTCGTAGGTGCCCGAATCCTTGTCCTCGTTCTTCAGTTGAGCGTAGATCGGCAGAAATTCTTCGACCGTCAGGGTCTTGTCACCTCTTTTTTGCGTACCTCCGACTTTTTCGATCGTCGCGTTCGTCGGATTGAGGTTGAGGGCCCGGAGTACGTGGCCGAGATCAACCGCGTCGATCACGTTCGTGCCGTCAGCGTCGAAAATGGAGAACGCGAACTCGCACTCTGTGTGTAATATACGTGCAATGCGTCAACTTTTGCAAATCCAAGCAAACACCTCTTTTTCTCTATTTCTATTTCTTCTACTTCTCCAAAGACGAGATCGAAGGGCTTGCGACGCAAATAAATTAAAAAAAAAAAAAGCAAAACAAAACAAAACCATCGCCATCGGTTGCCACTTGTCAATAATATAGCGTCGAATTTCCGAGCAACGCAAGCGAGAGTCGACATTTTCGAAAAAAAAAAAGATATAAAGAAGATTCAAGAGCTTTCGGAGATAGCGGCGCGTTTCCCGACGCTATCTCCTTGAATTCCCAAACATGGTCACAGCTTCCGGAAGTTTGAAACAGCCGCGCAAAATGCGTGGGTGACGGAGTGGCGTAACGAGAGCAGTCCTCCACCCCCACCCCTCTTTCTCATTCTTCCGCGAGCGAGGGCTAAAGGCGCGTCTCGCGTATAAACAAGTATAAACGTACAGATGCGCGCGCGCGCGCGCCGTATGGTTCAAAAATAGTACACTTCTATTTTCGAATCAAGCGCGGTTTCAGTGAGAGCGAGCTCCTCCGCTTTCCTCGAGCACTGGGTCAGATTACCCCTGCCGAGCCATATAAGAGCAGAGACGAAAGTATTTTTGACACCGGTGCACGCAGCAGCAGCAGCCGCCGCCGTCGTTACCACCTTTGACGATTCTCGCCTTCATCACCCACAAACGCGATTACGCAACTTGTCTCTGGGATATGCTCGTTTGCTTGTTTTTTTTGCTTTCGTCTTGACGCTTTTTCGTATAATGACTTTGTCGATGGAGCGTCGTTGTTTCTTTGACAAGTTTTCAATAAAAGGACAAATGCCGTGACTCGTTCGAACCGTGTTACGCGACATGTAACGCGCTCTATAGGACAAATCGACGCGCGCGCACTGTTTCCTTTCCTCGATACTTAACGCACAATTACAACTTGATTCGGTATTTTTACTCACTCTCGACCTCCCTCGGGGTAAGATCCGCCTGAAAGGATCCAACGAAATCAAAATCATTGTCAGATACAGAGTTTAATTCATTGTTGGATATAGAAAAAGACGGAGAAAAAGACGCGACACGCTTCGCGATTGGTTGATAAACGCGAGAGCCCTTTCAAGAGGATGGAAGAAAATCTCGCTACTCACCATTGCTATTGTTGGGAATGCGCGTTGATGAATTCTAGATGTTGACCGAACCGCGTTTGAACCAGAAATGCGACCAGTGCCTACCAAGCACATTCATTTTATTACGACAGAGGGCGCTGCGATCATGGGGAACCCGAGAATAACGGGTGGAGCGAGGGGGGAATGAGAGAGTGGAAGGAAAGAGAGAAACGTGGTGGCGGGGGGGCTGTCGGAATCGTGGCAACGTTGCGTTCCAAAAACAGCTTGAGGACCTTCGTCGAACGCTCGAGCTTTCGAGCACTACGGTAATTGGTTTTCGGCAATTTTATTTTAGTGTCAGGGTTGCCAGATCTTTCTCTGGATTGCGCATCCGCGCTGGTGCCAACCCCCGCCCCCTTTCTCTCTCTCTCTCTCTCTCTCTCTCTCTCCCTCTCTCTCTCGCGCGCGCGCGCCAACATTTTCCGATTTCGAACCTTTCTTATTTTTCCGACGAGCGAGCCGCTCGTTGCAGTAGCAGCCGCCTGGGGGATGTTCCTCTCGCGTTTTGAAAATACACGCGAGCCTTTGGCTCGTCCGTGGCGTGAGAGGGGCGGAGGGGTGTCGCGGCTCGACGAGTTTTACCAAAAATCACGCGGACCAGTCTCGAGAGACGCTGCTGCTTCTGTACGCGCAACCTCTCGAAGAACGCTTTTTTCCCCCCTCGTTCCTCCATAAAGATCGAGGAAAAAATCGTATCGAGTTTCGTCATCACGCACGTGACTCGCCGTCCCCTCGCGGTACTCCCTCATGGCCCCCCGCCACCCCCCCCCCTCCCTCTACCTCTCACTGTTCGCGTTATTATTTCTGTAATCGAGAGAAGAATTTCGAGTGACGGCAGATGATATTTCGGTTGCTCCTATGCGCGTGTATATACGTCGAAGCGTCATTGCGGAACAATTGCGAGTACGATCTGTGGCTTACGGGGTCGGAAGTTTACAGTGCGATACGCGAATGCTGTACGCGTGTGCGGCGTACCGCGATACGATACTCGTCCCTACATGCGAAAAATCCCCATCCCGTTGCAATAAATATTCGTGAAAAAAAGCTTCGTATGCATATACAGTAGCGATCAAAAGTTTTCCATCATTTTCGATAATTGCAAATCTATCGTGGAATAATATATATATATATATATATATATATATATATATAATTGCGGACAATTTCCGCAACACTATATTACGACAATATCATGCATTTTATTTCTTATTTTACAAAGATACTATATCTTTGTAAAATAGAAAGTGATGAAAGATTTTTGTCCGCTACCGATAGCCTTATTCGCTATTGTTCGTAGAAAAGACAATCGTCGCACGAATGACCGTAACGATAAATAAACGAGACGTAGAAAATTTTAATGGAAAGAGAGAAGATTGGTCGGCCTGTCAATCTTTGGGACGTTTCAACATCGACGAAAAGAATCTTGCTAATTTTCTTCGTATACTAGGATTTTCTTTGTTGTTCGGCTTGGCGGATTTCTCGATAATCTCTGAGATAAGATGAGGGTTAAGCAGCAGCGGCGGCGGCGGCGGCGCTTCATCGACGTCGCTGCTCGTTATTGGTTCGATCGTTCCGACGAGTCTCTCCTCATTCTCCTCGTTCTCCTTCCAGACTGTTGGCGAGGATAATTCAGCTAGGACGTTTTTCCGATCCCCCGCGACGCGGTGCAAGAAACGGCTTGAGCGGAGTTTCGATCTTTGCGGCTCGAGTCGTTGGCTCCTCGTTACGACATATTCGTCGAGACGACTCGACATTTGGGCACCTTTTTGGGGCAAAGACTCGTCCGGATCGTGCGTTATTACCTGGTAAGGGCAGGGCAAGGAGCGTCCTTGAAAATCGAAACATGTACGACGGCATGGCGACACGAGCCGCCGCTGCCGCGGCACTCTTGCGCTCCTTACCACTGAAAGACGGCAGCTGTGGCTCTCCATTATAGTTCTTTTATCAGGAAGGCTGCTGCTGCTACTGCTGCTTCTCGGATCGGCGGCGGCGGCGGCGGTGGCATTGTCACCCCCTTGCCCGAGCGCTATCTTCATGCCCCGCTCGAGCGGCGGACCGTTCATCGGACCCGAGTCACCTATTCCCATGTCATTCCCCAAACTCTCGACCAACTTACGAATTTCCTTGGACAGATTCTTTTCGATATTTGGACCATTTGACCGCGTCCCGAGGCACCCATTTGTTTTCGTTATCTCGTCGGCGCGATTCTTCGCTACGGCGCAGTCTTCGCAGTCCGGATAAGCTTCGAAAGAAGATGGCCCGGATTCAAAATACCGTCTTTGAATACGCATACGCGAGTCTTATTACCGAGGTCGTCGACGCTCCCAGCTACCGTGTCCATCGTGCCTTAATCAATTCGATCGATTATTCCCGCTATAGTCCTAACGAAATCTTCACGTTTCGGACCTGTTAACGTCACGTATCACGGAAATCGATCGATCGTGCGGCAATTGTTTTTTGTTTCCGGCGAAGGTTGTTTTTGCCCCTCGATGACGCGGGAGCGGGGCTCAACGACTCGTCAACGACTTGAGTCTATGGTGTTTTTTCCGTTTTCTTTTCTGTTTTTCTTTCAATGGAAATCTCGCCGTGCAAAAATTGACGCAGGGATCCAATTGGATTTCAATACTCAGTCTCATACTTCCGATACCAAAACATCACACTTGTACGTTGCATTCTAATCGGCATTGCTCATTGGAATTCCATGTACGAATCCAATTTGAATCCCAAACGATTGCCACATTAGTGTTCATAATCGGATACGCAATACTCGATCGATCCCGCATCGCATTCTGTACGTTGAATTTTCTCAACGAAATATCTAGATATATTTACAAAATGTATGAATGTCATTTTAAAAAATAAGGTGTATGTTGAAAATCAATTTGAATGACATCATCGGAAGTCCACTTGAATCATCGCATTGTTTGTTATCGAGAAACGCGACAGCGCCTTGACGCCAAGTACTAAAAAATAAAACGTTTACCCCACTGATTGCGATCCCGCTGACATACACACCGCGCCTACTCTTACGCGTGCTCTTTATACAATAATTGTAAGATGGGATTTTTTCTGTCATTTTTTAAAACTTTTCATCGATTTTTCGTCGTGAAAACGCGTGGTGAATCGAAAATCTGGTGACATTTGACAAGTGTATTGTGATTTTTCCCTATGGCGTCGCGTTTCCTTCAGCTTCTTTTCGATCCGTCCACTTAATCCCGAGGTCTCATAATTGTCGGGCAAATTTCGAATCGAATAAAATCAATCCGTCATGTCGCAAGCATTGGTACATACAGTGGATGAGGCTAGCTACACAAGACCGCTTATTGCATGTACGAATAAAGGTTTTCCGTCATTTCGCACTATTTCATTTCGCCCCTGCAAACTATTATTTTCATAGTATTTTCAATTCCTTAAAGGTGAGACTGCGCCCCGCAAAGTTTCCAGAAAACAATATTTTTCAATTTGTTGGATGCACTTATTCAAAATGTGCGCCTATAGGCGTGGCGGCCATATACCTACTTAAGACCAATGACTTTCAGTGGATATGCTTAGAGAGCTTTGTTCATATGACTGTCCTTGAAATACGGCATACGGCATAGAATTCGAAGCAAAGCCTGTTGTTACGAGAAAAAGAAAAAAAAAATAGTCACGGAACGAACATGACATCTGACCAGAGAATTGAAATAAAATTGTTACAAGATAATAAAAAATGTTTAATGTCTAGAACGGCATTCGTACAAGCGATACGTTTTATTAATAAAATGGGCTCTGCTAGAAAGGCTTCGAGAAGTAAAAATATCGCGCAAAACAACGAGACGAAAGCATCGAAATGCTTGACCGAATTTCTAAGGCCGATCGTCATAAAGCGATCGGATAAGTCCGCAAAGAAGCTGGTGCTACGATTGCACAAAATATGAGTTTTTGAACGGTCAGGAAAATATTGAACGAGTTTGGATTAATGGGTCGTGAAACGGGCAAGAAGCCTCTCATATCTGAACGACACAGAATACTGCGATTGCAATTCGCTGGCGAGCATTGATATTGGACTGACTGGTCCAAACTCGTGCTGACCGACGAATAAAAATTTAATCGAACGGCAAAATATAGATTCGGCACCGAGCGTAATGATGCATTTTCTTCATAATGCGTGAAAAATACCGCGAGGTAGGCGGACTGTACCATCAACTGTACCATGGACCAATGTTCCTACATGGAGATTCTAAATCAAGTCTTACTACCATTTACGAATCATCACCCCCCGGAAGATGAGATTCTACAATCTCTGGATCTCTCGTGAGATATAGAAAACTGAAAAATTTGGACCACCTTGTCACTGTTATCGCGGAAAGATGGGGGAAAATATCGGTTGAGCATTGTCGCGTCGACAGTCAATGCTACTTCACCTACGTCGGTGCCAATAAGTAATACGGCAAATAGGGAGAGACGCGTCATTGAACGCGTTAAGTCAAAGAATTATATATGTACTTGACTTAAAATTTACGGTATTATTTTGCGGCAACCTTGAGTGGTTGTTCACTGTTAACATTTGAAAAATAACATATTGATGATAATAATTACTTAAAATCGTTGAATATTAAGTTTTGTTAATGCATTGCGTTACGTAATATTGTATATTTTCAATCCAAGCTAACATTCAATCGTGTGAAATGGAGCAAACCTTTATTCGTATATGCGATGAGCGGTCTTAGGTGGTTGGCCGCTGTTTTCGCACACCAACGGGTCGCAATGAGAAAAGTATACGTCTACGGATATACATTTTTATTGCCTTCGGTTGATGTGTGAGAAAAATTCATGGATTGCCTCCTGTATATCGAGACATTGTAATTTTTTAATGCCTGTGATCGCTGCGCATAAATCCGTATTTTTTTTTCTTAGCGGCTAAAAATAAAAAGGTTGGTTGTTTCAAGTTAATGTAAGACCAGCAATGAAATGGTAATATTATAAGGCACTGGGAAACTAAAGGTGTGTATTTTTTTTGCTTCATTAATTAAAAACAGTACATTTTATATCTTTAGAGACTGCGAAGTGAAAAACATGAATTAGCCAGCCTATCAATTGTATATCTTTTATAAAATGTATATCTTTACAAATAAACATTTTTCATTGCTTTCAGTTGTTGTGAGAATACATCACGAACAGGCATATGTATTGAGACGTATAGGTCCGTCTTAGGCGCGAATCCCCTCTACCACTTATTCGAAGACAAGGATGGGGACAAACGCGGAGCAGAAAATTATACAAGTGGTGACATGACCCCTGGGGGATACTCAAAGTAAAGGATACAATTTGAAAAAGGAAACAGAAGGGAGACAACAATATTTAAGTAACATTTATGTAACAGAGGATGCTTGGGAAGGGGCAAAAAAGAGCGGGAAATAAGGAGTATACAAGGGCCGCCACCTCGAGAGAGGAAAGGCCTGCCTTGTTTCTGACCAGCCTCGGCGCAAATACTGAAACGAGATATGAGTACGAGCTGAAGAAGCAAGGAAAGTATCGAAGTAAGGAAAGCGCCGCCAGGTAGGAACAGAACAAGTTAGCAAAAATTGGGAAGTTTTTTCTGTTGTAAAGTCCTGAGTACCAGATATAAGTACGCGCTGACAAAGCGGGGAAAGTGACAGATTGGGAAAGAGCCAAAACAGTTAAAGGACAACAAAGAGAAATAAGGAAGTCGTTTTTTTTTTGGTTCTTTACGCGAGTTCCGGAAAAGACAGGATTGGGATTCCAGATTAGGGAAAGTGGAATACGGCGCAAGTAGTGAAAGGACGCAAAGTGATAGAATTTCAAAAAGGAAAAAAAAGGGCGATAATGGGGGTAGAGTCCGAATAAGGAACGTGCTGGAGATTAGCGACTACTTAAAAGGAACCGATAGCTAGGTTCGATTACGTCGAGCGTACAGAACTGGAAAGAAAAGATAACTTGCGTATCTCCTGAAGGGTGAAGAAAAATCGCTAAAGAAGGAAAAGAGATCGTAATTTAAATGCATAAGAAATTTTGCCAGCTGACTAAGCATCTCGCGTTAATAAGAAAAGATACAGTAGGTAATGAAAGTGAGAGAGAAAAAAGAACAATAAAGGGGGCAGTGACCTAGGATGACACCGCGATTAGGCATCGAGTCGACATCCTGACACCACACACGAAAACACACACACACGCACCACACACACACACACACACCACATACGAAAATACACACACACACGCACACACACCCACACACACACACACACACACGCACACGCACACGCACACGCACACACACATACACACACGCGCGCGCACACACACACACACACACACACACACACACACACAAATACACAAACAGATATGGATGTACACGAATCAATGAAGAGATTACTTATAATAAAAATATGATTTCTTGTATGCGATAAAAAAAAGGTCTCAATTAATTGGCTCCCTAGTCGAGTCCCGAATCTAAATAATTTTAATGTAATTATGGGTGACCCGTTACAGTATACAGAGAAATATAAGGCAGAAACGTGTATTTTTTTCGCAGCGATCGGAGACACTGAAAACCTCAAATTTCTAGTATCGAGGAGCCTATGTCTATGAATTTTTCTCACATCAACGAAAGGCGATCGAAAATGTATATCTCTGCGGATATACATTTCTCATTGTCTTCAGTTGATGTGAAAAAAGTTGACGAATTGTCGCCTATATACCGAGAAATATAATTTTTTTTCTATGTCTCGATCACCATAGGCATAGGCACTCATAGGCATTGGAAAGCCCAAAATATGTATTTGTCTTGCATTGACTAAAAGCAATCAACACGTTATATATTTAGATACTGCGAAGCCAAAATCATGGATTTCGGCTCAGCGATATGAAACATCGGAAAGCTCAAAGTTCTAGATACAGAGATGACAATCTATGCATTTTTTCACATCAACCTGAGGCAAAAAAAACATTATATTTATTTTTATGGATATACATTTTTTATTTCCTTCAGGTGGTGTGAGACATATTTAAGAATTTGCTTCTGTATACCGAGAAATATAAATTCCCCAATGTCTCCGATCGCCTCGAAGAAAACCATGTTTTTGGCTTCGCAGTTTCTGAAGGGATAAAATGCTGATTGTTTTTAGTCGAAAAGCAAAAATATGTGTTATGGTGGCCAAAACCATTTAACATTGAATTAAAAAGTAATTTTTTAATTCAATTGTTCACTCACAGTGTCTCAAAACAATCAACAGTGAATTTGAAATTCATTTCTCTTCGGACTGGAGCTGAAGGAAATAAGAGGATGTTTCTCCTCGCAAAAAGATATGAAATTCCTTTAAAAAAAAGACCCCCAAGTAATAAAAATAATCCCCTCAAAAACATTATCGCTTGTTTCACCTTATAAAAACATTCTGATTTACCTTATAATTATCTTTCGTTTCGATTCAAGCAATGGGTTTAATGTATTTTTTAAATTAATCAAACGTACAAAAAAGTGAGATAACTTTTGTAAAACTGGTCGAGCCAGTTTACTAGAAATGTTGTGCACAAAATTGTTAAACCTTACGAATAGTATTTCACCAAATATTTTATTCGCATTCGAAAACATCATATTACTATCATAACGTGAAATTGATATCACCATTAAATAACAGTATAACGTATGTACCACACAAGTACACTGGGAATGCTATGCAACGACTTGGCGTGCATGGTTCAGAAAAAAAGCTCGGTAACGGGTCCTGCCCGTGAAAAACGACGTAACCGACCCAAACTCACGCCAATCACATTCTACCATTGGCGGATGAACGGCAGCACCAGCACCGCTTCAGTGTTGCGCCACGGTAGGAGTGATCTCTTCGGCCCAACGCTGGGATGTACGGTTGGCCAATAGTAGGCTTGCCGGAAATCCTAACAGTTGGCCGGGTATTGGCCCCAACATTGGGCTAAAGAGATCACGATCATTGGCTGACGGTTGGCGTGATGACCGGCCCATATTAGGGCTAAGGTCGGCTTCATATTGTTGGCGCAATATTCGGGCTAGTCTTGCGTCGGTGTAATGTCCGGCTTTCGATGCGATTGCTCATCGAAAGAATTATTAGATTCACTAACATTGTTATGCACAATCACTTGTTCGTTGAATGTTTCTAAATTTGTTTTACTATCTACTTGTCTTTTTGTTTCGTTGCCTCTGATCCTAACCTGCTGTAAAGAGTCTTCTAATTTTTGTCGTCGTTTTAACACTTGACGTTTCTTAATACTATCATAATAAGTCGGCATTTTTTTTTAATACACCACAAAAATTTCGTATAAATCAATTTTATTTTTAATAAAGCGAATTTCAGATAACAGTAATTATGAGTTTTTATTATCACAGGACGTAGAACATTGCATGCAGTGATAATTAAAAAATATATTATAATAATATACGTAAAAAAGCATTCGTGTGATATATGCATGGACTATACCGTTCAAAGCCAGTGTTGGGCCAGGATTGGAAATTCGTCAGTTTGCCGTGCTAAAAATAAGCATTGGCAAAACCACGGTCAAACGATTGGCTCAGACTCCGGGCCCGCGCTCGCCCCGACAATTGGCCGACGGAAATGAATTAGTACTGGCCCAGCGTTGGCTCTTCGATGGTGTGCCGAGCTTCAATTCGAGACTGGCAAACCCATGATCAACCGATTGGCCCATGTTCGGGGCCAACACTGGGACCCGATAGTTGGCTGACAGTTGGTAATCGATATTTGGCCCAAGGTTCGTTGGTTTGCCATGCATCAAATGAGCACTGGCAGAATCATGGCCAAATCATTGGCCCGTATAAAGGACCAACACTGGGTATTAGTGGTTGGGGGTCTGAATATGGTACCAAGCGTCGGCCGCATCTTAAGTGCCGGCAAATTTTTCACGGGTGTCCGCCCCACTACTCAACTCTCACGTTAAAAAAATATTAAATTGCCCCATGTCTCGATCTTAGGAGTACAAGTTGGTCAGATAGTAGTAATTTTAATAAGTATAAACAGCCTTGGCCAAAAGTATTAGGAACCCTGTAATTTTTCTATGCAGAAAAGAAATCGAATATCTCAGCGAAAAAAGATCGTAATCCAATTTACCAAACGGGGTTTGGAAGAGGATAAAGCCAGCTTTATTTTTATTTTTGCGATTTTTTTGTAGCCAGTACGTTATTTTGAACATGTCGGATTTTTACGATTTGCACACGCACTTTGCACAATCGCGTGCTGGACTTTGAAAAATAGCATTCTCACCATTTAGTGATAAGATCGTTGAAAAGGACACCGTTAGCTTTAGTTTCGTTTTGTTTCAACTTTCCGATTTTTCGCAGAGTTATTTAGTATTTTCTTGAAAAAAAAGCCACTTTTCCGAAACGCCGACATCGTATGGCGTAACATGAAAACTATGAGGCTTGGAATATTTAGTCTGAGGAGTAGAAAGTTGTATTTTGTTATTTTGAAGCCACTCAATTTTGTTTAGAATTTTTTTCCTAAATTTCTTTGTGTCGCCATTTTTTGTTGATAGTCAACAATTTGTCTCATCTATTTATTTCCGTTACGTTGAAACAAAGATATTTTAATGAAAATATCAAGAAGAGAAAAGGTACGTACAGCCTTGGCCAAAAGTGTTAGGGGGCGTACACAAACTACGTAACGCCAAGGTTCGCTACCCCCCCCCCCCCCCCCCCCCACGAACCACGGCCGTAACGCCTGGCCAGAACCCCGTCGCGTAACGGGTGCTTTGTCGTCAATAATTGCGTTTCTTTTTTCGTAGACATAACTAATGATGAAAGGATCGGGTTTATACTCATTTTATGAAGTATATATTCATCTAGTTTTATACTAATTTCTATGAAAAAGTATTTAAATTAACCGAGATGTATGCCTTGATTTGACGACGAAAAAAGAAATTTCTCTTCATTATCCCATCGATATTTTTATGAAAGGTTATCTGTAAATGAAAAGTTAACAATTTTACGATATATATACATATGTATATATAGTTATGAGTAGCCGTTTTTTTATTTTGGTCATTTTTTACAAAATGCCGATAGTTTTAACATTTTTTTTCTATTTTCAAGGTCTTTTTTTGTATTCAAGCAGTCCTTGAAAATAGTGATTGTCAAAATTCAAAAAATCGGCCACGTACTAATCACTGTGATTTTGAAAATTTCAAAAAATATTGAAAATCGGTTGATAAGTTTTTGAGTATTCGCTGCGACAAGGTCGAAAAAAGTAGTTTCGAGAAAAATGCGTTCAAAGTTTTTGTTCCGTTTTTCTTTATATAAAGTTTTTTTCTTGAATATTGATACTTACATTGAAGTATCTGTTCGCGGGCGATATGACGGTTCTTCATCTCTATCACACGTCACCAAATAATAAGAGCCTGCATTCAATCTATTGTGAACGACGCCACACCTGTAGGGACGGTCAACACTAACCGGTCGCGTTACCTGTTCTCACTAAAGTTTCTCTAACTCCATTAATTTTCGGACTTGTGAATAAAAATGTGGCCAACATATTTTTGAAGATATGTACTTTCAATAATTATAAAAAAACATTTTTTTTTTCAAATTTTGCTTGGGAAAGTTCTTGCACAGTGACTTCCCCCTAACCCTTCACCTGTAACTGACATTTCGAATGGAAAGCTGTCAACTTACCGCTGTCAAATTACGCGCCAGTTTAAAATGCAAAACTTGAACATGCAGAAATTTTGCTATTTCTGGCAGTTCTAAAAGCGTGACGTAACGCAAACCTTGAGCCCCCGCCCCCCTCACCTCACGTACGTAGACCGTAATGCCTGGCCGGATCCCCCCCCCCCCTCCTTTCTGCCAATTCATTAGTTTAGCGCGATTCCTTGTTTTCGAAAATGCCGAAAAGTAGAGAGCTTTAATACAAAAAAGGCGTAAAAAAAATTCAATTTCGATATTTCGACTTGGGACTACCCTTGTTTGTGCAGAAATAGAATTTTTACCCGTTTTTCCTATTAAAGGTCCCTACTTTTAGGAATTGCCGAAAACATAAAATCGCAGAAAAGGGCTTCTCCACTCTAAGAATAGCAAATGAAGACTGGTAAAAGTTTTTGTCGAAATTTAAAAAATGCACATGTTTAGCGTTTTACAATCCAGATGTTTTGCAATCCACCAAAAGAGGTTTTCTATTGTTTCATTTTACATTTAATGATAACAATGTTTTATAGGGTTGCCTAATACTTTTGGCCAATGCTGTATGTAGAATGTACATACAGCATTGGTCAAAACTTACAATAATATCTATACTATCGCAAAAGTAATTTGTGCAAGCGCTAGGAAACGAAAAGTTCATGTCCTCCCGAGCTTCTTGTTTGAAGGGGTGAGGTGCAGTCAGAGGCGTGAAAAAAACGAACATTTTCAATAATTTTTTTTTTATAGTATTTAAGTTTGTTTTACAAGACTGGTTACACAGACTTTTTTATCATATCTCAACAACGTGACTTGTACAAATTTTCAAAGAAAAATATTAATTATTTCTAAAAATAACGCCATCTTTGTCGGACCGTCTTCGGCATGTAGCGCTTTGCGGTGACCATCATGAAATTTTACTGGATCATCTGAAATAATAAAAAAAAAAAAAAAAAAAAAAAAAACAAAATTAATCGAAGCTTTTTTTTTCGAAAATTAACAAAATGGCGGCTTCCGACAAATAACTTTCGATTTTCGACCAAAAATTTGCTCGTTTATTGTTAAAAGGAAATATAAATTTCCAACAAAAATGGAAATCCTTCGATTAAGGACTAGTTTTTAACGCTATCAATAAGCACACGAAATTTCATCAAAATCCATCGAGTGATTTTTGGATTATAGTGGTCACCGACTTGAAAAACATTGTTTTGAGAAAAACGCGTTTAAAATTTTTCGATGTGGATACGGTATTATATGTTCGTAAAATTTTGAGCTCGATGGATAAAGCTAAACTTTTTTAAATGTATTTTGTTCCGCTAAATTCGGATATCACATTTTTATGCCGAAAAGTCGAGCATTCAATTGTTTATAGGGAATTGTTAAAACACTTTTCAAAAAATTAAGGTTTTTCCTGATGAATTATATTTTTCAAACGTTTTGGTCAATTTCAAAATGGAAGTATTTTTTGTAAAATTTTGCTAAAGTTCATAGTTTTTTAGTAATAAATTTTTTTCTTAATTCTGAAAGAGTTTTCCAATTTTACGCTTCATTTATGTATAGAAATACTAATTCAAAAACTACTTACATCGAATCATCAATTTCTGGCCCATACAATAGGGCTTCTGCCGATGTGGAAGCTTCCAAAATATCAATTTGTTGTTGTCTTCGAAGCATTCTGCCTTCCCGGGTATTATTGTTTGCGTGTTTGTCAGCCGCTACCTGCCATGGGGACCAGACGCTCCTTCACTAATTGTGGGATATCCCGGAAACTATTTATCGGATTGACTTGAAATTTTCAGGGAATATTTTCGAAACATCATACTTGAAGATAATTGAAAAAAATCGATTTTTTGAAAATTCCGACTGCATCTCACCCCTTCACCACGCACGCCAAGTAGTCGTTGCACAGCATTCTCAGTGTACTTGCGTGCTACGTACGTTGTACCGTTACATAATGGTGATATATCAATTTTATGTTATGACATTAATATGATTTTTTAAAAAGAAAATAAAATATTTCCGTATTTCATACCGTAATATATACCGACAAATTTCTGCACGGATCGGTCTTTTGCTCGTCCGCCTCGCCCGAAGGATCGCGATTGCAGCAATTTTTCCAAGAGGATGAGCGATCGATTGGCGCACGGCCTTAAATATAATCCAAGGACCGAGAGAAGGAGGGAGAGGCTGCTCCCATCGAAGCCTCGTCGAGCACCCGTAAAAATCAATATTCGAAGGCGAGACTCGACATCCACCGGAGTTTGTTCGAACAATTACGCAAGCTGTGAACGAGACCCGATCGCGCAATTCCGGAACAATTTTCCTACGCGTCGAGACGTTTCTATGACCGAAAGTTTGGCGAGTGCTCACCGATCATTGCAGATCGAGCTTATCGTTCTTGTTCTTCGATGCGAGAGAAAGAGAGGGCGAGATAGAGAGAGAGAGAGAGAGAGAGAGAGAGAGAGAGAGAGAGAGAGAGAGAGGGAGAGAGGTTTATTTCGTACTCTACAGCTAACGCTACCTAAGAGTACCGTGCTTGTACAAAAAATATACAGTCCTAATAACATCGATTATACGAGCGATATGGATTTTATACGGGACATCCCATCATAAAAACTATGACTAGATTACACAAGAAAAAAGTAAGTATTAGTTATAATAATTATAATATTTACGAAGTAATTAAGGCCAGATAGTAACCCCACTCGGACTTGCTTGACGATGAGTTGCATCATGCAGTTTTCGGGCCAATGCACGCTTGAAGTTTGTAACATTTGATAATGCCCTTAAGTTGGGATCCAGCGAGTTTCAGACATAGCACGCCGTGGTACAAAAGAATTTATGGTAGTAGTTTGTTCGGCATATCGGAATTACAAAATCACTACTGTTCGGAGGCCGCCGGAGTCGCACAGGAGGTCCACACGCAGGACGCATAAAACGGGGCAGAGAGAAAACGGCAAGAGAGAGAGAGAGAGAGAGAGAGAGAGAGAATTTCACAAATTTGATTTTTTTCTGCATCCATTCGTGAATTGAACAAGTGCATACCCAAGAGCGATGCACTGAAAGTATAGTTTTTCATTGTTTCAACAACGAGCGTTACAAATCGTAACGCTCAGCACTCTGAAAAAAGATTTAATATGTTCTAATAAATTGGCACATTAGAACATAATTTATTAGAAATTAATAAATGTTTACTCGTATGGAGACACTTTTTATGTGATTGTAACTACAACATTTATTTGGCCTCACTAAATATGTCTTTTTACGAGCCGATTTTTCACATGAATTAAAAGTCATATTTAAAATAGAAAATTTGAATAAATATTTCCTCAAATCAAATAAATACTACTTTCCAATCACGAAAACCTCTTATTTCGCGAATATGATACTAATGCGCGCATGCGCACTTTGCCCTTCAACGCGACGGGCCCGACAGCAGGCCGCTCGTCAGATGTAGCTCAAGCATACGCTTACCATGTAGCTTCTTCCTATGCCAATGCTTTTGGCACAAGTGTCAGTGTTGCGTTTCGGAAGTGAAAAACTCAAAAGTGAGGAATGATTCAAGTGCAAGTAAGAATATTAAGTGAGAATAAAAAGTTCAAGTGAGAAAATAATGACGGACGAAATTACACAATTCCTCGAAAAAAAAAACCAGCTGTGGGATTATGAAAAATCCTATTAGATGTTAAGAAAAACTCTATTTGTCGGATACAAAACATCTATTTCTTCTAACTTATATATCCTATTAGATGTTAAGAAAAATTCTTAGTAAATCTTAAACGTAAACTTAAATAAAAAATGTTCTTAGCTGTTAATAAAATCGTAGTAGGCCGACATACGAATAAGAAAACTTATTCGCCGGGAGACAAACTTTTTTTTTGCTTTCCCTTAATAAATCTTTTTTCCGAGTGAGGGGCCGTGGCGGACATTACTCCTGTACGAAACGCGTTTGACACCTTATGCAGTTGTGCGAATTTGTGCTAAACGCGTTTGACAGGTGCTTCCACTCATATTCGGTCATAACGGATGAAAGAAAAATTGACAAATTCGCGCGATGTAAAAATAACTCGTCACTGATCGATAAGATTGTAAACGTTTTTTTCTTCTTCTTACACGCTGTACAAGAATAAAACATTGATATTAATTTGTATTGCCTTTTTTTGTTTTTAATTTTCTTCATTTGTATGTGTAGAACGTACCTATCATATGTGTATGGCGATTGGACAAACTATTATCTGTCCCCGCTAATAGCCACCCACGTATGCGTACTATCCTTGTTCATTTCCTCGACAGCCTTCACAAATCTTAACATTTTTCTCATCGAGCGGCTTTATCGAATATAATGATTATAGCATGAATGATGAAAATGTTGGAATATATCAGGCGTTTGGAATGTTCTTCTTCGACAATTCTTCGTCTTCTTCTTATTCTTCGACAACTCGATTGAGAGAAAGAGTTTTTTCATCGATAGAACGCATCGACCTGTGGACGAGACGAAACGCAATTTGCGCGTGGACGATTTAATCGAGATTCGTTGCACAATAGCGCCGTTTATTCGGGCCATTCGACATTTGCACAGTCCGGAAGTAGATTTTGCAAGCTTGCAAGGCCTACAAGTCTAGGCACGGGCCAGTTTCGCTGAAACAAAACGCGGGACAGGGAGGAAGAAAAAAAAAATTGGAACGCGCCCCCCACCCCTGTCTTCGTAAATATAAATGTTGACACGGGAAGCGAGACGTGTTATCGTAGATTGGCGGAAGGGCGAGGGTGCGAGGAGGACACGGCGGTCGTGTCTGCGCGGGCGCGCCGCGTTCATTGGGGGGAAAATCGGGTATGGTCCAGCAAGCAGATTCCTGGCCTGATCGATGAACGTCGCGGGCGCATCGCGCGCGCATTCCGTGCGAGGAGCACGTACGTTAACGCGCGTCGTCCTCTCTCTCTCTCAGTCGACGTTCCACCCTGCTCGCGCGTCCTTTCGCTCCGCGTCGTCGCGACCGAGACGCGAAACAATCAGCGCGCTTTTTTCTCTCGTCCTACGCGGGTGATGGTCGGGGCACCGACACCCTCCAGCCCTTAAATATCCGCAAGTGTGCCAGTAGGCCGAGTGCGGGACACGTGACTTTCTTCGCAATTATCGTTTCCCGTGCGTCTGTGTGCTTTGTTAATTTGGTTGTTTGTTTTATTCCGTTGCAACGACGCACCGTCTCTCGCGCAAACAAATAACGCTCCCATTAATATCGAGCAAATGTTATTTTACAGATAAAGGCGCGTGATCGGGGAGGCGTCGGGCGCGGATCGAGGACGGCGAACCCTCAACGTTCCTCGTTCTTCAAGATGGAGAAGCGACGGTCGATCGACGCTAGCTTGCAGGATCAGGCTCTGCCGATTCCGGTGCAACTTTATCTCTGGCGACAACTCCGGTGCGTTCGTTGTTGTTGCTGTTGTTGTTGCAGCTTGCGAGTATTTTCTTTTTTCTTATTCTCCATTATTTACAGACCTTTTACACGGGCCAAGCTGGGAAAGCTTCACGAGGCCTCGTGCATGGTAAATTATGTTTTATTCGTACGAATTTTCACAATTCAACGAAGCCCGGAAAGCTCTTTTACATGACATTTTTTTCCACGCCTTCGAAAACTGCAAGTTTTGTCAACACGCACCCGGTCACCACGTAAGTGTTTTTCCTTTACTTGCGTCATTAGAAAAGAGCCAAGAATAATCTCGCCTAATATCGAATGTGTAATATTTTTATTTGCCGTTTATCAGGAGATGAAAGAGGCGAGCACGGTACGTACGGTGTGCATCGTTGACTCTTTCGCTTCGGGAAACGCATATACGACGCGTTTCATCTTAAATAACACAATCTCGCGATGAATTTGTGAATTTTTACAAAATTCTCGACCTTGTTACATACCTTGAATCGCGTCTATAGCCCGATTCTGTAACTCGAAGCGGCAGCCAATGAGAGAGACTCCCTTTCTACTGTGATCGTCCATGCGATTGGCCGTTACTACTAATCGACAATAGAAAAACGCTCCAACCGAGCTACAGAATCGCCGCCGCCTTACCTAGGCCAGAAACGATCATTTTTTCGGTCGAAATTCTTTGTGAAATTCTTTAGAAATACTTTTCCCTCGAATACGAACTTTGGGTAGATGATCCTTGCTCCTGGAAATATTACACTTTGCGACGTTGCACTAATAACGTTGTTTTTTCAAGTGTCATAATATTATGTTAAAAAATAGAGTCGATGAAAGTTGAGATTTTTGAAAAAAAATGCCCGGAGCGAAAGGAGCTCGAATGGAGGAGCTCGCGAGCTCCGACTCTTCCGTAGGATGTATCGTTTATCGATAGTGAGAGGCGCGAGTACAACTTTTTCTCGTTTATCCCCCCCCCGGGCACAATAGTCGTACGAAAAGGTTTTGGTGCAGAGTCTGCACAACGAGTTGACGCCTTCTTTGACGGATATATTGGGCACGGTGCCACGATGGCGTTTAATCCAAACGGCTCTTCCCTATGTTCTACACTCGGCAGCGAATCTCCTTCACAACAAGTGAGCGCATGGGGAAACTTTGTCATCGCCGCCGTTCTCGCAAAACTTGTATTTTACGCCTTATTGTCGCTTTATCAGGAAGGACCTCCAGAATCTTGGACCCATGGAAACGACTCTCCTTTACATTTTACACTGGTTTATTCTCGACGCCGCGGAAGAGTGCGCCGAAAGCGATTTGCAGACAGGCACCTCTGCGGGCCCGTTTTACTATCTCTTCTCCATTCCTGTCGTGACTGTGAGTCTGATGACGCGTTACTACTATGTGCATCACCGAAAAATCATACTTTTTTTGTTTTTCCGACAATACCGAAAAAGCCACCAAAATGAGGTTTAGAGGCTTTATTTCACGTGTGTTGACGTATACAGAGGCAACAAAAAGTTTATGAACAAAATGCAAAATAGCGGCCTTGGTCGTAGCTACACGGAGAGCGTTTTTAGGCGCTCCGCTGGAGGATGCCGAATTTTTGGCACATGATTTTGGATAATATTTTTTTCGCTAAAAAATCGGCCCCATTTTCTTTGGAGAAAAGACGAATTGTGAAAATCTTGTGCAGGGAATCCATCTCAGAAGCTACAGCCAATCTTTCAAGTCAATTAGACGAAAACTGCCCGTATTATGCGTCCTCCAGATGCAAAAAAAAACGCGATTTGGAGAAAAACGCGTTAAAAATTTTTTAACTTTTAAACGGAGCCACACGACGGAATTGAAGCTCTCGTTTGAATTTGCCGTGTATCCACGGAGGCATTTTGATAGTAGATAGGTCTTCGGTTGTTGAATCGTTTAGGTAGCTACTATATTTTTTCCACATCGATTGGAGCAAACGACTTTAAATTGCTACTTTCACCGTCCAGGCTTTTTTTCGTGTGTTTTTGCCTCCAATCTATTTTCTAAATAATTCCCGTGACGGTTATATATCACACGAGCCAATAAAAAGAAAAGTATGAAACATTTTTCTTTATTCGGATGTAAAGCTTCTAATATTTGATTTCAGCTCTTCGTGTATCTCTTTGCACCGTTGTGCAATCATCTCAAGGACATTGACTTTAAAACGAATCTTCGACTGGAGAATGGGGTGAAAATTTGGTCAGCGATGAGTGAATTTCGTCATCCGAAGGCGGCTTGTTTTACCGCGCATTGCAGGCCAAAGCCACGCACCCTATGGACACGTTCGGCGAAAGACGCGAAAGACGCTCAGGAGAGGAGCGAGTCCGGACCCGATCTAGCAATAGCCACGAGTCAGTCAGCCATCAAAAATTTTGCCTATCGCGGATAAGCCGTTTATCCGCGATAGGAAAAAAATTACGGAAAAAATAAGGGGTTTGTTTCTTTGTCTTTCTCAAATGCCAACGGGAATGAAAACTTTTACTTTCAGAAAGAGGAAAAACAGAAGATTCGACGGACACGGAGAGCCAAAATACGGGCGATCAGAATACGCGGCAGGACGAGGAGGTTTGTTTCCTCAGGCCTTTTCTTGATTTCTTTCTTTTTAAATGAAAACTGTGGAATAAAGGTGTCGCGCGTGTGGTTGTTTGTTCAATAAGAATTGGGTCTCGTCACCGAAAGACACAGTTTTTCCGGAAACTATACCAGAGGAGAGTTCGAGCACCGAGGACGAGCATCATCATCATCATCATCAGCAGCAGCAGCAGCAGCAGCAGCAGCAGCAGCAGCAGCAGCAGCAGCAGCACCAGCAGCAGCACCACCATCACCACCACCATCACCACCACCACCACCACCACCAGCAGCAGCAGCAGCAGCAACATCAGCACGTGGTAATTGTAGATAAAATAGTTTTACGGAAAAGTAATAAAGCGAGTTTGATGTTTCGGTGGCATACAGACTCAGGTTATACTGAGCGTACCTTCGTCGTCCGGTGAAATCGACGAAACATCCTCCTCCAAGGATGTACTGACGATATACGCAGGTGAGGCGAGTATCTTTCACGTGGCCATGGGACGAAAATCAAGCTCCTCAAAATCAACGCTGACGATCGAGCGTGTTTCGTCAATATCGAGCCTGGACAATTTTTACAGTGGCAATTGTTTGAATACCGTGAAATTGGGGTAAGCGCGAGGGCGCACAGGCAGAAAGAAAAAGAAAATACAATAAAAAATATCCAATACCAAGATTGATAGGTTTGCGTTTGCCGCATCAGATACGAAGGGTTGGATGAGTCTCGCGAATCAGAGCAGGAGGATGGAGAAGAGCGAACATCGAGGAGGGCAAGGCGGAGGAGTAGCGAAAAGTCTCGGCTCGATACGGTGGTGGTGGCGGCGGCGGCGGCGGCGGCGGCGGCTGGTCCTATTGCGGCTGCTGCTGCTGCTGCTGCTGCTGCTGCTTCACCGGGCGACAGCAGCGTACAATCGGCTGGTGGACAAGAGACGGACGAAAAGGCCGCTACTTTTCTTGACGTCGCCGTTCTTAGATGCCTCTTTGTTTCACAGTGGAGTGAGGAGGGCATCTACTGGGCTCTCGGATACCTCTATCGACGGTAGGCACTTGTCTTGCATTCGAGGCGGTGCCTTTTTTGCTCTTTCTTTGAGAAAAATATTGGAATCGTGTTTGATTCGCGCAGGTTGCGAAAAATCAACGAAGAATGTACCGTGCAACAGACTACGCGAAGACGCAGCAATTCTTTGCCAATACCAAAAATTCAAGTTTCCATATACCAGAGTCCCGAGATTCGAAGCAATAAGAGGGATGATGGGAGGGAATCGGTGGATGGATCGATCGAGCAACAGTCGCGCGAACAACTTGCCTCGATGATCGCGGCTGAGGGTGCGTTCTCTTTTTTCCATCTGCGTTGCGTCGTTTGACAAATACGATGTGTTACATGAAGTGTTGTTGTTGTTCCGAATACGGCGCAGACGTCGGGCCGTTTTCCGATCTCTCGTACAACGGTGGTAGCAAGGTCGCTCGAGATACGATCGCGGAGGCGAGCGATTCGAGACGAGGAAGCGAAAAAACGAAAAAGAGAATGAAAATGGCAGATTTAAAGGCTTTCGTGGAGACGAGGCTCTTGTCGAAATCCGACAAGGCGCTGGAAAAAATCGGCCAGGAGGAGCCGAAGCGACTCTACGAGAGGGTAAATAAATGATCCTATAAATATATCGTTGGACATGTATAGTTAATGGGGGGAGCTCTTTGTGGCAGGAGTGTCACAGGAGTCTAGATACGGGTGACGATCGACTGACGAAACGAGGCGGGCCCTCGGCCTCTTGGAGGATCTCGGACGTCATCAAGGACGAATCTAGAATACAGGCGCATCCGACGAATCTGATCAAGGGAAAAAGCATGCCAAGCTTGAGGTTCGTAATGTATCCTTCGTAGGTTAAGAGACATAGAGCAGGAGGCAACTTTGATTACAGAGTAGAGAGGTGTAGTAGTAGACTTTTTCCACGAATGTGCTAAATAACGTACTCGTTTATTGATTGGATAATTGGCTCGTGGCAGGTATTACATCGGCGAGACACGAATCGAACGAAATCAGAGCAGATTTTACAGTCAATCGTACGCTTCACCGAATCCGATAATCACCGTTACCGAACACACCCCGACCCCTTCGCCCGATTACCTCAAACGCCAGGTCATTACCGATGCAATTTCACCACTTCGTTTCTCGCTTAGGCACGTTTCGTTAGGCGGGTGAGCGAAAATAAACGATTTGTGAAATTTCAAGGGCTCGTTGGACAGTCAACTCGACGCGATGAGCGTACACGGGAGCGGCGGCGGACTGAGCTGCTCCGATAGTCGAAAGCCCAGTCTCACGAGATCACAGACGGACTCGAACATAACGTATACGGGCGGCGGGGACGAGATACCGGAAGCACCTGGCTCCGCAGCTTACATCACCAAAGACGGTGACATAGATTGCCAAGTCGCGCTAAAGGTAAGCTCGAGTATCCCGAGTCAACATTTTCACCCGATTTTTGAGGCCTTTTGCTCCATTTGAGCCGCACTTGGTCCAACAAGTCCTATTACGAGCCTCAAAGTCTCACCCAAGTCCACTTTGGTGCTGCTCCTTTGCTGCTGGTGTAAGCCTCCTGCTCAACATCTTACACTCCTACCTGGCATACTTCGAGTTGTTATAGCTCCTCTTTTTATTGCGTTTCAACCTACCAAGCACGCCTCTCGTGATAAAAAATTGTCAAAAAACTAAAGGACGTAAAAACTGTTGATTTTTTTTTTTACCAAACCCAAACTAATTTTAATAATAAAGAAAACATTACTTTTCAAACGAACAAACTATTAATTGTTTTTTTTCTCCGAAAAAAGATGAGTTTTGGCCAAATCTGCTTCTTGTAAACCTAATGACCGCGCAGAAAATGTCGGGAATTAATAGCATGAATGTTCTCAGATCGAGCAGTGAACACAGCTTGGGGGTTCAACTTTTAATTAATGCAATTAAAGATGAGTAAAATTATGGTACGCAAAGGCCGAATGGTGTCTAACAGAGGTCCGTATTGTTTCGTGAAATATTTGACAAATTAAGAAAAAAAATTAACAATGTTTTTGTTGAAATTGGTCGAAAATTTTATTTTCTCAAATTTACGAAGTAACTAGCGCAAAGCTGTGGACAAAGTCGAAAAAACATTGGACTTTTCATTTTGATGATGATTGAACGATGTTTAGGAACAATAAACTTGTTTCTTAAATTTTTTTGTAAAACTGTGATGAATTGGTCCGGAAAAACGGTTCGATGGATCAGTTGGAAAATTTGCAGGGCTATCAGGAGTACATTGAGGCGAAAAAAAAACCTGGCAACATCTGTCTTTTCATCAATATTTGTCAAGTAGGGGTACATTTACTGAATAACCATAAGCAGTGATTTTATCGTACGCTTTTTTTTTTAAATCAACGTTGAGGGTGAAAATAAAATTACCTCAAAAATCAATGAAAAGGTCTTGTGGGAAATTTATTCAAGTTTTCAAAGCTGCCCTTTAATCCCTGTGCGACCAATGGTTGCCGAGATATCGATTATCAAAGACAAAAGGATCCTTTTTCATTCAAAGCTGGATATCACGGTAAAAAAATTGACGTATAGAGACGAAAAAAAACAAAACAAATTGAAGCTGAATAAACAAGCTAACTGACCTATGCATTGAGTTGACTGAAAACAATTTCCCGAGCCCGTGGACCCTTGAAAATAAACAAAAAGATTTGGAAATGATTTGTCTCGCGCTATTTCTTATGATTGCGCGACAAGCGTAGCTCATAATTTTTGGTTGCCAAAAGATCTGAAAACTAGAAACTTGAAGCTTCAAAATGCTTTTGTTTTTCATGTCGATACGCTACCATTTTTCACACAGATACTGAGCTTCAAAAAATACTTTGAAAAATTAAGAAATTTTCGGTTGCTTTATTTTTTTGGAGTAGTGTGTATATAGGGAGAGCAAGTTATTTCAAATGTTATTTTATTTTCTTAACTTGTAAAACATTTCGCATTTGCGCACCCTAATTTCACTCATCTTTAATTGGATTAATTCAAATTTCATACCCCCAAGTATTCACTAGACGATTTGAGAATATTTATGCAATGAATTCTCGATATTTTCTGCGAAGGTTATTAGGGTTGCAAAAACAGTTGTTTTTGTTTCCAAAACTAGGCATGATCAAACTTGAAAAGAATTTGCAGTTTACAAAAACTATTACTTTTACCAAAACTTTGAAAAAATTTACCAAAAAAAAAAAAAGTTTTTTTCCTAACCCTAACAACCTTCGCAGAAAATATCGAGAACTAATCGCATACAAGTTCTCAGATCAACTAGTAAATACAGCTTGGGGGATCAACTTTTAATTAATGCCATTAAAGATTAGTGAAATTATGGTACGCAACGGCCGGATCGTGTAAAAAATGAGTCAGTTATGTTTACCGAAATATTTTACAAAAGAAAAAAATTCTCATACATTTTTGGATTTTTTTTCTTCTCCAATTTAACAAGCAACAGGTGCAAAGTTGTGAAACAGGTCGAAGAAAATTGGTCTTTTCATTTTGATGATGATTGCACGATGTTTAGGAACACTACACTTGTTCCTTTAATTGTTTTGTAAAACTTTGATCAATCGGTCTGGGAAAGCGGTTCGATGGATCAATTTCAACATCTACAGGGCTATTGGGGGTACATAGAGCTGAAAAAACCTGGCAATATTAGTCTTTCCATCAATATTTGTTAAGTAGTGGTGAATTTACTGGAAAACCATGAAAAGTCATTTTTTGTACTTTTTTCCAAATTGATGACAAAGGTGAAAAAAATTCTCAAAAAGCAACAAATGGGTCTCGTACGAAATTTATTTGCGTTTTCAACGCTGCCCTTTAATTCCCTGTGCGATCATTGGTTGTCGAGATATCGATGAACAAAGACAAAAGGATCTTTGTTCCATCAAAGTTGGATAACTCAGTAAAAATTTGACGTAGAAAGACAAAAAAAAATCAAATTGAAGCTGAACAAACAAGCTAAGTGACCTCCACATTGTTTTAATAATGATAAAATATGTTAGCGAAAAGATCTCGAAACTAAAAAAAAATAAGCTTCAAAATGCTTCTTTTTTGATTTCGATACGACCATTTTTCACATAGATACAGCGCTTTAAAAACCGCTAACAAAAATTGAAAACATATTTTGTGTTCCTTCAATTGTTTGGGGTAGCATATATCTAGGGTATGTTTGAAAAAATGGGTGGCATGCTATTGGATAAACGGCTCTAATTGTCACAATGATATTTACTAATTGACCAACTTTATGCGATACAACAAATAATTATAGGAATCACAGGTAGGTTGTAGGTTCTCACTTCCATGTTTGGGCGAAATATTTTCTTTAAAAAGCATTTCAGGAGGTCAGGCATGACGAATTGAAAAAACAAAGTCATTGCGGTAAAACTGTGAGATGAGTGATTCATTTTATTCTAGATTTATGAAATATTCATATTCATTCTCGAACTAGCACAATGTATAAATTAAAAAAAATAATAATCAAATGACACACCAAATGCGCATTGAAATAATACACTCAAGTGTATAATCCAAAAGTCGTAAAGCGAAACCGGCAAGACCCACTCGGAAATATATAAAAGCTCACTACAAAGTAATCTATACATGTAACTTGATTAGAAGAAGCCACATGGGTTTGGAGTGTAGGTATGTCTGTATGCGTGTGTACGCGTGCCATTGAAGAACGGTATATCGACATCCTCCTTAGCGCCTAAAAGGCAGAAAAGGGACATTTTTTTTCGCTAAGCTCGAAGCGATTTTACTATCTTTATCTCCTTACCTCTGTGAGTAGCTGTAGGGTGAAAGTAGGCTGAAAACTTTGACTCGGAAAGAGTGTTTAAACGACGATGATGATGACGATGGTGGTGACGGTGGTGGTGGTGGGTGGTTCATTTTTTGCGTAGGCGGTTCACTCGGTCGCTCTTCGGGACGCTACTTGTTGCACCCTACGCGTGTGCGAAATTCTCCTCAACATGGTAGAATTATTGATGAAAATGGGAGTGCTAAAGCAATGTCTGCGCGAGGAAGCAATGAGAAATGATGGTGGTGGGGCAGGTTCGTACGGAGCATTTTGACGAAAAAGAGAAACGAAAATAAAAAAAGGAGAGAGACAGAGAGATTGGAACAGGTTTGATTTTGTCATTTCCGCGGCGAAAAAGGTTCGGGCGGGGCAGAAGCGACGGCGGCGGCAGCAGCTGACGATACTAGCGAAAGAAAGTCACCGGTCAAGGATCGCGATCCTCGAAGCGATTTGGACGGAAAGCCATGGACGGCTCATGCTCTCCTCTTAAACTGTGTGATTCGGGTGTTGAAACATTTGGGTTGTCCACACGGTTGCGCCACGGATGGAATTCGAGTTCCCCAAGGAGAGTTTGCGCGTTCTCAGGCACAGCAGATCCTAGCCAAACTGTATCGCGCAAGTTCTCGTCAATTCTCCCGTTCTCTCCGTTCTATGATTCGATACGAACCGATACCGGACATTCTCGAGCTATTCCACTCGTACGTCGGATTCTGCGTCGATCCGAGCTCCCTTCTCTCGCCGCTCAGTGCGTAATTATGTACTCGACCAGCATATCACATCCCTTTCAACGGGATCCAATTAATCTCATTTTTCCTAACCTTCTTCTCCCCCTTTTCTCTCGACGAAACAGATCAAAAGAGAAGCTCGAGCAAATCTCCGGACGTCGTCTCGCAGGGGGCTTACGCGACAAATTTCGGTGCCGGCTTAGTCGGTAACGTGGGCGGGATGACCACCGGTGGAGGAATCGCGGCCGCCGCCGCCGCCTCCTCAGTATCGGCGAGCGCGTCCGCTCTGGCCTCGGCAACTGCCGCTTCCGCGACTGCCTCGTACGGTGGAATACTCGGTTACGGGGCTGCTGCTCGAAATACGGAGGGAAGGATTATCGGTTGCGTCTTCAAGAGTCTCGTCAGTCGTTTCGTTAAGAGCCTCAAAGACATCAAGTCGCAGGAGAATATGGCCATTTATTGCGACATTAAGCAGTTTACGAGTTACGTTAAAGAGGTGCACGGTGGTGTCTTTCGTCGGGTGGCCCTCGGTTGTATCTTGGACTCGGCCGATCGTCCCAACAAACGGTGCAACAGTACCCTTCGCACTACCCGAGTCATCAGGTACCCCCCACCACCTTTTTCCTCCCTTCTCTCGAGCCGAGCTGGTCAAACTCTCCCCCGCCTTTATTACAGACACATCCACCAACCGGATTACGAGGAAAACGCCGAATTAGCCGGAGAATCTTGTTACGCGATCGACGATCGTGGAACGCGGAAATGTCTTTTCAAGAAGAGAAGCACTTCTTCGACGTGCGCGGTACGTTGCGACAAAGACACCCATATTTCCACTGATGATAAGCCTACGGTGCGTCTAAACTTTTTTTTACTTCGTTTTCCCCAACGCCCCCCGCCGCCCCTTCAGAGTCTTTTGGAAACGGAGCTCAGCGAAGAAAATGCCAAGATAATGAGCCAGAGTCCGCTGGGTAATTTGCGTAAAAAACATCAGGTTCTTACGCCAAGGCAGAGTGAGAGGAACCTCGGAATCGGCGAATCGTGCTGCTCCAAGACCGCAAAGTCTAGGAAATCGGGCCGATTCAAAATCGGCGGCATAGGTCGGTAGAGTTGGATGGTGTGAGAAAGCACGGCCGACGAAATGGGAAAAAAACCTTTCCCTTTTGGTTTTTACAGTCAGTTGGTTTCGCAAGGAATACGGTAGAACGGACTCGAGCGACAGTCGCGAGAGCAGCGAATCACCGACCGACGCAACTTTCGTCCGACAATCGAGTCTGCATCGCGCGCGTTATCACGGGGCTGCTTCTCGCACAAGCAGAGGGTAAGAGCGCAACGCGATACTGCTATTCATCAATATTTATCGATACGAGATATCTAGAGAGAGAGAGAGAGAGAGAGAGAGAGAGAGAGAATCTTTTTCAGGGTGAGTCAGACGTTGCAGAGGGCGAAACGCCGAATGGAAGATCAGCTGACCAAGATTGGTCTTGGAAAGGGCAAAAAGAAAGAGAGTCTCGAAGAGGCGCCCGGTAGTTGTGAGTACAAGTATTGATAGGGTAAGAGTGGAGTCGACGCGGTTGCGAACGGATCATTTTTTGTCCAGATTTCAGCCGAAGAAACTCGATGGATTTCGGGGAAGCTTGCCGCGAGTCCGAATTCGTCGTGTTGAAGGAGAGAAGACTGGTGCCACGCTTGGCGATTCACGAGGGCCTGCAAAGATTTTCATTTCTTTTGGAAATGTGTCAACCTGGCTCCGTGCCCGATCATCACTTGATAGCGGCCCTTTTGGATCTGGTGAGTATCTACCCCCCCCCCCCCCCCGCCCCTCACTCACCGGAGTTTAATGTGTCGGGGCTAAGTCGTTCCTCCACGCGACAACAAGTCTCTTACTCGCCGTCCCGGCGTCTCACTGAAATCGCTGCCGAAACAGCGCGATGGTACGACGTTTTGCGACGTACTTGACTCTTGTTGCAATCTCTATTTTCGGCGAAGCTATGCGTATTGGAACAACGTACCCCCGGGGGGCACTTTGAATCCCGGTCTCCCCCACGATAAAAATTGAGGAAAAAAAGAAAAAGAAAAAAAAAACGATGTCGCAGCCTCACGCACCCGTGGTGGCGCGAGCTTCTCTCTTGCTCGAGTGCGCTCATCTCGTGCATCGGTGCAACAAGGGACAATGGCCTGTCTGGATGAAACTCAACTTTCCGATATTTCGTGGTTCGGTCCCGATGGCCAATAGAAATGCCCCGACTGGTCTCAGGCGAACGCACGTTCTCCAGCGCGCGGCTGGCAAGCTCTTTTACCAGTGGGCCGAGGTTTGTGTGGGCGGTGAAATAATCACGAGCAATGTACCTGAAGGATACGTTTGAAAATTTGAAGAAAAAAAAACAATAAAAAAGTCCATAGGCGCGAGACTGGAAGAATTGATGGCCGAGGACAAACGAAACATCGATAACGTGATAGCGATGGTGTCGGACGAGTCGAAACAACGAGAGCTGCTACTCGAAGACGAAGAGGAGGACTTTTTGGACGAAGGTGAGCGCGAGATGAAGCCCCCCCCCGTAGCAGTCGCGCACGTTACAATCTGTCTTCCTTGTATTTTTCAGCTAGCATAAATGGCTACGGCTCGCAATGTCCGATCGCTCTGAGAACGGTCGCTTGTATTCTTCTTCTCGAAGTAACTGCTTTTCTTCGAGAAACTTATCAGACTTTGCCAAAGTCGAGCAGAGCCTCGACAAAGGAACGTCCGCCACCGTGGGAGAGGGTCTACAGTCGCGAAGCGAACAGACGCTGGAGCATGGCGCTCTCGTCGATGGGACACTCGCAGACTTCGGCCCAAAGTCTACAGTCGATAGCCGGTGACCGTGACAACGGTGAGACGTTCTTTTCCTTCTTTCTTCTCGTGCATTGAGAGAAAAGTTTATGGTTCAAGAGGGAATGGCAAAATTCCCAATACTTTATTGACACCCCTATCATATTAATCCAGTTGACACAACTATATGCAAAAAGTGCCATCTTGACATAGGCATTTATTTTTCACTATTTATTATCCTCGAAATAATGATTAACTTTTGTAAAACGCTCGACAGTAGTATAGAGATAGGTAAATTGAGTGTTGTCGCAAAAGCGGCGCAAAAATACTCATGTTGTGCACCTGCTGCTATACGTTGCGCTTTCTTCAGGTCAAACTTGTCCTATTGTAGTTGAGTTTGTACAACTCATATAGTCAACGTTAACGTTTGTTGAGTATTATTTGTCAGATGACCTCGTAAAGTAATCGAAAAAAATAGTGGTAAGCGGAGAATTAAATAATTAGCGGTTGGGGCGAGCACGGCTAGGTATTTTCAAGAACTAAGCCTTTCCCGCAAACTGTTACATACTGTGTTCGTCGCATTGCAAAAATAGGATATCATTTGAGAGTACGAAATACTTAATTCTCTCGTATTCTTCGGTTTTGTGTATACGATCCTGAGTAATTAATCATCGTATATTCAAGTGACGACTATAACTGGGGCTTACGTTGTTTGTCGTTTCCGACAAGCAGGAGCTCCAATCGGGAGAGGTACGGGATGAAACTTTATTTACAGTTGGTTTGGTGACTAGGTGTGCGCTAACGTCTCGGGAGCTCTTTATCAATTCCGGTTAGATTATTGTCCAACGTTGTTAGTTTTTCTAACAAGAAACCTTTTTTCCGTTGTTTCCCTCCCCGATTTCGTTCAATTTTTTATATGTTATTATTCATCGACATTTAAGAGACGCGTATTATTTCTATCGGCGGAAAAATGTTTTAAGGGGTGAAAATTACTCCTCAAATTCGCACCCTCAGAGCAATTTGTCAGTTTTGTATATTTCCAATCAAGATGTAACATTGAAAGCAATTGGAGGATGATGGTTATAGCGAATAATGAATAATTAACTTTTTTCAATTCCGCGAGGGTCAATTGGTAGAATAGGGGTTGAAAAGTCGATACACACACACACACACACACACACACACACACACACACACACACACACACACACACATATATATAACTTAGAAACTTTGCTTTATATTTGCACGAAACCAATTGCATTCGAGAGAGCTGAAAAATCAGAAGATACGTCTTTTTGCGTTTTACGAAAAACCCCGTTCGAAGGGTCGACTACCCCTGTATGATACCATTTTGAGTGTCCCCCTTCGATTTTGTTACGTTTGCGGTATCTATGTTATTCTTCATCCAAGTCTAGAAAACCTGTCATTTTTTTCAACGGCGGGAAAAAGATTTTAAGGAAAAAAATATCACCCTCGAAGTTGGACACCCTCAGAGTGACTTTCGCAATATTGCATATTTCCAATCAAGCTATTTGATTGCAACCAATTGCAGGATAACGCTCACGGCAAGTAATAAAAGAATGCATCTTCTTAAATTCCGAGGGACTGAGTTAGTAGAAATATATAGAGGTTGAAAGTTGAAATTTTGTACAACTTTTCGTTATATTTTACCGAAACCAATTGCATTTGAGAGAGCTCAAAAAAGTAGAACATGCGTGTTTTTTCATTTTACAAAAAAAAACCCGTTTGACGGGTTTTGTGTTACTTTCATTAAAGTATAATCTTTCTATAAGTTACGAATGAATATATACGATACTTTCATTAAAAAATAACACGCAGTTTTTATGTTATGAACTTTTGTAAACTTGTAACCCCCATAGATTGTAACAATTTATGCCGTCGAAAATGAAAGCCGTCGATTTATTCTCCATAAGATAAAAAAATTAGCGCGATTTGAATTTTGACAAAGAACATCTTTCAAACGGAACAAAATCGGATGGGGACACCGGAAATGCTATCATGTAGGGGCAGCCCTCGAACGATGATATTGCGGAAAAAAGGTGTCTCCTGTTTTTTTTAGCACAATAGTGTTCTTAAAAAATAATGAATTTTTTTGTGTTATAAAAGTTTTTCAACTTTCAAGCCCTATACATTTCTAACAGTTCATACTGTTTTCATTGAAAAACAATCCATTATCCATTATTCATTATTCGCCTTAAGTGACACGCCGCGCTCGACCGAGTTCCGTACCCCAAGCCAAACGGAACGTAAAACACTGCAACTAAAACGCAAGAAAATTAAAGAAGGGTCTCAAGACCCGGATTGCAATGGTAGCGAGTCGGGCATACGCACGCAAAACTCGTGGTCGGGAGCCTATTTTGAGGAAAAATTCGAAACTGCTAAAGTGCGACGGTCTATGTTTTTAATCTATCATCCGACGAGTGTGGTGTTTTCGGGTCGCGATATTCAAAGTTGCCAAAGTTGGCCGATATTCACCCCCAATCAGAGATGTCCATACTTCGATACTTTTGTATCGAGATACAAAAAAGATACTCGCTACATTTGTATCGAATAGCGAAAAAAATGTCGCTACTCGATACATTTGTAGCGAGCAGCGAAAAAAATTGCGCTACATTTGTATCGAGTAGTGAAATTTTTTTTCGCTACTCGCTATATTTGTATCGAGTAGCGAAATTTTTTCGCTACTCGCTACATTTGTATCGAGTCGCAACATTTTTTTCGCTCTCCGCTATATTTGTATCGAGTAGCGAAATTTTTTTGCTAATCGCTACAAATGTATCAAGTAGCGACATTTTTTTCGCTACTCGCTAGATTTGGATCGAGTAGCGACATTTTTTTTGCTACTCGTTACATTTGCATCGGGTAGTGAGAATGTTCTCGCTACTCGCTACATTTGTATCGAGTAGCGATTTTTTTTCGCTACTCGTTACATTTGGATCGAGTAGCGAAATTTTTTTCGCTACTCGCTACAAATGTATCAAGTAGCGAATTTTTTTTCGCTACTCGCTACAGATGTATCAAGTAGCGAAATTTGTTTTGCTACCCGCTACAAATGTATCCAGGAGAGACATTTTTTTCGCTACTCGATACAAATGTAGCGAGTAGCGACATTTTTTTCGCTACGGGCTACTCGATACTTCGGTATGAAAGTATCGAAGATGTATCGAAAATGTATCGAGTAAGCGCAATTTTGTTCGAAAAATCGGTATACCGATATAGCACTGTAGTGGCGAACACAGACACTTTTCGTCTTCTTCTCTCTATATATAACCGACAGTTAATCATAGGCAACACAACGGCACGTGAAATTTAAAAAAAATCAAGATCGATGCTCATCTTATATACGGGAGACCGGGGAAAAACGGGATGCACAAACAAATCACGGATTTTTTTTCTTCAAAAGTCTGTTTTTTTTCAAGTTATTTCAATTTTGAAAAATCAGTTTTAATTCAATAACTTCTTAGGATAAATTCGTACAATTTTTGTTCAAGTGGGAACGTTGTAGTTCTTGAAAAGACGCGTCGATCGAATATTTTACCATTACTTTTCAATAATGTCTTCATCCTCAAAAAAATTATTGAAATACCAAAAAAAAGTGTTTATTGAATAATGAAAAAACAATCAATTTTTCGGGTATGGTTTAAGTGTACGAATAGTAGAGAATAATTTTCTCTATATTTTCTTTTCTATGGACCACCCTTGAAATTTGCTTTTTCCAACCCCCCCCCCCCCCCCCGCTGGGGGTTGAAAATAAAAATTGAAATTTTGTGAAAACTATTGACCGCTCGAAGTCGCCGCCGTGGAACAATTTGTAGCTTGAACGATCAGCTACATTTTTGTCCACAGCGCCATACTCGTGTCTCTTTATTTTCGGTCAATAGTTTTCCCAGAATTTCATTTTGAATTTTCAATCCCTAGGAGGGGTTGAAAAAAGCAACATTCAAGGGTGGTCCATAGGATCGAAAATATAGAGAAAAATATTCTTTACATTTCGTACATTAAAACCATCCCCGAAAAATCTATTGTTTTTGAGTTATTCAATAAACCATTTTTTTAAATATTTCAACAATTTTTTTGGCGGTGAAGATATTATCGGAGAGGGATGACCAAAGACTCAATCGACGCGTCATTTCAATGACTACGACGTTCCCATTTGAACAAAAATGGTATGAATTTTCCTTGAAGAGTTATCGAATTAAAACTGATTTTTCAAAATTTCACCCCACTTTTTCACCCCCAAAATGAACTTCACGACTTCGGCGCTGCGGACGAAAATAAAGCCCGGATTTTTCTGAACATTTTGTCTCCCGGCGCCGACCTTGTGACGGTTGTACTTTGGCATTAATCCACCCCCATCCCCCTTCATCCCCTTAAAAAAACCCTACACCCCGATTTTAGGTAAACTTGGATTAGGTAAACTTGGAAACCAGCTTGGATTTAGCACACTTCCAAAATGACCTGTCAAAATCTAGCCTTCATCTAATTTTTTCCGATTTTTCGATTTTAATGTACAGCACGACTGTACTAATATACGATTATCGGTCAGCGATCTATTTGCCCGATGGATTTTTTCTTTTTCCATTTAATTAAATTTTAATATCTCATAGAGTTTCTCCAAAACAAATATTTAATTTACGTGGAAGCGTGTACTTTTCATGAAAACCTTCGAGTCCCGACTGTTAACTCATTTATAATTTCGTTGAGATATCGCCACTTCTGTAAATCACTATGTAAATATTAAGATAATATCCGAAAAAATCTTAACTTTTTCTTATTATTTAATTATATTAATTATATTAATTATTATTTATTTAATTATCAATGCCTACGAGTTATTTTTATTCCTGCAATTATACCTTCCCTGATTCCACTCGGTGCTACTACTACCATTGGGTCATTTTGGTTTTGGTATCGAAAAAATTTCGCTACTCGATCCAAATGTAGCGAGCAGCGAAAAAAAATTCGCTACCCGATACAAATGTAGCGAGCAGCGAAAAAAATTTCGCTACTCGATACAAATGTAGCAGGTAGCGAAAAAAACTCCCTACTCGATACAAATGTAGCAAGTAGCGAAAAAAAACTCGCTACTCGATAAAAATGTAGCGAGTAGCGAAAAAAATTCGCTACTCGATACAAATTTAGCGGTACCGAAAAAAATTTCGCTACTCAATCCAAATGTAGCGACACCCATGTAGGGTGATCGGTAGCGGCCAATGATTGGCCGATGCTCGACGCCAAGCTTGCCAACATTGGCACTCGAGCTTGGCCCGATCATCGACCGAGCCTTGGATGATAAGAGCGGCCCGATATTCGCAATCAATATTGGCCCTAGAATGGCTTATGAGAATCGGCCGAGCATCGCGTAGGAGTTCATTCGAGAATCGGCCAACAATAAGCCCCCTCACGATTGCCATCATTGGCACTCGAGCTTGGCCCGATTATCGACCGAGTCTTGGCGGCTAATTGTGACCCAATATAGATCACCAAAATTGGTCCTGCACTGCCAAAAAAAAAATTAATTATTTTTGTATTGTAATTCGTCATTACCTGGTCTTTCGAAATGATTAGTTCGAAGAAAATATTTCACCCATATGGGGCTCAAACCTTGAACTTCCCTACTCATAGCCAAACACGCTGCCCCTATGCTACCGAGTGCTTGTAACATTTGAATCGCAGATATGGCATCAGATACCAAATGGATTCTCATCATTATTTGTATCACATAAACTATATCAATTAGTTAATATCATTGTGATAGTTAGAGAGTGTTATCGAATGACATGTTATAGAATTTTCAAACCTAACCTATATATATAATTCCTCTCTCTTCACCTTCTCTACCCCCACAACCCGTTAATATGTGTGTTGCAATAAAGACAGACCATTAGTTCATTAGTTCAGGTTTAATTTGAATAAATAAATATATTTAAAATGAATAATTCCAATGATGGAATGCAATAGGAAAAAAATTGATTTCACGAAAAATCTAGTTAATTCAAATAAAAAATAAATAAACAGACGCGGTTAGTTAATGTTAATAGAATTTTTCTGTCAGTGTAGGATGGTTCATAAAAATCGGCAGAATATCGCGTATGAGCTCGTTCGAGAATCGGCCAACAATGAGTGCATTGATTTGGTAGTCTATTCGTTAAGAATAATGCCCAATGGACTCGTAAAAAGTATTTATCTCGTCTCTCAATGACTTCAACGCGAAACAATGAATCGTCAATATACGAATTGCGGTTCGATCATGCGTTACTCGGCCGAACATTGGCCGCGTATCGGCAAACTAATGATTGGCGAGTCTATACTTCGCCAAACATCGGCCTCGTATCGACAAGCCAATGATTAGCGAGTCTATATTTGGCCGAACATTGGCCTCGTATCAGCAAACGAATGTTGGCTAGTCAATACTCAGCCGAGCATTGGCGTTCAATTGGTTAATCGATCATCGTCCCGCCAACATTGGTCCAAGTATTGGCCGTTACGGTTCGATTGGCGAAACCTACATGGGGCAGCGAAAAAAATTCGCTACTCGATACAAATGTAGCGAGCAGCGAAAAAAATTTCGCTACTCGATACAAATGTAGCAAGTAGCGAAAAAAAACTCGCTACTCGATACAAATGTAGCGATTAGTGAAAAAAAAATCGCTACTCGATACTTAAGTAGCGAGTAGCGAATTTTTTTTCGTTACTCGATACTTAAGTAGCGAGTAGCGAAATTTTTTCGTTACTCGCTACATTTGTATCGAGCAGCAAATTTTCTTTCGCTACTCGCTACATTTGTATCGAGTAGCGAATTTTTTTCGTTACTCGCTACATTTGTATCGAGTAGCGAAGTTTTTTTCGCTACTCGTTACATTTGTATCGAGTAGCGAAATTTTTTTCGCTACTCGCTACATTTGTATCGAGTAGCGAGTTTTTTTCGCTGCTTGCTACATTTGTATCGAGTAGCGAAATTTTCTTCGCTACTCGCTACATTCGTATCGAGTAGCGAATTTTTTGTCGCTACTCGCTACATTTGTATCGAGAAGCGAGTATCGGTCAATACAAATTTTGGACATCTCTGCTCCCAATATCTGTTGACATAGAAAAAACGCCCTCATCATCCATGCATATAAGGTACGTGGGTTTCAAGTCGAATGTGATCCGCAATTTTTTATGGCGCTTGATACTGCGTTACCACTCTTGGAATTTGTTGTGTGCTCAAAGTGCAGAATTTCACCCCAATCGGAACTCTATTTGGAAGTACTACAGCCGGAATTGCTTCTGACCGTTGTGCCACATATGCCATTAAGATGTCATTTGTATGCCAGGCTGTACATTTCATGCCACGTGCATATTGTTTTCGAAATAGATCATTTCAGGAGGTCAACAGGGAATGACGATAAAACGGGAATTGTACGGGAAGGTACCCTCCCATTCGAGTATCACGTATAATACAATACGCCACACATCATATTATAAACATTGATGGAAATGACAAGCAACCTTTTTTGTTCTCTTATCAATGTATGTATATATTTTTCGTTAATTTTTATTTACCAAGGGAATATCGATTTTATGAAAATATACTGTAGTGTATAGTATTGAAGAATGAACGTAAGATTGGCGAGCCTAACCGTGTGCATAATTTGTGCCGGTGCCAAAATATCAATAACCAGTACTATATTTCTGGCAGTAACCTGGCGATAGAGTATCATCGTCTCTGCAGGGGGAGATAGAAAAATTAAAGAAAAAGGATGAATTTGCAGAACGGAAGATAAGCTTTATTCTTCACGAGCCCGACAATGAGTCCGAGGGTAGTAGCAAATCTACGGTGACTATGCACGGTGAGGAATTGTCGAACAACGAGCGAGAAAAGAACAAGCGAATTCAGGGTAGACCGTTTTTATTGAGAAGAGGCACGGCTGGAAACGCGACGGGTTCTTTCAAGAGGAGAAGCCTCAAACTTGCTCGAGGAACAAAGGAAGGCAGAGAGACCGAGTGCGAAGCCTGTAAGGAAAAAAAACTTGAGTGACTTTTCCGTTATTTTTTATTTTTTTTTTCACTTGATCCTTCCGACGAATAATTTGCCCGAAATGTCAATACAACACAGTTGTCCGTTCGATCGACAACCGGTGTCGTTGCTGCGGTAAGGCGAACCGATTCCATTCAATCCAAGAGGAAGGTGAGCTCGCTCTCCGACAGAAGTGACACGTCGGAGCCTGGCGGTGGCGGCGGGGGTCCCGGGG